>CM040127.1:13846243-14254744 GCA_022559845.1 Amorphophallus konjac | reverse complement strand
TTATTATCCACATGAAATACGAAATAATTATCACATATTTACTATTACAAATGTGCATATATGTAATTCGGTCAAATATTAATTATCCTTTGGGCTAGTAAATATTTACATGAATTAAATACTCGCAACCATCTTGATATTATAAAATAAATTAATTTTCACAAGAGAGGCTACTTTGGTAGCATGTTGTTTCAATTAATCTAATTCAAAATATTAGACATGTTTAAATATACCAAAATTTGAAGCCACAATATTATCTGGATCTTTCTAGGTAACAAGCACACATACTTAAAGTGTAGAACTATTAAGGAATCAAATGATCCAGATACTTCACAAAATAAAACTCTTTGATAAACTATAAAGGAAATTACGAAGGCATGTTATATCAAAGAAAGACCAATTTAACTCGAGAGTTTAAGGTCTTATGTTCACATAAAGTCTGGTAAATCGAACCTCTATGTACATAAGAGCATACTATGCATAAAAGATGACAGTATATGTGGGTGGGTGTGAATGGTTGAGTATTAATATAATGTTATTTCTCACATCCACGCCAGGAAACCATCAATATGTATATATAGAAACTGGGGGTTCAAAAGAAAAACTGTAAAGTTCTACTGGGTCCTTGGGTTGAGATTGGGAAAAATCTTTTTCCCATCGCCTTTTGGTTTTGTTGTTTTTGTTTTTTGTAGTGCCAATCCCGTAGGAAAACTGTGGTCCATACACGACGGCGGGATGGATTCCACCGGCGGGAGGCCCCGGCTCAACCCCTGCGGGGGTGGCTTTCCCCCTGCGCGGCGGGGCCCCTGCGCGGCTGGCCGCCATGGTGGTGGCCCAGCCAACTTTTTTTTTTTAACCTGAATCTTCAGCCAGTCAAACAGGAAGCATGCGACCGTAGAAAACTCGATTGTCATGGTTCTAACATGGATTTAAGGTGCTCTGATACCATTGTTAGGATTCTTGAGAGGGAGATTAAATTTCTAGAACATGAGTTGCCCAATGATCTCCATGTCAAAACACCAAAAAACTACAGTGGAAACATACCTGGATCCATGAAAAATGATCTTCCAATCCAGTACAGTGTTCTCCGACGGCACTCCAAGGTGTTGAGATGTCCAGGAGAAGGAGAAGTGATGGGGGCATCCCTTGCCCCTCTACATTTTTTCGAGGCTCAGATTGTTCGTTGGCATGCGCCATTATGTTCGTCGTATTTTTCTGAGTCTAGTCATGTAATTTTTATATTTTCTTTGAGTCATAATTATGTAATTTTTCTTTTATTTGAGTCAGGTACCTAGGTTTTAGGGTCAATTACCTAAGTTCTCAGTCATTATGTTGATTAGATACGTTTATGGGTTCAATTCATTGGGCTAGGCCCAGGGGCACCCCCCCTTGGGACAGGCTGGTCAATTGTGGGTTTGTCAAGGTCACTTTGGTCCTAGGAAAAGTATGGAGTCTATAAATAGTCCCCTCCCCTCTCTCATTTGTAACATTTGATGAATATTTGAATAGAAAGAAACCCTTTGTGAGAATTTTCTTCCCTTGGAGTGAGACTCTCCACATCCCTCCCCTATCTCTCTCATATATCTCTCTCTCTCTCTCGCTAAGGGGTCCCCCCCTCTCTCTCTCTCTTCCCTACCCCCAAATTTTGAAATTTCTTCTCTCTCCTCCCATTCACTCTTCATTAATATCCCCCCTTCCCCATACACTCATCCAAGTCCCCCCAACCCCCAAGGTAGAACCCACCAATCTCCAAGCCACCCTCCAACCCCTAACCACCCACTACCCTTTCCCAAGCACCCTTCCATCTCCCCAAGGTTGAAGGGGCTTCACCCAAGGCCCAAATTTGAATCTCCCTCTCTTTCTAGCTGCCCCAAACCCCTCCCCAACACCCCCTTCCTACCCTGGTCGTCCTCCCCATTCCCCCCTTGTTTCCCTTGGCCATCCCACCCTCATACACACAACCCTACACCTTCATCCTATTCCCAGCTCGCAGGCAGTAGAGTACCAGCTACTTTCTGAGGCTGCCATGACATCACCAAGAAGCTTCAGAGGGCATACCATATACCGTTGTATTCGTCTTCCTGTCAGCTTTGCAACGGTGGTGGTCTCGTCTCCGTCTGAGTTCTTGAATACCAGGGAGAGCTGTTCTTCTCCGACTGCGCAGGATAGGTCTGGTCAGCAACCTGAAGCAACTTCCAGAAGCTCCCACGGCCACATTCCTGTGCTTCTTGAGGCTCCACTTGGCTGACAGCTTCTACGACAAGTATTCTTCCATTACCAAGAAGCGGCACCCCGTTCGGCATCCGGAGCAGCGATTTCTCAATTTTCTCCCTCGGGTGTGCTGTTCTGTCCACTCTAGGACTGAACCGACACCCGTTCACTATTCGGGCTGTCCTTGTCTACTCGGACCTCCTACGGCATCATCGTGGGTCACATTTCGAAGAGGGCTTGACAACAAATCCAAAAACTCTAGACACGCCCGAATCAGAGCCCAGGAGCACCCGTGGCGACCTCGTCTTTCTGCGGCAGTGGTGCTGAAGCAGATAGAACCAGAGAACAAAGACCCTGCTCACGGCCCTGCTCCGACCAACGCCGGCAACCAGAAGTCCTTCCAAAAATCTGACATCCTCCTGGGCTAACCCAGGAGGTTTTGCCGCTATTTTCGTAGCAAACGGAGTTTGGGAGTCGCCGCGGCGGCGCCGACATCGACTGCCTGTCCCCTGTTCTAGAGAGCGGACAGAAACCGGCAACCGCCTTCCAATTAGTTCCTAACTCGGCTTTTCCCCTCCCCGCCTGGCCGGCTGAGCGCCCCTCCCTGCGTGGAGGTACATTTTGGTTGTAATTCTACTTCCCCACCCCTAGTCCAACCCTCTTGCAAGGGGTGTAGTGCATGTATTAGCATGTAGCCATCCGAAGCTACACCGACGCGGACTGGAGTCGGCGTCTTCACACCGACTAGGTGAGCCTCGGTTCCCCTCTTGTCTGGTTTCAATTCATTGCTTAGCATAGTATTATCTCTGTTGCTTCGTCGAACGGAGAGTGAGAGCTCGGCCCAAAATTGCTATTGACGTGAGTGATCACCGCGGGCGAGTTGTGAGTGATCCCCTACATCCCACGCCCTTGGTGTGCTGGCCGCCCGTGAATTGGGCATCCCTGGCCCATTTGGGGTCCTCCCCAAGCTAGCCAACCCTTGGAGCATCGAGGTCCCACCTCCGATCCTCCCCATCATTGCTGAGTCGCCTACGGGCACTAGTGTGTGCTACGCGAACGTGTTCGCTAGAGTGAGTCCGCTGCTCAAGTTGCTTGCTTACAATTTAGGTCCATAGGTGTTGTTACATCAAGAAGTCTCGTGTATAGATTGGGACCATGACCCGGCCTCTTAAAACAAGGAGACCGTTGTTGTGCATACTGGTATAGCACCCTTTGGTGTCATTTTCTATTTTAGCCCATCATAAAAATAGAAATAACACCATGGTCTCTACACATAATTAAAATATGACCCATACTTTTCTTTAAATACTTATATCCCTAAATTCTTAATTAATCACATGAATCGGGATAAACTTTATGATAATCCATAATATACAATTTATTATATATATGTATGCCCACATTAGATCAAATCCAACATGATAATAATTTGTTCCTCTCTGAGCCCAATCTATTTCTTCACTGTCCAACCCATTGAGTTATTGTAAATTTTCGGTCGGTTCTATATCCACTTAATTTAGGAAATTATTTAATACTTGTCTTATTTCTTATGGTTTAATCTAGTTAATCACCTATATGGATTGCAGCTCAAACCTTGTGACTGGGTGTAGGTACGTGAACTTTATGGATGTTATTTCTCAATTTTTGATATTAGAATTAGTGTTTTGACATTCCAAATTTTATCCTCATTTACAATTGTAAGGTAAAACAATTTCTGAGGAGGGTAAATCCGATTCGGCCCAAGAACGGTCCAGTAGTAATAGGCCAACGACAGATAGCTCTCAAGGGAGCGCGCCCAATAGGCGGGTATGTGGATGTGGCCCACCAAGGGGAGGCCTAGCCCAAAAGAGCATCGGATTCTACAAGGCGTAAATGTTACGGCCCAAGCATAGTTATCGCCGGAGGACTCTCCGGCGACCGACCGTTGCCCCCGTGATGTCGGCCTTGACCCCATAACAGGCGAGCATGCCCCACGAGCGCCGTAAGACTCACCCCGGGACCAGCCAACGTCGGGGTAATCGCCCCCTAACGGGAAGCTTTCTCCACTATAGAGGAGATGGTTACTCTAATACGAACACCCTTCCCTATTAATTGATGAGGCCCCTCGCCCCAAGACAACCCCTATAAAGGGAAGAACGACAGAGAAGACAGACATGGTGGATTCTTCTACTAAAACCCCCACACTACTATGCAAGAAAGTAGAGCTACTGATCCTACGGGATAACGAGAAGGAAGCAGTCACGACCAACGTTGAAAGGGAAACTCTCCTCCGGCAACCTTACCACCCAGCAAGCACTCTCTGAGTGGGCAATGGGAGCGGCGAGCACTCGCTCCGAGGATCTACACGACCCTTTAGCTTTCGACTACGATTTTCTTCTCTCTCTCTCAACTCGCTCTTCTTTGTGCTTCATTAAACCGTTGCTGACTTAAGCATCGGAGGGTTGTCCCCTGGGGTAACACCCGGGACTCCTTCTGACACCTTTCTGGCTTCTGGTGTTTGCAGGCTTCCACGGGCGCGAGACGACTTCCCCAACAAATAAATAGAGAAGGTGGTACGTGGCCTAGGAACTATTTTCCTGCCTCTACACTTCTTGGCGCCGTCTGTGAGAATCTAGAGCAGAAAGCTATGGCACCCCATGGAAGCCTCCGCAATGCCGGCAACCGGGGACGCAGCTCCCACCAGGGACCCAACTCCCGCCGGGGATCGCAGGAAGCT
This sequence comes from Amorphophallus konjac, assembly GCA_022559845.1. Classification (NCBI taxonomy): domain Eukaryota; kingdom Viridiplantae; phylum Streptophyta; class Magnoliopsida; order Alismatales; family Araceae; genus Amorphophallus; species Amorphophallus konjac. Next base: position 14,249,817 of record CM040127.1, on the reverse strand, counting down.
TCCTCCGCTCATCCCCGACGAGAGGTCACCCCAGGTGACCTAGATGAAATCCACCAGCAAATCCGAGCCCTAACAGAGTTCTGCTAGAAGCTCCGGAACCTGAGGATCGAACCTCAATGCGCCATGCCCGAACGACGGGAGGACGAGAGGGGACACACCAGGGAGAACCCCCACCAAGTACGCGAGGCGTCCTATGCCTCGGTCGCCAGGACCCGACGATCGCGTAGCCAGCCCGCACCAAGGGTACACAGCCCACTGCATTCCAACCCGGAGATGGATCGCCGGCTCCAACGCTTCAATGAGATCGAGGACAAAGCCCGATACCTGGATGACGTCCTCTTGGCCGCTAAGAATCGCGGCCTGATCGACGATGACATGGACTTCCATGCTCCCTTCTCCAGGGAAATCATGGAGGTCTCCATCCTGCCAAAGCTCCAAATGCCGTCATTCACCTCCTACGATGGCACTACCGACCCGGTCGACCACATGCACAACTTCTACTCCCACTTGGTGTTTTACCGGGCCTCGGACACTGTGAAGTGCCTGGCATTCGTGACGACCCTCCGGGAGAACGCCCGGGCCTGATTCAAGTCCCTACTGGTCGGGACCATCTCCTCCTTCCAGCAGCTCAAGAAGCTGTTCAAGGAGAACTTTATCAACTGTCGAAAGGTGGCCAAGTCCACGGTGACCCTGCTCGCCCTTAGGTAGGGGAAAGAAGAGACGCTGTTGTAGATCCTAATAAATCCACTTAAGGAAAAATTAAGAATATGAATAAATAAGCATGAAATAGCACGAGGTGCTAAGGGGAATTTGTGATCGCCAGAGACGCGAACGCCTCAAAGAATATAACAATAATAAATGGAGGAGGGATCGCGAAAAATACCTTGAAAACGCGGGATTGTGAGTGCTCCTTTCTCTTCTAAATCGGCCGGCCGATGAAGAGAGTTCTTCAATTAATTACCCTTGCAAACAAAAACAAACACCAACAAAGATATGGATTAGAAACATGGTGAGTGTAGCATCAAATCCTAAATAAAAATATGAGCATGATAACATGGTGAAGAACACACCTTAAGGGTGGTTGCCCTTAAACCCCTATGCAAAGAGGGTGTGGAGGAATATGATGCATGCATGAAAATATGAATAAAAATTAAGGGGAAAGAGTGCATGAATTGCACTTATGGGAGATCTCAATGATGGAGAGAAAAATCAATAAAACAATGAAATATGATGCATGCATGAATTAATGAAAATACAAGATGATGAAAATGAGATGAGATAAAAAAATCTTGTTTGTGGTTGGTGCTCCTTGGCTTGAATGCTCAATGGGGAGAAAGCTTCAAAAGGGATGAAGAGGTTGATGTTGAAAGTCCTCCTCCTTAGCCAAAAAGCCCCTTCGGTTCCTGTAAAAAGAAGAAAAACAACAAAAAAGAGAACAGAAGAAAAAAAAACAGAAGAAGAAGGGGAAAGAAGAATAAGAAGAAGACAGAAGAATAGAAAGGGAAGAAGAAGAAGAAAGAAAAGAAGACAGAAGAGGAAGAGGAAAAAAAGAAGAATCGGTAAAGGGATCCAACCTCCTTAACAGAGCCGCAGAAGCTCTATAAAAAGGATTAGATCAAACAGATAAAAGGATAAGAATAGCAAGAGTCTAACAAGGGAAAGGATAAGAAGGGGCAAGAGCCCAAGGAGGGGAGGATTAAGCTGGGCAAGAGCCCAAACGAAGCAGGGACTCTCTGGGGAAAGGCTGCGTTCGTTCGGAGCACAAAAGTGAAACACGACCTGGTTCAGGGCGTCAATTGTTGAATTGACGACCTGCCCAGAGGGCATTTCTTAAAAACACGCCCTGCACAAGGGCGTTTCTTTCAAAACCAATTTTAGAAATAAAAACTCCCCATATTTAAAAAATGTAAAACACGCCTCAGGCAAAGTAACTTTTAAAAACACGCCCCTGGGAAGGGCGTTAATTTTAAGCCTTTAAAACGGGGAAGTCGGTCAAACATGAAGAATTGACGCCCTCAGATGTGGGCGTCCTTCTCAAAGAAACGCCCCAGATCAAGTCGTGTTTTGTTAAAAACACGCCCTTACCCAGGTCGTGAATTTCAAAAATTGAGATAAATGCCCATAAAATCCAAAAAAATAGGAAAAAGGAGAAAATAAGAGAAAATCAAGAAAAATTGGGGAAAAATAGGAGAAATTCAATAAAAATGGGAAAAACCACTCAAACAAGTTAATTTGAGGGTCAAATGGGGCATTGCACGGCAATATGAAATATACTCAAAATAATGTCAATTTTAGCGTGTCTACAGCTGCCCCGCCTTGGCGTCTGCTTTGCAAGGGAGCGTAGCAAACTGAAAAGTAGATGCCAAGGTGTGATGAGACACACAATCAACATCACTTGATGAGAATCAAATCAAAAGCACGAGATGAAGCAAATTTCGGGAAATTCAATGAAATCAACAATGTTTGGATAAAAGGGGAGTTGTGCACGCGGTGCACGAAGGAGATAAAATAAATGATCAACTTCCAACGCGGTAGAAGTACCCCAGGTCACAAACCTGTAAGTTTCACCATTGGGGAGCGGTTACCAGCCAGTGGACGTGCTGCAGCCAAGGTGGATCAAAGGAAAGGATTGAAATAAGATGATAAAAATCCAAACAAGGAGCTTTCGAAAAAATCACCCAAAACAGCAACAAAACGAACTGAAGATTCAATCCGGCATGGAATATCTCATATCTGGAAAGATTAAGATCAACTTCAACCCTCAAAGTCAGCTCATCAGAATGATTTTTCAACAATTGTTTCAAATTCCTACATGAATGCATGCTGGGTTTAAAAGGAAAAATTAAATCAAATGAAAATATAAGATAATCAAGGATAATATTGCTAAGCTGCCAAGACTGGGTCAAGAAACTGATTTCACGAGCTGATACTAAGCCGAATCCCGTTTATCCACGCACCAACTCATAAAAGGAACCATCGTCCCCAGTCTCGGACGGCTCAACGGCCTATCCGTATGACTAAGATGCCTCTGGAATCGTCATCGTTTTTGATGAAGGGGAACTCAAATTCCAGATTTACCAAAGCCACAAGGTCTTTGATATAATCTAGTAGCATATGTAACATATAGTAAAATGCATACAGGAGATGGTGGTGCAATGAGCATGGGAATGGAGAACTGAGCTGCAAGCACCGTGGGGCTTGGATGATGATGCCCAGTCGGTGGGACCAAGAGCTTCTTCCTGCGCTCAAAAATTCATCAGCCAAGATATAAAAGATAACAAGCAATGAATAAGGCATTTAAGCGTAGCAAGCATAGCATGAATCAAAGCATCAATAGCATGTCGCAACATAGTAACCATTATGAGTTGAATCATGATATTGCAAAGCATCATTGTTTGTTATTTTGTCATGAGGATGCCAACTTGGCTAATCAAGATTTGGAGTTGAATGATCAAGATCTGATAATGCCCATCGGCAGAATTGATCAAGAGAAATTAGTAGGAGTTGATTGAAAGATCTGGAGATGAATAATCAGAATGATAATCAGGAGATATAACCAAAATAATATAAGGAGGTGATAACCAAAAATGCCCAGGGTGGCATGTCATGAGAATATCGGGAGAATCAATAGATTGATAGCAATGAGTGGAGATAGGACTCATCCCGTGCTCTTGGTCCTTGCAAAGCTATTTCTGTAAAACACCATCAGAAAATACAATGCAATTTTTATGGAGTTTTTTTTTGAAATATGTAAATTTTTATGTGGTTTTTGAAAATATACTCAAATTTTTATGAATTTTGGAAAAATATGCAAATTTTTATGTGATGCGGAACGGGACTAAAAAGGACTGGACCTACTATGAAGACCAAGTGCGGCCAGCACTCACACGTGACAAGGCAAGCCGAGAGATCGACCTCCGTACTATTCCTCCGAAGAGAGGCGTCTCTCAACAAGAAACCCAAGTCCACGGCCGTCCCTATGAGGGAAACGAGTGGATCAAAGCGGCAAAGGGAGCCGACGCGCAACTATGGGAGTCTAGTCCGAGCTCGGTGCTCGACTAGGGCCACGGAATGGTGCTCTCAACTCGCAAAACCCACGGTGAATTGAATATGTAGCTAGGATCCTACACTCGCACGCTGCATAATCGAGAGCATACTAGCAAAGCAAATGCCAAGGGAAGGAACGTCGCACGTACCTCCACGCCTAGGCGTGGGGAAGGAACCCCGGCCGAGACCAACAACCCCGATACACGTAGAAGTAATAATACACAATTGACCCAAAATGCCCACTCCTCGCAGGGAGGTAACAGGCTACAAACAGAGGAGTCGGGGCTGCCGATGCACGGGCTGACGGGCAGCACTCGGTGAAGGGGTGGGCCGCGAGGAGGTCCCGGGTAGCTCTGCGAACTGCTGAAAGAACGTCCACCTCTGGAGGGGCTGAGGTGGCAGGAGTCCCCGGTACCTTGCTGTCGTGGGGTCGCTCCTCCGGGAAGAAGAAGGATGTCGCCGATCCTCGGGGAAGCCTCTGGAGTGCGTTCGGAAGGAGGGGACAGGTTGCTGGCCAACCTGCACAAGCCCGCCAAACAGCCCGGGGGCGACTCCGGTAAGCGCCCTTAATCACGTCCTGGACCTGCGAAATTCAGCGAGGGCGCTGGTGGGGATGTCCCACAGGCGCCCGTGGAAGGAGAACTGCAGTCGAGGCCGATGGTGACCGTGGCAATTCGTCAAACACCTGGCGTGCAGTCGGACTGCCTGTCTGCCCACACCGGTAGAGACCAGGAGAACAGTCGGTACGCAGGCTTCCGGACAGATTTAGGGATGGGGTTTTCTCTGGTGGGTAGCTTACAGGTAGGGCTAACAGATGACCAAGGTAGCGGGGGCGGTGCCTTGGAGGATTTGGGCGTGGGCGGGGTGGAAAGTGGGGGTCGCAGCCTGCACTTCAGGGCAGTCAGGTCTGTGAACCCGAGATGGGATATGAGGGCGTAGGGGTGCGGATGGAATTCTGACCAGGGGCGGCCACTGGAGATGGAGTGGTGTGTGTGGAGATAGCCCTCCAATTTTCAGGCCATTCCAGTAAGGGGAGGTGGTGGTCCCTTTGGAGGGTACTGCAGATCTGTCCCGCCGGGTTACTGTAGCGCCCAGAGGAGGACCGAAAGTAGCCACAAAGGGAAGTTTCAGCCCCAATGGAGTTTTGGGATGAAACCACCACGAATGGTTCGGGGACAGGGAGGGGAACAACTTATGTGAAGAGGTTGTGGTCGATCGGAGAAGGAACGGGGGTGCACACGGGTGTCCAAGGCGACTCTGATCACAGGCGAGTCTGTCCCGGGAGCAGCCTGCGCGACGAAAGTGTCTACAAAGACAACTTCCTCTGTGATTCGAGTTTTGGGACAAGGCCGGTGGGGTTGGAAGGGGGACTTGTAGGGGAAGAAAAGTCTAGAAGAAAGCCAGACGGTTTGCCCACAGAAAGGGTTCGTACCGACGTGATCTTTGGACCCCTAGCTTGCAGGCAGAGCAGGTGCATCCGAGATTGGATTGAACGCCACCGAGCTTGACGTCGTCTCGCCGCTTGGATCTCTCTCCGACATGGGATGAAGAGACTCGCTTCACAGCACGATCCTCACCTCACCAGGACCTCCTTCTCAAGGGAGTCGCACCCAGGAGTTGGAGATGGAGGAAGAAGAAGATGGGGGATAGGGGAAGAGAGGGGCGTCGCACCCCTTGGGGAAGGATGGAGAAGGTCGCCCTCTCCTTGGTGGTGGCTGCGCACAAGGTTTCTCACAAATTAATTCTTCATTATCTTTCAAAGTAAAAATACATGGTTTATATATGGGGAGGGGTGGTGCTAGGGTTGAAACCCTAGCCAAGAGGGAGGGGAGGGGGATGCGCCACATGGCATGGGGAAAGGGGGGGCGCAACAAGGCAAGGGGGGGGGGAGGGCCGCACCCCTCTTCCTATAATCTAGGAGAGGGGCGGCTGCCACCTTCCAAGAGGAGGGAAAAGAGTTGGGCGCCCAAAACCCTAACCCTAGGTGGGCTAAGCAAGGGAGTGGGTGGCCAGCCCATATGGGCCAGAGATTGAACCAAAAAAAATGGCCCAATAGCCCTATCTCCTATCTAATAAGCATAAAATGGTCCAACTAAAGCCTAATTTGCTCCAAATGGCCTACAAAGGTCCACACAACTAATAAAAGTGTCCACGCAGGGACTAATCCAAGGCCCAACATGGCCTAAAGCATAAAATAACTAAAGATAGCTCTACTAGTCTGCCAAGTGGTCGCCGAGCCAAAGGGATGCCGGCATGCTCCGTGTGCTCCGTCGAGTGATGCGGCGCGTGTCCTCACCAATTCTCCCCGGGTGGGAAGAACTCGACCCCGTCGAGTAAGGGTCACGGTCGCTCAAGTAACGCTCCAGCAGGTCCGGGTCGATCCGCTCCAGCTCTCCACGTGTGATCCAGGTGTCGTCTGTCGCAGGGCGCCCTCTCCAACGCACTAGAAAGCGCTGGTAGGCTCCGCTCCTGGTCGTGGTCACCTGCTCATCCAGTATGCAATCTATATGCTCGCGTGTCTGTAAAGGGGCTGGAGGAGGTGGGCGCTCAGAAGGTGAAATGCTCTCAACAGGAGGGGTAGGCCCAAAAAGCTCGCTGGGAATCACCGCGGGATCCCGATATGCCACCAGATCTGAGACATTGAACGTCGAGCTGATCCCATAGTCGTCTGGCAGCTCAATCTCATACGCATTCGACCCTACTCGCTTCAGAACTCGGAAGGGTCCTGCACCGCGGTCCTGGAGTTTCTTCACGGCCCCCGAAGGGAACCGTTCAGGTCTAACCCTGATCATGACGTACTCTCCCACTTGGAACTCACGGGTGCGTCGATGCGCGTCAGCGAATTCCTTATAACGTGCGTTGCTGGCCTCGAGGGGGTGATGATGATGTAGACTCCGAACTAGCTGTGTTGACTCATACCTATGTGAATGCAGTGGTGGTCCTGGACATCCAAACACAGACCTAGCATGCCTATGACTCCTACATGATTGGACAACACGGGGAGGACCAGGACAACCAAAGTTGTATCTATCATGCATGGGTGTCCTACGGAATGTGGTAGACTCATGGGGACTAAATTGCCCAAACTCACTCATGACATTCCCTATATGAGACAAACCCCTATATGATGGTGGACATGCAGAAACATGGGGAAGAGACATGTGTCCCTGGCCTCCTAAGCTCGGGCATCTGGATGCCGGTAAGGTGAGGTGTTGACTAGAAGGCCTAGGTGGTGTATGATAGTGGACCTCCTCGACAAGGTGGGGAAAAGAATATGGGTCGAGAGGCTCACTAGGGAGGGGATCGAAAGGGTCAAAGAAATGATGACCCCTCCCGACAGGTCCCTTCACTATACTTGCCCATGTGCGACATTCGCCCAGGTGCAGATAATCACCTTCAGGCACTCTCATGTATGGGGCAAGGGGCTCATGAGGAAGGCAAGGAAGGCAAGGTTCCTCCCTCGGGACCGTGAAACCATAAGCGGGGACAAAATCAACCTCCACGGGTATAGGAAATAATAAAAGGACCTCGGATGTGATATGTCCTATGGTGTAGACCGAGGTAATAGACCCCAAAGCAGGGAGTGTAAAGCTATGACTATAGGGTTGGTCAGACCCTAAGGTCAACATGTAAGTCAACTCCCATTGATAATCTAAACTCCTAAGGAAGTCCTTCACATTTTCAAGAAAGCAGAAGGACCGAAAAGTGGTGTGAAAGGAGTTAAGGGGTATTATTGGGAGGGCTGGTCCCATGGGTGTATAGCAAGGAATGGAGACATCTAGAAGTGGACCCTCCCTTAGCCAGCTAGCTAAAGACTCTCCAATGACCAGTTCACCCTCGGAAGGTAAGAATGTCTCTATATGAGGGTCTAAGGGTGAAGCCTCTCTCTCGGGAGGGGAAACGGAGTCCTCTATGATGTGGAGGGGATCACTCCCTAACTCCTCAACCTCAGTTAGGTACTCCTCAATCAACTCCTGTTCAGCCTCGTAACTCACTGGAACAAACCCAGGTGATGACAGGGAGGTGGTCAGCGTAACGCCGTCATGGAAGACAAACTCACCGGGAAGGTGAGATGGGTGTAAGGTGCAGGTCCTCCTATCCAGGTCGATGGTCGCACTTCTTTCCTCCAACCAAGTTCGCCCTAAAATGATGCATGGACCAGCAAGTGTGCTGATCTTGCACCAAGCGCCATCGAAATATTTAACGGGGCCAAACCACCGTTGAAACTCGATAAAAGCTAAACCATCACGGAGAACAATCTCCCCAGTCTTAGAGAGTGACTCAATAATGTCTTGTGAGACACAGTTAGACGACACCCTACTGATGAAGTCGATCTCCGTATGCATCCCATTAGGTAGGATGGCAGTGGACATGACAGGGCGCTGGAATGACTCGGTCATCGGTATAGGGATCGGGTCTCCCGACGACTGAGTGGTAGGGGCGACACTTAGGGGTCGTACCATAAGAGCATCGAATCGGGCCAATAGGGATGACTAATCTGACATGTGGTCTCGAGGAACCACCATGGGGTTGGCGCGGAGCTGGACATGCAAGACTCAACGAGACAAGGACAAAACTCTAACTAGACACAAACCTAACATTACAATGCAATGGTGGGTTACCTAGATGAACTAAGAGACTCAATGCAACCTAGATAACTCTAAGGCCTCAATTGCACCCTAGACAACCTAAAGACTCGAATGACCTAAGACCCCAATTTGTTAGAACAAACTGGTTCCCTAAGCTCTGATACCAAATTTGATGCGGAACGGGACTAAAAAGGACTGGACCTACTATGAAGACCAAGTGCGGCCAGCACTCACACGTGACAAGGCAAGCCGAGAGATCGACCTCCGTACTATTCCTCCGAAGAGAGGCGTCTCTCAACAAGAAACCCAAGTCCACGGCCGTCCCTATGAGGGAAACGAGTGGATCAAAGCGGCAAAGGGAGCCGACGCGCAACTATGGGAGTCTAGTCCGAGCTCGGTGCTCGACTAGGGCCACGGAATGGTGCTCTCAACTCGCAAAACCCACGGTGAATTGAATATGTAGCTAGGATCCTACACTCGCACGCTGCATAATCGAGAGCATACTAGCAAAGCAAATGCCAAGGGAAGGAACGTCGCACGTACCTCCACGCCTAGGCGTGGGGAAGGAACCCCGGCCGAGACCAACAACCCCGATACACGTAGAAGTAATAATACACAATTGACCCAAAATGCCCACTCCTCGCAGGGAGGTAACAGGCTACAAACAGAGGAGTCGGGGCTGCCGATGCACGGGCTGACGGGCAGCACTCGGTGAAGGGGTGGGCCGCGAGGAGGTCCCGGGTAGCTCTGCGAACTGCTGAAAGAACGTCCACCTCTGGAGGGGCTGAGGTGGCAGGAGTCCCCGGTACCTTGCTGTCGTGGGGTCGCTCCTCCGGAAGAAGAAGGATGTCGCCGATCCTCGGGGAAGCCTCTGGAGTGCGTTCGGAAGGAGGGGACAGGTTGCTGGCCAACCTGCACAAGCCCGCCAAACAGCCCGGGGGCGACTCCGGTAAGCGCCCTTAATCACGTCCTGGACCTGCGAAATTCAGCGAGGGCGCTGGTGGGGATGTCCCACAGGCGCCCGTGGAAGGAGAACTGCAGTCGAGGCCGATGGTGACCGTGGCAATTCGTCAAACACCTGGCGTGCAGTCGGACTGCCTGTCTGCCCACACCGGTAGAGACCAGGAGAACAGTCGGTACGCAGGCTTCCGGACAGATTTAGGGATGGGGTTTTCTCTGGTGGGTAGCTTACAGGTAGGGCTAACAGATGACCAAGGTAGCGGGGGCGGTGCCTTGGAGGATTTGGGCGTGGGCGGGGTGGAAAGTGGGGGTCGCAGCCTGCACTTCAGGGCAGTCAGGTCTGTGAACCCGAGATGGGATATGAGGGCGTAGGGGTGCGGATGGAATTCTGACCAGGGGCGGCCACTGGAGATGGAGTGGTGTGTGTGGAGATAGCCCTCCAATTTTCAGGCCATTCCAGTAAGGGGAGGTGGTGGTCCCTTTGGAGGGTACTGCAGATCTGTCCCGCCGGGTTACTGTAGCGCCCAGAGGAGGACCGAAAGTAGCCACAAAGGGAAGTTTCAGCCCCAATGGAGTTTTGGGATGAAACCACCACGAATGGTTCGGGGACAGGGAGGGGAACAACTTATGTGAAGAGGTTGTGGTCGATCGGAGAAGGAACGGGGGTGCACACGGGTGTCCAAGGCGACTCTGATCACAGGCGAGTCTGTCCCGGGAGCAGCCTGCGCGACGAAAGTGTCTACAAAGACAACTTCCTCTGTGATTCGAGTTTTGGGACAAGGCCGGTGGGGTTGGAAGGGGGACTTGTAGGGGAAGAAAAGTCTAGAAGAAAGCCAGACGGTTTGCCCACAGAAAGGGTTCGTACCGACGTGATCTTTGGACCCCTAGCTTGCAGGCAGAGCAGGTGCATCCGAGATTGGATTGAACGCCACCGAGCTTGACGTCGTCTCGCCGCTTGGATCTCTCTCCGACATGGGATGAAGAGACTCGCTTCACAGCACGATCCTCACCTCACCAGGACCTCCTTCTCAAGGGAGTCGCACCCAGGAGTTGGAGATGGAGGAAGAAGAAGATGGGGGATAGGGGAAGAGAGGGGCGTCGCACCCCTTGGGGAAGGATGGAGAAGGTCGCCCTCTCCTTGGTGGTGGCTGCGCACAAGGTTTCTCACAAATTAATTCTTCATTATTTTTCAAAGAAAAAAATACAAGGTTTATATATGGGGAGGGGAGGTGCTAGGGTTGAAACCCTAGCCAAGAGGGAGGGGAGGGGGATGCGCCACATGGCATGGGGAAAGGGGGGGCGCAACAAGGCAAGGGGGGGGGGAGGGCCGCACCCCTCTTCCTATAATCTAGGAGAGGGGCGGCTGCCACCTTCCAAGAGGAGGGAAAAGAGTTGGGCGCCCAAAACCCTAACCCTAGGTGGGCTAAGCAAGGGAGTGGGTGGCCAGCCCATATGGGCCAGAGATTGAACCAAAAAAAATGGCCCAATAGCCCTATCTCCTATCTAATAAGCATAAAATGGTCCAACTAAAGCCTAATTTGCTCCAAATGGCCTACAAAGGTCCACACAACTAATAAAAGTGTCCACGCAGGGACTAATCCAAGGCCCAACATGGCCTAAAGCATAAAATAACTAAAGATAGCTCTACTAGTCTGCCAAGTGGTCGCCGAGCCAAAGGGATGCCGGCATGCTCCGTGTGCTCCGTCGAGTGATGCGGCGCGTGTCCTCACCATTATGGGTTTTGAAAAATATTTCAATTTTTATGAATTTTGGGAAAGATATTCAAATTTTTATAGATTTTGGACAAGAAATATTCAATTTTGTTTGATTTTGGTTAGACATTGCTAAAGCAGCATCAAAGGGTGTCTTAAACCACTGGCTAGGGGACCTCGTTCCTTCCCCTTTTGCTAAAAACTGCCCCAAAGCTGGGCGTGCATTGAAGGGTGGCGCCCTATAACCGACTGCCCTTGATCAACGGTGCCCCTACCAAGGCCATACCTGAGAAACATTCGGTCTTGGAAGGAGAAGAGAAGAATAATTGGAGATAAGCTTTATGCAGGATGGGAGATGTCGGGACTTGAATTCTTTCCAAGGTGTTCCCCCTCAAAGAGGTAGTCTGTTGCGCCGGGGCTTTATGCCTTTGATTTTTAGACCCTTGACATGCATACGACCAGGATTTTCCCTGCGGGGACTTTGCCACTCTTGTCATGCCATAATTCACAATCTTGCTTTTATCGAAATTCTGACTTGATTTTCATAATAGCCCTTTTGGCGAGATGTATATCATGAAATTCATATTTAGTTTGGGTCAAGACTGCCCCTATTTGAGACTCCTCTCATATTGGGGATTACCAAGGTTGGTCATCTCATCCGTCAACCTCTTGCCCTTGCACGTGGCCGAGTAAAGAAGAGAAAAGACTTTCAGATATACTCATGGCATGGCCAAGGTAGCAACGGTGTTTAACCAAAGGAGACGGCTAAGGACGCCGTGAAGTGTGTGAGGTGCCCAGCTGAGGGTTGATCTTAACAGGCATGGAGAGAATGTTGAATTCCCAGCGCGGGGTTCTTATTAACCAAGGTGCTGCATAAGCAAGCCTAAAGACTCTTTTTAACAATGATTTAATTTAACAAAAGCCTAAGATAAAGATCTAAAATACCACTCTTAATCTTGTTAGGAAGCACTTCATTTTGAAAATCATGCGTGAAGTAATGAGGTAATGATATCATATAAATGCATACTTACGTCAAATATATTACCTTGCAACCTTTGTTAAAGCAGCTGCCGCGAGAGGTTGATCATCGTGGGATAGTCCTCTTAGGCAGATAAAGGATTGGAAGCGAAGGATTGAAAGTGGCTTAACAAGAAGGAGTGGTGCCAAGACCAGACTCAGACGAATAAGGAAAAAAGGAAAAGAGGCGAGGGCTAGAACTCCCTCACTAAGGCGCGGAGACCCTGATCACATGGAACAGTCTACAGAAGGAGAGGAGAATTAGAAGGAGGAGTGAGGACTAAAGCCTCGAAAGCAATGGGAGAATGGGCAGATGCCCAAGGCAGTGGATGTGGAAGAAGTTGGGTCGGACCCAAGATTAGGAGGAATTAGAAGAAGAAATTGGTAGATAGAAAGAGGCGGATCCGGAGGGTCCGGAGGCAGAGGAGAATCATGAGAGGAAAAATCATCCGGAGGCTCCGGAGGGATGACAAAAGAAGGGACGCGATGTCCTGAGACGAAATAGGGAAAAAGATGATGGAAAAGGAAGAAGAGAATGAAGGATGTGATGTTCAGGAAGATTAGAAAGATGAATCGGAAGAAAGATGGAGGGTCCGGAGGTTCTGGAGGAAGCAAATGCTGAGGGACGCGATGCCCAGGGAGGAGAGAAAAATCCGGAGGTTCCGGAGGAATGAAATCAGGAAGGAGAAGGTGGAAAGGGGCGTCGTGCCCGAGGAAAAAGTCCGGAGGTTCCGGAGGAATGAGATGGAAAGGGTGGAAAGGGGCGTCGTGCCCAAGGGGAAAGTCCGGAGGTTCCGGAGGAATGAGATGGAAAGGGTAGAAAGGGGCGTCGTGCCCGAGGGGAAAGTCCGGAGGTTCCGGAGGAATGAGATGGAAAGGGGCGTCATGCCCGAGGGAAAAGTCCGGAGGTTCCGGAGGAAGGAGATGAAAAAGGTGGAAAGGGGCGTCGTGCCCGAGGGAAAAGTCCGGAGGTTCCGGAGGAAGGAGATGAAAAAGGTGGAAAGGGGCGTCGTGCCCGAGGGGAAAGTCCGGAGGTTCCGGAGGAATAAAATGCCGAGGGACGCGATGCCCTGGGAAGAAGGGAGAGAAATCTGGGAGATGAAAAGGTTCGAAAGGGCGCGATGCCCGAGTAATGAAGATGAATATGAATAAGATGAGAAATGCGAAGGATCCGGCGGTGCCATAAGGCGGGGAAGATACGGGTTTGGAAACCCGGGAATCAGGAGGTGTATGCAAAATGATGGATGCGATGAATGCAGTGAATGCGCGAATGCAACAAAATGCGTGAGATGCAAAGAAGATGGAGAATGTGAAGGGTGAGAGGACGAGATCCTCCTCCTAACCCCGGGAATGGCCCATGAAGAAAAAGTGATAGAAATGGATGCATAGAAGGTGGAACAAATAAGGGACGCCCCCTTAGCGCCAAGATAACTGCCCCTCCACGGCAGTGAAAGAGTATAGCTAATTGGCCCAATGGAAGAAGCTTCACTAATGAATGACAACCCCCTTGGAAGGCAAGGATCAATGATGTGAGGGAGTTGGAAAGTTGGAACATGAAGCATTGCCATGCCCATTAATTGTGGTGTACAAGAAGTGTTGAACAAAATGGGCATTCGCCCCTTGTATGGAGGAATGGAATCAAGATTTGGAAGATGGAACAAAGGGTGCCCTGCCCGGCCCTTGGATGGCATCAATGCTTGGCATTCTCTGAGCAATGGTGGTGACCTGGCCCCTTCGACCATGTTTGGCACAATAACCCGGATCGGCATCCGGTGAATAAATTCTTGAATCTTGAACGGCACAGCCACAGCCAAATTCTCCTTGCGCGGCGCTTGATTATCCTTGGCACAAGTTCTTGCAGAAGCACTCCCCTTCCGAGTAGTAAAGGGTGGTGAGGCGGAGGGCTTTGTGGATAATGGAGGTTTAATGGAAGGTGTAATGGGAGGTGTAATGGAAAGTGTTGGAGAAAGGATAAACGGAGACGAAGGTTCAAACACGTCGAGCTTCTCCCTTTGCTCGGAAGTAGTCGGGGTTGGCTCGAGTGTAAAAAGTGGTGGACCCTGCTCAGGATTAACCGTAGGTAAGGGTGAAGGGTTAGGTGGTGGAGTAGGTAAAGTAGGCTTTAGGGTTAAAGGGATAATGGAAGGTTGAATTGGGGAAGGTTCAATGGTAGGCTCGGTGGAGGCTAAAGGCTCAATATGTGGAGGTTTAATAGTGGAAGGCTTGGGGGAGGCTGGTGTTGTGAAGGTTGATGGCATAGTGGATGGAGGTGTAATTAGTGGAGGTTTAATGGGTGATGGTTTAATTGGGGGAGGTTTGGTGCGGAGAAAATGCCGAACAGGGTGAGCGGTGTTAGGAGTGGGAGTAGACTCAAAATGCGCCGGCGTGGGTGATTGGAGTATCGACCCATCGTCGTAACACCAAGAGGTTTCGGAAATAGGGGTTGAATTAGGAGTGGTTTCCTCCTGAGCAGGGGGTTCATCGAATGAAAATGGGGAAAGCGGAAAGTTAAGGAAACTCGGAAGGGGTGCCTGCGGAGCTTCATCATCATCGTATACTGCCTCGGATTCTTCGAATACCGGCTCTTGCTCACTTGAGCCGCTGACGCCGTAATCATCCCTCCTGTCTTTCCATTCTCTCTCCATCTTTGTAATCTCATCCAAAGCGGCATGGAGAGGATTGACTGGAGTAGGAGGAGCCGTGACCCTCTTTATTTGTTCCTCCATCAAAGTAATCTTATCAAGCAGAGATTGTTGGAGGGGTGTGACTTGAACAACCGAGGGCTGGCAGGGCCTTGAAGGAGGAGGGGCCGCATAAAAAGGCCGTGGAGGGGAGTTGACGGGATGACCCGTAAAAGAACCCGGACGGGCCGGATTGCAAGGAGTAAATGGGCCTCGGGGCCGTGATGGAGGAGGAATAGAAGGAGGCGGGTGTCGAACCACCCGAGGAGGAGTGTGAATAGAAGGGGATGGGTAATGGGCTACCCGATTAGGAATATGAATAGAAGAGGGAGGTGGGTGATGGGCCACCCGTGGAGGGTCGTGAATAGAAGAGGGAGGTGGGTGATGGGCCACCCGATTAGGATTGGAAGGGGGAGATGAAGGAGATGCACCCTCAACAGCGGCCTTAAGGGCTTGGATCTGTTGAGGGGTGAGATGATCTAATGCATGCAAAATTTGGGAGACCTTCTCATCACTGGGACGAGAGGGTCCCGAAGGAATAGTGGCTCATGATTGAGTAGGGGGACCATAAGGATGGACATTGCCCATGGGTTGGGCAACACCATAAGAATGAGGACGTGGTCCCTTGAAAGTATGGTGAGAATGATGAACATGTTGAATTTGAGGGGAATAAGATGTGCTAGGTTGATCACCCTCATGAATATTAATTGAATTGAACATGTTATTTTATCTATCAAAGTAAGCCATTATGCAAGCAATTTAATATGCAAACAATTTGCAAAGAAACACACAAGTTGTGATGGTTACCTTGATTTCTTATGTTTGAACCTTGGTGAATTAATGAATTTTAACAAGATTGATGTGATTCACACAAGGTGGGATCCTAGTTTCAATATGATTTAACTCCAATGCCAACTAGGAACACCCTCTCACCACGTTTAGGCCAACTAATTCGGGACTTCAAAGGGTACAACCTGCCCGGCGTCCGTGAGGGAATCCACGGGTGCGGGGACTTATGGAGGCTTAGAAAAGGGATTTCCGGTCCAAAGAGACGGAATGCTCAATGGAGGGTCGTCCCGATTCCAAGAGGGTGTGTGGAATCCTAGTGAGGAGAGAGGAGGTCTCCCAAACCAGTGCAAAGATGAATGAATGCAACAGATATAGGCAAACCACAATGATAAACAAGAGCAATCAATATGGTAATCACTGGAGCACGGGTCTGAAAAAACACAGGAAGAAGACTACCGGGGGAAGGTCGCTACCAACAAAGAGACGCCCTGGGGCAGGGCGTGAAACACTGTGGAGGGCCCACGGGCAGCATAAAACGCGCCCTGATTCAAGGCGCTACAACTCAAGAAACGCCCATGGGTGAGGCGCTAAACAATATAAAGGCGACCTGTGGTAGGGCGTTAACAGCCGAGATAAAAAAATGCCATCCAGAGGGGCGTGAATTCAGAAACCAGCAGGGCAAAGCAGCACAATATAATAATAACCCAGTAAAAAGACGCCCTGGCAGGGGGCGCTATAAATCAAATGGACGTCTCCGGATGAGGGAGTCAACTCTCAGGGGATGCACAGCCAAATCAAGACACGCCCCTGGCCGAGGCGCTATGCAATAAAAAGGCGCCCTCTGGTAGGGCGTTAATTCACAAAGCACCAGGGACACCAGGACGCGCTGGAAAACACCCTGCCAGAAGGCGCTAAACAAGACGAAAACGCCCTTTGGTAAGGGCGTGAAATTAAAAAGCGCCTCCGACAGAGGCGTTAATTCCCAGAAAGACCCCACGGCCAGCAATATCAAACACTCACAGTCACAGGGCAATCAATAAAATGCAGCAGAGTATAACATGCTCATCAAAAATTTTGGATAAGTGGAATTTTCAAAAAGAAAATCTAACAAGTTGACAGATCACTTGGGGAGAGTGCAAAGCACAATGGAGAGTGCCCGAGGGGCACAAAGGAGGGGTACCGTGGGTACCAAAGGGAAAGGGCACGCGAGGGTGCCAAAGTGGAAAGGGGTAATAAAAAAAGAAGAACACAAAGGGTCCCACCGTGATCGCCAATTTGTAGATCCTAATAAATCCACTTAAGGAAAAATTAAGAATATGAATAAATAAGCATGAAATAGCACGAGGTGCTAAGGGGAATTTGTGATCGCCAGAGACGCGAACGCCTCAAAGAATATAACAATAATAAATGGAGTAGGGATCGTGAAAAATACCTTGAAAACGCGGGATTGTGAGTGCTCCTTTCTCTTCTAAATCGGCCAGCCGATGAAGAGAGTTCTTCAATTAATTACCCTTGCAAACAAAAATAAACACCAACAAAGATATGGATTAGAAACATGGTGAGTGTAGCATCAAATCCTAAATAAAAATATGAGCATGATAACATGGTGAAGAACACACCTTAAGGGTGGTTGCCCTTAAACCCCTATGCAAAGAGGGTGTGGAGGAATATGATGCATGCATGAAAATATGAATAAAAATTAAGGGGAAAGAGTGCATGAATTGCACTTATGGGAGATCTCAATGATGGAGAGAAAAATCAATAAAACAATGAAATATGATGCATGCATGAATTAATGAAAATACAAGATGATGAAAAGGAGATGAGATAAAAAAATCTTGTTTGTGGTTGGTGCTCCTTGGCTTGAATGCTCAATGGGGAGAAAGCTTCAAAAGGGATGAAGAGGTTGATGTTGAAAGTCCTCCTCCTTAGCCAAAAAGCCCCTTCGGTTCCTGTAAAAAGAAGAAAAACAACAAAAAAAGAGAACAGAAGAAAAAAAACAGAAGAAGAAGGGGAAAGAAGAATAAGAAGAAGACAGAAGAAAGAAGAATAGAAAGGGAAGAAGAAGAAAGAAAAGAAGACAGAAGAGGAAGAGGAAAAAAAGAAGAATCGGTAAAGGGATCCAACCTCCTTAACAGAGCCGCAGAAGCTCTATAAAAAGGATTAGATTAAACAGATAAAAGGATAAGAATAGCAAGAGTCCAACAAGGGAAAGGATAAGAAGGGGCAAGAGCCTAAGGAGGGGAGGATTAAGCTGGGCAAGAGCCCAAACGAAGCAGGGACTCTCTGGGGAAAGACTGCGTTCGTTCGGGGCATAAAAGTGAAACACGACCTGGTTCAGGGCGTCAATTGTTGAATTGACGACCTGCCCAGAGGGCGTTTCTTAAAAACACGCCCTGCACAAGGGCGTTTCTTTCAAAACCAATTTTAGAAATAAAAACTCCCCATATTTAAAAAATGTAAAACACGCCTCAGGCAAAGTAACTTTTAAAAACACGCCCCTGGAAAGGGCGTTAATTTTAAGCCTTTAAAACGGGGAAGTCGGTCAAACATGAAGAATTGACGCCCTCAGATGTGGGCGTCCTTCTCAAAGAAACGCCCCAGATCAAGTCGTGTTTTGTTAAAAACACGCCCTTACCCAGGTCGTGAATTTCAAAAATTGAGATAAATGCCCATAAAATCCAAAAAAATAGGAAAAAGGAGAAAATAAGAGAAAATCAAGAAAAATTGGGGAAAAATAGGAGAAATTCAATAAAAATGAGAAAAAACCACTCAAACAAGCTAATTTGAGGGTCAAATGGGACATTGCACGGCAATATGAAATATACTCAAAATAATGTCAGTTTTAGCGTGTCTACAGCTGTGGGACTTCGTCTCCCGCTTCCGCTCGGAGGCACTCCGCATCCCCCACCTTGACGTCGGCATAGCAACCACGGCGCTCACCCAGGGGACGCGAGACCACATCCTCCGATGCACCCTCGGGGTTGAAGCCCCGACGACACTCCCCGACCTCCTCGCGCTAGCGCAGAAGCATGCGTGCTGCGAGGAGAACACTGCGGCCCTAGGCCGCGCGGCCGAGTCCGATCGATCCGATCGCAAGAGGTTCACCGACCCGTCACGAGAGGGCCGGAACAAACTAGAGCAACGCGACGGGGACCGCCGCGACCATTCCAAGAAGGAAAGGGGTGCTTATCGCCACTACACGCCCCTGACAGCTCCACCTGACCAGATCTTGATGGAGATCCGCGAGGAGCCTTTCGTCAAGTGGCCTCCCCGGATGAAGTCAGATCCGAGCACGAGGAGCAAGAAGAAGTTCTGCCATTACCATTGCAACCACGGCCACGACACCACCGACTGCATCAACTTGAGGGATGCCATCGAGGACCTTGTTTGCCGAGGACTCCTCGACAAATTCCTCGCCAAAGCCGCCGAGAGGCGACAGAAGACGCCCCCGCCGATCGACAACCAGCCCAACGGAAAGGAGGTCATGATGATCTCTGGGGGACCGACCAGGGGGGGGGGATAGCGCAAGCCATCGACAATGATACGCATCGGCTGTCCACACTGTTGTCACGCCCCGTACTCTATACCGTTGAGGTATTGTTCGCTTTGGCCTACCGGCCTCATGGTTTTGTCCCTTTCTAATAGTGATCGGCTCCAGAATGGGGGACTTCCCGAGTAGGTCACCCATCCTAGTACTACTCCCCATTAAGCACGCTTAACTTCGGAGTTCTTTTTAAGAACTGAGCCGATACTTCAAAAGGCACCTCGGTGATATAGAGTACAACTTCTGAGTTAAGCGTACTCTATATCACCGAGGTGATATAGAGCCGATACTTCAAGAACTGTACTCTATATCACCGAGGCGTCTTTTGAAGTATCAGCTCAGTTCTTGAAAAGAACTCCGAAGTTAAGCGTGCTTAATGGGGAGTAGTACTAGGATGGGTGACCTACCCGGGAAGTCCCCCATTCTGGAGCCGATCACAATTAGAAAGGGAAAAAACTGTGAGGCCAGTAGGCCATAGCGGACAATACCTCGACGGTATAGAGTACGGGGCGTGACAGCTGTGGACCAAGGCGACAGCACCCGACAAGGGGTTTCCACCCCTAGTCATCTAGGAGACCCCATTGTTTTCTCTGAGGATGACCTGGAGGGTGTGACCACACCCCACTCTGATGCCTTGGTGGTTTCTGCCACCATAAACAAGTGTACCGTGCGTTGAATATTAGTTGATAATGGAAGCGGACCGGATGTTATCGCGTACGACTATCTTGTGCTCATGGGTGTGGACGTATCTCGATTGACGCCCCTACACACACCATTATACGGATTCTCTGGTACTACAGTTCAACCAGAAGGGCACATCTTGCTTCCGATCACATTTGGAACCGCGCCAAAAGAGGTAACCTTCCTCGCCGACTTCATGATTGTTCGGGCAATGACAGGATACAACGCCATCATCGGCCGAGGGATCCTCGGCATGCTTCGAGGTGTCCCCTCCTCCTATCATCAAAAACTCAAGTTCCCCACCCCCCGGGGGGTGGGGGAGGTTCGAGAAGACTAGAAGGAATCCAGAAGATGCTACCTCATCTCGACTCGCGACCGGTGTCCTGGAGAAGTACCACTCTAAAAGAAAGCAAGAGCTAAGGATCCAGGTCCGAGCACGAGTGCGCCAGCCGAAGACTTGTACCTCATTCAGGTGGGGGGCGATCCCAACAGGACACTAAAGATCGGCGCTGCTCTGTCCGAGCAGGACAAGCAAGCCTACGCACGCTTCCTCACAGCCAAGCAGGATGTGTTCACTTGGTCTGAGGACGAGCTACCCGGGATGCCACCAGAGGTCATCACCCACCAACTTAGGTTAGACCCCGCCTGCCGCCCGATACAGCAGCGCCGACGGTGTTGCAACCCCGAGCGACAAGCCATCATCAGAGATCAGGTAAGCAAGAAGCTATGCTCAGGGCTGCTCAGGCCCACTCAATACCCGGAGAGGGTAGCCAACGTAGTCATGCTCTCCAAGAGCAATGGGAAGTGGCGGATGTGCGTGGACTACACCGACCTTAACAAAGCTACGCCCAAAGATAGCTTTCCCATGCCACGGATCGACCAACTGGTCGACGCCACGGTCGGGCATGAAATGCTAAGCTTCTTAGATGCCTACTCCGGCTACCATCAGATCAGCATGCACAAGCCCGACCAAGACAAAACCGCATTCGTCACCGACCACAGCCTGTACTGCTACACTCGGATGCCGTTCGGGGTAAAGAAAGCAGGGGCGACCTACCAACGCCTCGTCAACCACATGTTCTGTGACGGCCCGAGAATCCGATTACCGGGAAGGCCCGATAACCCGAGACTCAAACCGCCGCCCACGAGCCGGGAGGGCTCGAAAGGGCTAAAAGGAGTGTGGAGGCACAAAGAAATAGGAAATAAAGCAGGACAATTCAACAATTAACAGAAATAAATAAACAACTACAGCTACAACAGAATCCAGTCCAACAGAAAGTACAGTCTAAAGCAGTAAAACGTACCACATGCCAAGTGAACACTCGGCCCGGCAAGCTGGCAACTGAGAACCTCCGCTCCGCACTCTCGAACCACGAGGAAGAACCGCCACACCTGAAAAGCAGGGAATGAGTCTCCAAAATAGAGACTCAGCAGGGATCCCGCAGAACCCCAACCAGAAACAACGGCGGTAGCGGAAAGGAGAGCTACATCTACAGCAAGAACAGCAAACCGGTGGCCGGTCAAAACTCGGCACTACAGCTACTCCTACTGTACCAGAAAACATGACCCAGTCTCCCGTCGGGGGGACAACCAAGCCACGCACCTGACCACCCGATCCCACGATCGGGGACCACCAGACACGAACCGCCCTAGCCATGCTACTAGGAAAACGCCACGCTACCTCTGTAGCGGAGGCCTGCCCTCCGAAAAAGGGCCTGAGCCAAAACCACACGGTCAGGGAACACGGTCACGACCTCACCATCGTGAACACAACACTGTCTGGAGAAAGGCCCTCGGTGACGCTCACCGGAAACCCCAGACCTCGACTCCGGGAACACTCCCGAAACCACTCACGAAGTCCCGTCCCACGGACAGAAACAAAACCCGGTGCACGACAACCCACGTCACGTGACAGGAGCACCACCCACTAGAAGAACGACCAGCTGCGTCCCCTGACGTCTTACACCGGGTCACAAGTGTCTAGCTACGACGCCCCGGGCGTGAGACTCAGACACACACAGTAACCAGTACCACAAAACGAGGACTAGTTGGGGTCGCGCCTGCCGGCGCCGTCCGACGCCCCCAACCTCATGTGCACACTCAGACCGAACGCCCTAGGCCTGTCCTCTAGCTGGTATTTCCCCCTAAACCCAGACTCGGAAGTACGCGGGGGCCCTGCGGTAACCAGCCTACTCACCGCCTCTCTCGGGTACGCCGCTCAGCCACTCCCAGGCGAGCCAGCACACGCGTGCCGTGGGAAAGCTACGACTAGTGGACGTGTCACAGAACGTGGACACAGAAACCCACGCACGCACCCATTGCGAGTAACATGGAGTAACAGGTGGCACGACGCCACCAGACTACAGATAGTCCACTAGACCTACGAAACCCAACGGCCTTTGAGTCACAAGACTCGGGGTCAAGACCGTTGCACACGACAGCACTGAGCTGTCAATCTGGCCTAATCCCTAGGTCCAAAAACCACAATGCGATGACTCACAAGGTGAATCGTAATCGCCGAGACCATTCCCCCACCTGGGAACTCAGGAGACCTCTAGTCCCAAGTTAGGACATGGACTCGCGGTTCACAGGCCATAGGCACGGCCTACGCGGAAACCACAGAAGCACGATTCCCAAGGCAGGCTCCAAGCTGCCACACCGATTTCCCAACCCTGGGAAAAGCGAGAACCCTCCAGCACCAGGCTGGGCAACTGGACTCGCAGATCGAGGCCACACACATGGCCCACTCAAAACCAACTCCCGGAGAAACCACGACGTGCGGGGAAACATCACCGCACTCACACCGATACAGGGTGACTCGATCTAGCAAGAACCCGGAAGCCCGGAACACCTAGGGTCACCCGGACCCGCCAAGCCCAAGGGCACACTTATCGAGGTAACACGGTACTTCCAGACACCCAAAAATACGGTAACAAAACCCACGGGGTGTCCGGGACACTCACGAGGCCAAAGATCGACCACTGGGTCACAACCGGGTCGACCGGTAGACCAACACAACACAATCGGAACGCTAGAAGGTCACCCAGACCCTTAAACTCACGGGGACACTAATCAAAGTAAACGGACCTCCGGACGCCCAAAGACACGGTCACGGAACTCCACGGGGTGTCCGGGACACACACGGCCCAAGGGGAGCGCGATCAGCCGCAGACCGCCCGCCCCGGGCAGCCCGGCTGGTCACCTCCCAGAATGCGCTACATGTGCATAGCGCGTTCAGTCAGAACGCGCTATACATACCTAGCGCGTTCAACAAGAACGCGCTACAGGTCCATAGCGCGACCAGACCAGGTCGCGCTATGATCCTATAGCGCGACAACAAGAACGCGCTGGGGGTGTAAGGCGCGACCCGAACCGCCTTACTGTTCATCTTCTCCGATGAATGCGCCCCGTCGGGGCAACGCGACCATCGAGAACGCGCTACCTGAGGGTAGCGCGTTCTCAGTCCACGCCCGAAACACGGTGAGAACCACGAAGAAATCCATTCCACACCCCGATCACCCCTGGGTGATGGTGAAACAAAGGGGGAAACACTCCCCAACCTCCCTAGCACTGAGGGGACCCATTTAAACCCCAAAAATATGATCAAAACACAAGATTCGGCTCACTCCCCCAAAAACATGCATTTTTCCCAAATCACCCCGTTTAGCCCGCTCGGCTCACCACGGCCTACGAAACTCGTGGGAAATGAGGTACGCGGGTTGAGGGTCCATCTCCCTACCTCCACCGAAGAAACGACGTGCCGTGGACTCCGGTCCACGAAGAAAACGCCGTTGAAGCCTCGCCGTTCTACGAACCCACGGCCGAGCTTCACCACGCCTCCACCGCCTCGATCCTCATCCATCCTCGCCCGTGCCTTGCCCGCGCCGTCCCCGCCTCGCCCACGCTCCACCCCGTCGGCCGTCGGAGAGAGAGGGAGAGAGGAGAGAGCGTGAGAAGAGAGGGAGAGAAGAGAGAAATGAGATGGGGAGAGAGAGAAAAGGTTATATATAGAAAATCCGAAAATTCTCAAAAATACCAAAAAATAGAAAATAACGTTTCCGCGATTTTGGAATGCACCGATCGCAACGGTACCACTCGCGCCCTGGTGAACGGCCTGGTTCACCCGCAACGAGGTTCCGAAGGAATTACCGAAACACACACCGGGAATCAGAAAATACACGCGGAAAAGCCGCGGAACGCTTCCGGGCCTCCGAAACAACTCCGGATCGTGCCGATCCGAACACGAAAGGTGTCCGAAATGAAATTTCAGACACAACGGAGTCGGACACTTCGAGAAACCAGATCCGAGACCCACGAACAAGGATCTGAAAAATCCGGGGCATTACAGCCCTCTCCCCTTAAAGAAATTTCGTCCTCGAAATTCAGGAGTAGCACCAAGTCACAGGGGAAGAACGCCTCCACCAACTGACAAGCGCTCCCAGGGCCCCAACATAGAAAAACCTTAATTCTCGCAGAAGCACCGATCATGAGGGATACAGCCAGACCATAATCACAAACAATGCCACGCTCCGCACACCGCGCACACACCGGCCACCAGAGCAGGCATAACACAAGGGCACAAGTCTGGTATCACCTCGGACACAACGAAAACCACTCATGGCATTGCTGCCACCATCTCGCCTATCGAGGAAACACACCCTCGACACGAGAAATAGCTACCAATCCATCCAATGGTCGGCAGACAAAACATACATCAACTTCACAACCAGCTGACCGGTCGCACACCCTTCTCAAGGGAACAACTAGAACAGATCCTCCACCAGCTCGCGCAGCCATCTCAGCAGACTGCAACCAGAACAACAGCTCAGCACCGAGAGTCACCTTAGCACTGAGAGTCACCTCAACCCAGATCCCGTCCGGAAAGGCACATCTCGGAAATAGCCACCCTAGGTCTCGTTAGCACACGGCTGTCGCCACGCTCGAGCCCCAACAACCATCATCTTCTGTCTCTGAAAAGACCATCCGCTGGTCACCAGACATTTGTCAACAGGAAACCTCTGCTTGCTCAGGTTCTTCCTTCTTTCTGGTCCTCCACCAGATCCGAAGGGAACATTCAAACCTCGGCAAGCCATCTGTTGACTCTCGCACAGACTACCACTATATCCAGATGGATCCCCGCGCCAACTCTACCCTTCAGGGGAGCACGGCGGGACCCAATGACTCCATCTCTCCTCGGTCTTCACGTCACTCGACTAAGACTTACGGGGAATCCTCCCTTGCTGGTCGCAGACGGAGGATCAATATCCCACGTCAACGTCTCATCAGAGACCACTCTCTGACGCCGATCTCACGAAAAAGACCTCCGCCCATAGGCGTCGCTCTTCCATCTGGTCTCATCAAATCCTTCGATCAATCCAAATGACACCTGCCAATGCCATAAACCACCATATCTCAAGCAAAGGCACGGCAACAACACGTCTCACGCCGCCGAGACAACACACACCGATGAACCAATCCTCCGTTGCTCTACACTTCCTCAGAAATCCACCAGCAGCAACCAACGCTACGATCCGCGCACTCTGATCCACATACACAGCCACCACAACGCCAACTCGGGATCCACCATCCCGACAACCATCTGCAACCCCGCAGACTCCGATCCTCCACACATCGGGAACCACAACACCAACCGCAATTCTCGCGTACACCGCCCAGCCGGCACTCGTCCTTCCGGAACAGCGCCAACACCCTTACACATCAGGGAACGGGCAACGCTTCTCACAGGCAACCACCTTGCCAAAACACGGAACACGTCTCGCACGGACTTCATGGCACACCGAGGCCAACCAATCCGGACACGCAATGCAAGACGACGAACCTTAGCCAAACACGATTCTCTCCAACCAAAGGAGAACCCAATCACACCTCCGACCAACGAATGAAAACTCCACATTCGACCTGACCTCGAGCCTCGCGCATGCTGGGAATAGCACCTTCCAGCACCAAGGAAACCATCACCACGTCAGGTCAGCTCCTCCGACAACACTTACCAAGTGTCCCGTCGGACCATGATCACAACATCTCTCGATGCACCACCGCTACAATCCCCCGAACTGCAACACGCCCGCCGGCAACCTCTGCCCAACGCAACACGACCAGGGCCACCACTCAAGGGAGAAAGCTCTCGACCTCGATCCGCAGACCCCACGCCGGCACAAAAGCCGCGAACAGCAACCACCCTCATCGCGCCGCACAGCGCACTCAAACTCTCAAGCGAGAAACAAAGCGGAAAACATGCACGAATCCCTATGCCAACTGCTGACTGTACTGGACCTTACGGACTCTGATCACTGCAATATCTCGAATTCCCATGTACGTCCACAACCACGCTCTGATACCAGCTGTGACGACCCGAGAATCCGATTACCGGGAAGGCCCGATGACCCGAGACTCGAACCGCCGCCCACGAGCCGGGAGGGCTCGGAAGGGCTAAAAAGGAGTGTGGAGGTACGAAGAAATAGGAAATAAGGCAGGACAATTCAACAATTAACAGAAATGAATAAACAACTACGACAGAGTCCAGTCCAACAGAAAGTACAGTCTAAAGTAGTAAAACGTACCACATGCCAAGTGAACACTCAGCCGGCAAGCTGGCAACTAAGAACCTCCGCACAGCACCCTCGAACCTCGAGGCAGAACCGCCGCACCTGAAATGCAGGGGTGAGCCTCCTGTCACTGGCCCAGTAGGGATCCCGCGGAACCCCAACTGAGAAACAACGGTAGAAGGAAAGCTACAACAGTAATAGCAGGAACATCAAACCGGTGGCCGGTAAAACCTCGGCTCTACAGCTACTCCTACTGTACCAGCAAACACGACCTAGTCTCCCGTCGGGGGATAACCAAGCCACACACCCGACCACCCGATTCCACGATCGGGGACCACTAAACACGAGCCGCCCTAGTCACGCTACGAGGAAAACGCCACGATACCTCTGTAGCGGAGGCCTGCCCTCACCAAAAGGGCCCAAGCCAAAACCACACGGTCAGGGAACACGGTCACGACCTCACCATCGTGAACACAACACTGTCTGGGGAAAGGCCCTCGGTGAAGCTCACCGAAACCCCAGACCTCGACTCCGGGAACACTCCCGAAACCACTCACGAAGTCCCGTCTCGCGGACGGAAACAGAACCCGGTACACAACACCTCACGTCGCGTGACAGGAGCACCACCCACTAGAAGAACGACCGGATGCGTCCCCTGACGTCTTACACCGCGTCACAAGTGTCTAGCTACGACGCCCCAGGCGTGAGACTCAGACACACTCAGTAACCAGTACCACAGAACAAGGACTAGTTGGGGTCGCGCCTGCCGGCGCCGTCCGACGCCCCCAACCTCGTGTGCACACTCAGACCGTACGCCCTAGGCCTGTCCTCTAGCTGGTATTTCCCCCTAAACCCGGACTCGGAAGTACGCGGGGGCCCTGCGGTAACCAGCCTACTCACCGCCTCTCTGGGGTACGCCGCTCAGCCACTCCCAGGCGAGCCAGCACACGTGTGCCGTGGGAAGCTACAACTAGTGGACGTGTCACAGAACGTGGACACAGAAAACCACGCACGCACCCATTGCGAGTAACATGGAGTAACAGGTGGCACGACGCCACCAGACTACAGATGGTCCACTAGACCTACGAAACCCAACGGCCTTTGAGTCACAAGACTCGGGGTCAAGACCGTTGCACACGACAGCACTGAGCCGTCAATCTGGCCTAATCCCTAGGTCCAAAACCACAATGCGATGACTCACGAGGCGAATCGCAATCGCCGAGACCATTCCCCCACCTGGGAACTCAGGAGACCTCCAGTCCCAAGTTAGGACATGGACTCGCGGTTCACAGGCCATAGGCACGGCCTACGCGGAAACCACAGAAGCACGATTCCCAAGGTAGCCCGCAAGCTGCCACACCGATTTCCCAACCCTGGGAAAAGCGAGAACCCTCCAGCACCAGGCTGGGCAGCTGGACTCGCAGACCAAGGCCACACACATGGCCCACTCAAAACCAACTCCCGGAGAAACCACGACGTGCGGGGAAACCTCGCCGCACTCACACCGATACACGGTGACTCGATCTAGCAAGAACCCGGAAGCCCGGAACACCTGGGTCACCCGGACCCGCCAAGCCCACGGGCACACTTATCGAGGTAACACGGTACCTCCAGACACCCAAAAATACGGTAACGAAACCCACGGGGTGTCCGGGACACTCACGAGGCCAAAGATCGACCACTGGGTCACAACCGGGTCGACCGGAGACCAACACAACACAATCGGAACGCTAGAAGGTCACCCAGACCCTTAAACTCACGGGGACACTAATCAAAGTAAACGGACCTCCGGACGCCCAAAGACACGGTCACGAAACTCCACGGGGTGTCCGGGACACACACGGCCCAAGGGGAGCACGATCAGCCACAGACCGCCCGCCCCGGGCAGCCCGGCTGGTCACCTCCAAGAACGCGCTATAGGTGCATAGCGCGTTCAGGCAGAACGCGCTATACACCCTTAGCGCGTTCAACAAGAACGCGCTACAGGTCCATAGCGCGACCAGACCAGGTCGCGCTATGATCCTATAGCGCGACAACAAGAACGCGCTGGGGGTGTAAGGCGCGACCCGAACCGCCTTACTGTTCATCTTCTCCGATGAACGCGCCCCGTCGGGGCAGCGCGACCATCAAGAACGCGCTACCTGAGGGTAGCGCGTTCTCAGTCCGCGCCCGAAACACGGTGAGAACCACGAAGAAATCCATTCCACGCCCCGATCACCCCCGGGTGATGGGGAAACAAAGGGGGAAACATTCCCCAACCTCCCTAGCACTGAGGGGACCCATTTAAACCCCAAAAACACGATCAAAACACAAGATTCGGCTCACTCCCCAAAAACATGCATTTTTCCCCAAATCACCCCGTTTAGCCCGCTCGGCTCACCACGGCCTACGAAACTCGCGGGAAATGAGGTACGCGGGTTGAGGGTCCATCTCCCTACCTCCACCGAAGATTCGACGCGCCGTGGACGCCGATCCACGAAGAAAATGCCGTTGAAGCCTTGCCGTTCCACGAACCCACGGCCGAGCTTCACCGCGCCTCCACCACCTCGATCCTCATCCATCCTCGCCCGTGCCTCGCCCGCGCCGTCCCCGCCTCACCCACGCTCCACCCCGTCGGCCGCCGGAGAGAGAGGGAGAGAGGAGAGAGCGTGAGAAGAGAGAGGGAGAGAAGAGAGAAATGAGAGGGGAGAGAGAGAAAAGGTTATATATATATAAGAAAATCCAGAAATTCTCAAAAATACCTAAAAATAGAAAATCACGTTTCCGCGATCTTCGGAACGCACCGATCGCAATGGTACCACTCGTGCCCTGGTGAACGGCCCGGTTCACTTGCAACGAGGTTCCAAAGGAATTACCGAAACACACACCGAGAATCAGAAAACACACGCGGAAAAGTCACGGAACACTTCCGGGCCTCCGAAACAACTCCGGATCGTGCCGATCCGAACACGAAAGATGTCCGAAATGAAATTTCAGACACAACGGAGTCGGACACTCCGAGAAACCAGATCGAACCCACGAACAAGGATCTGAAAAAATCTGGGCATTACAGCCCTCCCCCCTTAAAGAAATTTCATCCTCGAAGATTCAGGACTAGCACCAAGTCACAGGGGAAGAACGCCTCCACCAACTGACAACGCTGTCAGGGCCCCAACATAGAAAAATCTCAATTCTCGAAAAAGCACCGATCATGAGGGATATAGCCAGACCATAATCACGAACAATGCCATGCTCCGCACACCGCGCACACACCGACCACCAGAGCAGGTATAACACAAGGGCACAAGTCTGGTATCACCTCGGACACAATGGAAACCACTCAGGGCATTGCTGCCACCATCTCGCCTATCGAGGAAACACACCCTCGACACGAGAAATAGCTACCGATCCATCCAATGGTCGGCAGACAAAACACACATCAACTTCACAACCAGCTGATCGGTCGCACACCCTTCTCAAGGGAACAACCAGAACAGAGCCTCCACCAGCTCACGCAGCCATCTCAGCAGACTGCAACCAGAACAACAGCTCAGCACCGAGGGTCACCTTAGCACTGAGAGTCACCTCAACCCAGATCCCGTCCGAAAAGGCACATCTCGGAAACAGCCACCCTAGGTCTCGTTAGCACACGGTTGTCGCCACGCTCGAGCCCCAACAACCATCATCTTCTGTCTCTGAAAAGACCATCCGCTGGTCACCAGACATTTGTCAACAGGAAATCTCCGCTTGCTCAGGTTCTTCCTTCTTTCCTGGTCCTCCACCAGATCCGAAGGGAACATTTCAAACCTCGGCAAGCCATCTGTTGACTCTCGCACAGACCACCACTATATCCAGATGGATCCCAGCGCCAACTCTACCCTTCAGGGGAGCACGGCGGGACCCAATGACTCCATCTCTCCTCGGTCTTCACGTCACTCGACTTAGACTTACGGGGAATCCTCCCTTGCTGGTCGCAGACGGAGGATCAATATCCCACGTCAACGTCTCATCAGAGACCACTCTCTGACGCCGATCTCACGAAAAAGACCTCCGCCCATAGGCGTCGCTCTTCCATCTGGTCTCATCAAATCCTTCGATCAATCCAAATGGACACCTGCCAATGCCATAAACCACCATATCTCAAGCAAAGGCACCGCAACAACACGTCTCACGCCGCCAGAGACAACACACACCGATGAACCAATCCTCCGTTGCTCTACACTTCCTCAGAAATCCACCCGTAGCAACCAACGCTACGATCCGCGCACTCTGATCCACATACACAGCCACCACAACGCCAACTCGGGATCCACCATCCTGACAACCATCTGCAACCCCGCAGACTCCGATCCTCCACACATCGGGAACCACAACACCAACCGCAATTCTCGCGAACACCGCCCAGCCGACACTCGTCCTTCCGGAACAGTGCCAACACCCTTACACATCAGGGAACGGGCAACGCTTCTCACAGGCAACCACCTTGCCAAAACACGGAACACGTCTCGCACGGACTTCATGGCACACCGAGGCCAACCAATCCGGACACGTAATGCAAGACGACGAACCTTAGCCAAACACGATTCTCTCCAACCAAAGGAGAACCCAATCACACCTCCGACCAACGGAATGAAAACTCCACATTCGACCTGACCTCAAGCCTCGTGCATGCTGGGAACAGCACCTTCCAGCACCAAGGAAACCATCACCACGTCAGGTCAGCTCCTCCGACAACACTTACCAAGTGTCCAGTCGGACCATGATCACAACATCTCTCGATGCACCACCGCTACAATCCCACGAACTGCAACACGCCCGCCGGCAACCTCTGCCCAACGCAACACGACCAGGGCCACCACTCAAGGGAGAAAGCTCTCGACCTCGATCCGCAGACCCCACGCCGGCACAAAAGCCGCGAACAGCTACCACCCTCACCGCGCCGCACAGCGCACTCAAACTCTCAAGCGAGAAACAAAGTGGAAAATATGCACGAATCCCTATGCCAACTGCTGACTGTACTGGACCTTACGGACTCTGATCACTGCAATATCTCGAATTCCCATGTATGTCCACAACCACGCTCTGATACCAACTGTGACGACCCGAGAATCCGATTACCGGGAAGGCCCGATGACCCGAGACTCGAACCGCCGCCCACGAGCCGGGAGGGCTCGGAAGGGCTAAAAAGGAGTGTGGAGGTACGAAGAAATAGGAAATAAGGCAGGACAATTCAACAATTAACAGAAATGAATAAACAACTAGGACAGAGTCCAGTCCAACAAAAAGTACAGTCTAAAACAGTAAAACATACCACATGCCAAGTGAACACTCAGCCGGCAAGCTGGCAACTAAGAACCTCCGCACAGCACCCTCGAACCTCGAGACAGAACCGCCGCACCTGAAACGCAGGGGTGAGCCTCCTGTCACTGGCCCAGTAGGGATCCCGCGGAACCCCAACTGAGAAACAATGGTAGAAGGAAAGCTACAACAGTAACAGCAGGAACAGCAAACCGGTGGTCGGTAAAATCTCAGCTCTACAGCTACTCCTACTGTACCAGCAAACACGACCTAGTCTCCCGTCGGGGGACAACCAAGCCACACACCCGACCACCCGATTCCACGATCAGGGACCACTAGACACGAGCCGCCCTAGCCACGCTACTAGGAAAACGCCACGATACCTCCGTAGCGGAGGCCTGCCCTCACCGAAAGGGCCCAAGCCAAAACCACACGGTCAGGGAACACGGTCATGACCTCACCGTCGTGAACACAACACTGTCTGGGGAAAGGCCCTCGGTGAAGCTCACCGGAAACCCCAGACCTCGACTCCGGGAACACTCCCGAAACCACTCACGAAGTCCCGTCTCGCGGACGGAAATAGAACCCGGTACACAACACCTCACGTCGCGTGACAGGAGCACCACCCACTATAAGAACGACCGGATGCATCCCCTGACGTCTTACACCGCGTCACAAGTGTCTAGCTACGACGCCCCAGGCGTGAGACTCAGACACACTCAGTAACCAGTACCACAGAACAAGGACTAGTTGGGGTCGCGCCTGCCGGCGCCGTCCGACGCCCCCAACCTCGTGTGCACACTCAGACCGTACGCCCTAGGCCTGTCCTCTAGCTGGTATTTCCCCCTAAACCCGGACTCGGAAGTACGCGGGGGCCCTGCGGTAACCAGCCTACTCACCGCCTCTCTCGGGTACGCCGCTTAGCCACTCCTAGGCGAGCCAGCACACGCATGCCGTGGGAAAGCTACGACTAGTGGACGTGTCACAGAACGTGGACACAGAAAACCACGCACGCACCCATTACGAGTAACATGGAGTAACAGGTGGCACGACGCCACCAGACTATAGATGGTCCACTAGACCTACGAAACCCAATGACCTTTGAGTCATAAGACTCGGAGTCAAGACCGTTGCACACGACAGCACTGAGCCGTCAATCTGGCCTAATCCCTAGGTCCAAAACCACAATGCAATGACTCACGAGGCGAATCGCAATCGCCGAGACCATTCCCCCACCTGGGAACTCAAGAGACCTCTAGTCCCAAGTTAGGACATGGACTCGCGGTTCACAGGCCATAGGCACGGCCTACGCGGAAAGCACAGAAGCACAATTCCCAATGCAGCCCGCAAGCTGCCACACCGATTTCCCAACCCTGGGAAAAGCGAGAACCCTCCAGCACCAGGCTGGGCAGCTGGACTCGCAGACCAAGGCCACACACATGGCTCACTCAAAACCAACTCCCGAAGAAACCACGACGTGCGGGGAAATCTCGCCGCACTCACACCGATACACGGTGACTCGATCTAGCAAGAACCCGGAAGCCCGGAACACCTGGGGTCACCCGGACCCGCCAAGCCCACGGGCATGCTTATCGAGGTAACACGGTACTTCCAGACACCCAAAAATACGGTAACGAAACCCACGGGGTGTCCGGGACACTCAC
Organism: Amorphophallus konjac; assembly: GCA_022559845.1. Taxonomy (NCBI): domain Eukaryota; kingdom Viridiplantae; phylum Streptophyta; class Magnoliopsida; order Alismatales; family Araceae; genus Amorphophallus; species Amorphophallus konjac. The sequence continues at coordinate 14,216,287 of CM040127.1, read as the reverse complement.
GAGGCCAAAGATCGACCACTGGGTCACAACCGGGTCGACCGGAGTCCAACACAACACAATCGAACGCTAGAAGGTCACCCAGACCCTTAAACTCACGGGGACACTAATCAAAGTAAACGGACCTCCGGACGCCCAAAGACACGGTCACAGAACTCCACGGGGTGTCCGGGACACACACGGCCCAAAGGGAGCACGATCAGCCGCAGACCGCTCACCCCGGGCAGCCCGGCTGGTCACCTCCAAGAATGCGCTATAGGTGCATAGCGCATTCAGGAAGAACGCGCTATACACCCTTAGCGCGTTCAACAAGAACGCGCTACAGGTCCATAGCGCGACCAGACCAGGTCGCGCTATGATCCTATAGCGTGACAACAAGAACGCGTTGGGGGTGTAAGGCGCGACCCGAACCGCCTTACTGTTCATCTTCTCCGATGAACGCGCCCCGTCGGGGCAGCGCGACCATCAAGAACGCGCTACCTGAGGGTAGCGCGTTCTCAGTCCGCGCCCGAAACATGGTGAGAACCACGAAGAAATCCATTCCACGCCCCGATCACCCCCGGGTGATGGGGAAACAAAGGGGGAAACATTCCCCAACCTCCCTAGCACTGAGGGGACCCATTTAAACCCCAAAAACACCATCAAAACACAAGATTCGGCTCACTCCCCAAAAACATGTATTTTTCCCAAATCACCCCGTTTAGCCCGCTCAGCTCACCACGGCCTACGAAACTCGCGGGAAATGAGGTACGCGGGTTGAGGGTCCATCTCCCTACCTCCACCGAAGATTCGACGCGCCGAGGACGCCGATCCACGAAGAAAACGCCGTTGAAGCCTCGCCGTTCCACGAACCCACGGCCGAGCTTCACCGCGCCTCCACCACCTCGATCCTCATCCATCCTCGCCCGTGCCTCGCCGCGCCGTCCCCGCCTCACCCACGCTCCACCCCGTCGGCCGCCGGAGAGAGAGGGAGAGAGGAGAGAGCGTGAGAAGAGAGAGGGAGAGAAGAGAGAAATGAGAGGGGAGAGAGAAAAAAGGTTATATATATATAAGAAAATCCAGAAATTCTTAAAAATACCGAAAAATAGAAAATCACGTTTCCGCGATCTTCGGAACGCACCGATCGCAACGGTACCACTCGCGCCTTGGTGAACGGCCCGGTTCACCCGCAATGAGGTTCCGAAGGAATTACCGAAACACACACCGGGAATTAGAAAACACACGCGGAAAAGCTGCGGAACGCTTCCGGGCCTCCGAAACAACTCCGGATCGTGCCGATCCGAACACGAAAGATGTCCGAAACGAAATTTCAGACACAACGGAGTCGGACACTCCGAGAAACCAGATCTGGGACCCACGAACAAGGATCCAAAAAAATCCGGGGCATTACAGCCAGAGCCGGGGGATGCCCCGTGTAGTTGTACGCCGGGGGATGCCCCGTGTAGTTGTACTTTTCCTTCTGTTGACTATACTTGATTTGGACATGAGACTCAGTGGACCTTGTAGCGGTTTATTTATTTATATTATGATGTGCATTTTATTTTATATTATTATGCTATCTCTGTAGTTGCTTCAGCTTCTCTTGTACTCCCACACCATCTCTTTTTACCCTTTCGAGTCTTCGGGCTCGTGGGTTGGCGGGCCGAGATTCGAGACGCGGCGGTTCCTTTCCGGTACTCGGATCCCGGGTCATCATAGTAACTCTACCGGAAACCCTAGATCCCAAATTTCTTCCAATCGACCCAAACTACCTCACATGCACGTCCGGCCTCATAGCGGCCTCAAATCACGAGGAAATGTAATCAAATTAACGGGAATCGCATCCTGACATGCCATCGGTTCTAGATCTACCATTAGAATAAAAAAACACCGCCTAAATTAGCAGATTCGATGCTCAACCCAAAAGCATGATTTTCACCCCAAAGATGGAAAATCCGCTCAAACTGGCATCATTCGGCACGAAATCATGGGGAAACGCAGAACAAAGGGTAAGAATTCCATCCCCCTACCTCCACCGATGATTTCCCACGTCGAAGATGCCATTTTTTACACGCGAAATGCCGCTCAAACCCACGTCGACGTCCTGAATCTGTGAAAGGGTTCACACGGGCCATGCCTCGATCCTCGCTCCATCCACGTTGCTCGTCGTATCCACGTCGCCTCCACCTCATCTCGCTCCTGTCGGCCGCCCGGAGAAGAGAGGAAGAGAAAGAGAGAACGGAGAGGAGAGAGAGTGAGAACGTGAGATGAGGGAAGAAGTGGTTTATTAATTACTTACGGGAGAAGATTTGGGCAACAGATCTATTATTGGCTTGAATGCAAATCGCTTTCCTCCTTTGCAAAGGATTCTCCATCATATGATAACCACTATACTTCTTCCAAAAGGAGGTGCCCGGGAAAAAGTCACAGATCAGCAGATTTTCATTATATCCAGCATTATGCAACGCCGGCCAATTAATTTTGCAGCTCTCCTTACTGGACACATCACTAGTTGTTTTCATCAACGCAACAGAACACTGCCTTATGCCGCTGCACTTTCTCAAGTATTTGACTGTGCCGGTCTTCCCTTGCGTAAGGAACTTTGTCAGAATTTACGCAGTGGTGATATCTACACCGTTCACTCCATTTGCAAGAACATGGGTTATAAAAAGACCCCTCAAGGTCACTTGATTCGCACTCTGAAATCTATGAAAGGGAAGGCACAAGAAGCTGATGCTAATGAGGACGAAGAAGAAGAGGTTCCCATTGCCCCCGGGGAGCCGTCTCAGACTCCCGCCGCCTCACCAGATACCTATGAGACACAATTGACATTGGAGACTTTGAGCGGAGATGTAGGTGAGCTTCGGGAGAGTGTGGATTCTCTCACTACGGATGTTGCAGAACTGAGGCTGAATCACACCACTTATCTTCAGACTTTTGAATCCATCAATCACTCCCTTGACTATCTCAAAACGGCCATGGATGCTCACCACCAACACTTCTCTGACATGTTTGCCTTTATTAGCCACCATCCTCCTCCGCCTGGCCCCGGTACCGACTGAGTCTTACACTTCTATATGGCTGTTGCTACTAGTAAACCCTGTTTCCTCTATTTTTGTTGATGACAAAGGGGGAGAGTTATCTTATGCTATATGCTATGTATGTGTGCATGTGTGTTAGTAGTATTGCATGACTGTATGGCTCATATCATCTCTAGTTGGGTCAATAGATCTAGTGTCGGTCGGTCTTGCATCTTTGTATCTTTTTGTGTCTTTGTTCGTCTGTCATTGCACGGTCTTCATGCCTTGCATTTTGTTATGTACAACAACTAAAAAGGCTTTTTAGTATGGCTGTGGGAATCCTGTTGTGGTTGTGATTGTCCATCTCAATCGTGTTATATAAATGCTTGTGGTTCATTGCTTGGATGAGAAATGATTGATTTGGTTGTCGATATTAATCTATAATTCCCTCAAACACATAGCATTATTGTCATCATCAAAAAGGGGGAGATTGTTTGCCCTTTCGGTTAATTGTGTTGTTAATTGTGGACTAATGTGTTTTGATGATGAATGAATGCATTGTGTATTAATCATGTCTTGGAAAGGTTTTAAATATGTACTTTTTACTCCACATGACTTCATATTGAAATGGTAAGTGAATCTTGAAGTTCACTAATGCTTGAATGAACAACCCAAGCAATGGTTCAATGAATTGAAGACAAGAGATGAAAACAGGTAAAATCATAAGGTAAATGTTGGCATTTGAATTCATTTTGTTATCCTAGACATTTACTCTTAATGATAAGATGAATCAAGGTCATAAGATTCTCAACATTTCAGTGATCAAACAGAAAAATCTTTGAAATCATGTGAGAATTTTGTATTTGACTAATCTGACATATAGTCGGTGTTTTTGTAGGTTGAAAAACTCCAAAACAATCAAGGTTTTCATGGTTCAACTTTTGGTAATGTATTTGGGTTCTTTCTTAGCCTATCTCTCCATAAGTGGGTGTCGACACTTGATGTCGACACCACAGAAATGCAATTCTGGAAACGCCCCAAGCAGACAGTTGAGTTTCAGATGTCGACACTTGCCAGTGGCATTCATGCAGGTGTCGACACCTGCTAGAAGCAGTTTTGTTTGACTTTGGTTTCCTTGGTTCGAAAGTCATCTCTAACCTGTCATATCACCCCCAAATCTTTCCTAAATGTATGGATCTGGTCTCTAGAGATCGTGTGGACTGTCCAAGGTTAATTATTACTTTTATTTGGGTTAATAACTCCTTTAAATAGGATAACTATTCGGAGCTGCAGCAAGGGACGGGAAGAGCAGAGTTCTATCGAAAAACTAGCATTTGTGAGAGCAGAAACTTACTGTAGCAGAAGGGAACTTCTTCCATTATTCCAACCAGATCCAAGCTTCAAGGTGAAGAGAAGAAGAGTCCTACAACCCTCCAATAAACGATCTTCTACAAGCATCATCCGGATCAAAAGCTGCAAGATCGTTCAAGCTCCGATCATCCGTTCTTCGTCAACAAACTTCATCAAATCTGAACCAATGTTCAAGCACATCTGAAGAAGAGAAAGGGGGAGTTCTAAATCATATTCTATCCTCTTCTGAACTGATCTTTTCTGTTCTTAGTTCATTGTGTGCGAATCATGTTGTAATCCTTAAACTCTTGCACTGAATTTTCTGTGAGTGTGTGGGCTCGTGTTCTGTGGCATGAGTGTGTGTGTGGGTTCGGTGGCCAAGATCGGTTACCGCATGTGTGTGTGTTGGCTGTCTTTCACAGCGTGTGTGTGACTCACTTCATAGTGAATTCTTAATCCTCATGAGTGAGGGGTGGACGTAGGGGATACGTTGTGTTCCCGAACCACCTAAAAACTCCTGGTGTCTTTTGTGGTTTGATTTTCCGTTTGCTATCGAGTGGGCTTCACGGTGAATTGAGAGTACACCATTGTTAATTTGTTTCTCTTGTCCTTAACCACACGTTCCGTCGAGTGTGTTCATGTACGAGTGAGTTACAGTGCTTGCTTGTTTTGTTGAAAAGAATTTTCATAACAAGATAAATTTAATTGGCCAATCAATTCACCCCTCCCCTCTTGATTGCCACCCTTCGGGACCCAACAATTGGTATCAGAGCTTTGGTCTCTGGTTGAGTCGACCTCACGGTCGTAGAGTTGATCCCTGTCATGGCAAACAGAGGGATGATGCCTGAAGGGCATTCGGTTCACAGACCGCCGTTTTTCGATAGAACTAATTATACGTACTGGAAAAATAGAATGTATGTTTTCCTACGTGCTCAAGAGTATGAAGTGTGGAATGTGATAAACAAAGGTCCTTATAAGTTGCCTAAAAATGAAGATAATTGGGATGCTGAACACATTAGTAATTGTTCGGCAAACTTTAAGGCCATGAATATAATACAATGTGCTATACATCCAAGTGAATACTCACGAATCTCTATGTGTGCTTCTGCGCAGGAAATGTGGGATAAGCTTCGCTTGATATACGAAGGAACATCTGAAGTAAAGGAGACCAAAGCAAATCTTCTGGTTTGAGATTATGAATTATTCATGATGAAGCCAGAAGAATCCATTTCAGAAATGTTCGCGAGGCTGATGGAGATCACGAATGGTTTGAAAGCTCTGGGAAAGGAGTATTCTAACCGAGATCTTGTGAGGAAGGTTCTGAGATCTTTATCACCACAGTGGCACACAAAGGCCATTGTTATTGAAGATTCAAAGGATCTCAGCACCCTCACCCTGGATGAATTAGTGGGCTCCTTGATGACTTACGAAATAAACATCAAAAGGAGCGAAGAGGATCACAAAAAGAAAAAGGTCGCCACAACTTTGGCATTGAAGGTAAAACCGCAAGAATCTGAAGAAAGTGAGGAAGGCTCCTCAGCCAACACTGAAGATGAGGAGCTTGTTGCAATGATCACCAGAAGAGCTAGAAAATTCGTCAAGAACACTAGGAAGTTCGGTGGTCAGTTTAGAAAAGGACCACGATGGCAAGGTCCTAAGAAAAATGAAAGCAACAAGAAAGATGAAGTGATCTGCTATGAATGCAAGAAGCCCAGTCACATGTGGGGCGAGTGCCCTGATTTGAAGAAGAGATTCAAGAAAGGTAAGTTTAAGAAGCCAAAGGCCATGGTCGCTACATGGAGCGATGAAGATGAGGAAGGATCCGAAAATGAGGATGACCTGGATGAACTTGTTCAGAATCTGTGTTTCATGACAGACGAGGACAACTCAAATGAGGTAGATTCTGAATCCGAATCTCTTACATGTGAACAATGGCAGATTGCTTATGAATCATTATATGGAAAATGTAAAAAGTTTAAATCTGAAAACAAACTTCTGAAAAAGAAGTTGGAACTTGTTGTTCATGCTAAAAATCCATGTGATACTTGCAATTCCATGAAAATTGAAATTGAAAATCTCAAGAGTGAAAATGAAATCCTTTTGTCTAAAGTTGAATTGTTTGAAGAGGAGAGCTCATGCATGCGTGAAGATCACACGACTTTTATCAAAATGCATGAAGACTTGAAAAAGGAATTGGAACAAGAAAGGTTAGAAAGAACTGCATGTAATCAAACCAAGGAGAATGCTGAAACAAAATCTGAAATTTTGATGCATGAAATAAATGAGTTAAAGAATGCTCTTGCTACATTGGAAAAAGGGAAACAATTGATGAACAATCATGTGGATCATCATGAAGGAAGTTGTCAAAAGAATTTTGAAAAGAGACAGGGTTCTCAATCAAAAATATACATGACTCCTTGGGTTCCAAGAAGTTCGGTTCCCTCCTGTTCACACACACATGTGCATCAAGCATCTATGAATATGAACAGGAGAAGAAACCGTCAAAATAAATTCACTACATGTTATTATTGTGGTAAATTGGGTCATGATATGTATGATTGCAGAACTATGAGGAATGATGATGAACACTTTGCTAGAATGATGAATAGGTCACTAAGACCTAATGTGTCTAACCATCGTGGACCCAAGCTTGCTTGGGTACCAAAAACCCCATAAGTACCTTCTTTGGTTGTGCAGGTCTGCCTTGGAGCTCAAAAGAACAAATGGTACCTGGACAGTGGATGTTCAAGACATATGATGGGCAACAAGGAAATGTTTGCAGACCTACAAGAGAAGGATGGTGGTATGGTAGCTTTTGGGGGAAAAGACAAAGGTAAGATTGTTGGAGAAGGTAAGATAGGTAAGAACCAAACTCATGCTATTGAAAATATTTTGCTTGTGAAAGGCCTGCATCATAATTTATTAAGCATAAGTCAACTCTGTGACAAAGGTTGCAATGTGGTTTTTGACTCTATTCACTGCACTGTGGTAGATAGAAACTCTCATGAAATAAAGTTTATTGGGTCAAGACACAATAATGTATATATGATTGATCTTGATGATGCTTCTCATGATAAACTATGTTTAGTTGCTAAAAATGTTGATGATGCTTGGCTTTGGCATCGCCGTCTTGGGCATGCCAATTTCAATGTGATGCTGAAATTGTTCAGAAGTAATTTGGTTGTTGGATTACCCAAGCTGAAGTTTGATGATGGAAAGATTTGTGGAGCTTGCAGTAGAGGCAAGCAAACAAGAACTTCTTTCAAATGCAAAAGTGATGTGACCACCTCTAGGCCCCTTGAGCTGATCCATATTGATTTGTTTGGACCAAGCAGAACATATAGCTTGGGTGGTAAGTTGTATGGGTTTGTAATTGTGGATGACTTTTCAAGATACAGTTGAGTACTCTTTCTTACTCATAAAAGTGATGCTTTGATGGAATTTGAAGCCTTTTGCAGGATCGTTCAGAATGACAAAGGATGTTGCATCAAGACCGTGCGGAGTGATCATGGTAAGGAATTTGACAATAATGAGTTCAATAATTTCTACAGGGCTCAAGGATATTTACACAACTTCTCCGCACCAAGGACTCCCGAGCAAAATGGGGTTGTTGAGAGAAAGAACAGGACATTGGTTGAAATGGCCAGGACCATGCTTAATGAGAACAATTTGCCGAGGTATTTCTGGGCTGAAACCGTGAACACTGCATGTTATATAATCAACCGAGCCATGGTAAGGCCCTTGTTAAAGAAAACACCATATGAGCTATACCGAGGTAATAAACCAAATATTTCTTATTTCAAACCTTTTGGCTCTATTTGTTATATCCATAACAATGGTAAACAAAATCTGGCAAAGTTCGATTCCAAAAGTGACAAGGGGATATTTCTTGGATACTCCCTTAGCTCTAGAGCTTATCGAGTGTATAACTTGAGAACTCTAGTAGTTGAGGAAAGTCCTCATGTCATTGTTGATGAATCTTCCTCCACGAATACTAATGAAAAGTTAATTGTGCAGGAAGAAGGATCTGAAAATGATGATACCGAAGAACATGTTGTGAAAGTTGATACACCGGATGTTGAAAAACAACATGATGTTGATGAAATTCAGCAAAATCAAGTTGAATAGCAACTACCAAGACAGTGGACCTTTCCAAAGGACCATCCACCGGAAGTTGTCATTGGCAATGTAGAAGAAGGGATAAGGACGCGTTCCTCCTTCAGGAAAGTTGAAAATCTGGATTACATAGCTTTACTCTCTCAATTTGAACCTCACTCCATAGATGATGCCTTAAAAGATAATTCCTGGATCATGGCTATGCAAGAAGAACTACACCAGTTCCAAAGGAATAAAGTGTGGTTCCTCATGCCACGTCCTAGAAACCATTCAGTGATCGGAACCAAGTGGATCTTTCGAAATAAAACAAACGATCAAGGGGTGGTAACTAGGAACAAGGCAAGGCTTGTAGCCCAAGGCTATCGCCAAGAGCTAGGAATTGATTTTGATGAGTCCTTTGCTCCAGTAGCAAGACTCGAGGCAGTGAGGATTCTTTTAGCATTTGCATGTTGCAATAACATCAAATTATTTCAAATGGATGTTAAAAGTGCTTTTTTAAATGGTTATATCCAGGAGGACGTATTTGTGGAACAACCACCGAGATTTGAAGACACGGAGCATCCAGATCATGTCTACAAATTAGACAAAGCTCTTTATGGTCTAAAACAAGCACCCCGTGCATGGTATGAACGGTTGAGTGAATTCCTCATTCATAATGGATACAAACGAGGTAATGTTGATCAGACCCTTTTTACAAAAATGAATGGTAAGGAAATTCTAATCGTTCAAGTGTATGTTGATGATATCATCTTTGGTTCCACAAAAGACTCACTTAGTGAAGATTTTGCAAGATTAATGCAAAGTGAGTTTGAAATGAGCCTTATGGGAATGTTGACATTCTTCTTGGGATTGCAGGTGACACAGATGGCTGATGGCTTGTTCATAAATCAACAGAAGTATGCTAAGGAGCTGCTCAAGAAATTCAATCTGTCAACAACCAAGCCACAACCAACTCCCATGTCCACTTCATTAAAACTTGATCAAGATGACCAAGGTAAATCAGTCAACCAAACTCTGTTCAGAAGTATGATAGGATCATTGCTATACTTGACTGCCAGCAGGCCCGACATTCAATATGTTGTATGCTTGTGTGCTAGGTTTCAATCAAATCCTAAAGAATCTCATATGTCGGCAGTAAAGCGTATTTTTAGATATATAGCTGGTTCATGTGATTTGGGTTTATGGTTTCCGCGTGCTTCATGTCTTGAATTAATTGCTTATTCTGATGCTGATTACGCGGGTTGTAAAATAGACCGGAAGAGCACCAGTGGGCACTGTCAGTTCCTTGGAGGTTGCTTGGTGTCATGGGCCTCCAAGAAACAAAATTCTGTGGCATTGTCAACTGCCGAGGCCGAATATGTGGCCGTAGGAAGTTGTGTAGCCCAAGTGCTCTGGATACAACAACAAATGGTTGATTTTGGCATCACACTAGGAAACACGGCCATTCTATGTGATAACACCTCTGCTATTAATTTATCTAAGAATCCGGTGCATCATTCTCGCACAAAGCATATTGAAATTAGGCACCATTTTCTGCGTGATCATGTAAGTCGAGGTGATGTTGAAATAAAATTTGTTGACACAAATAATCAAATTACCGATATCTTCACTAAACCTCTTAATGAAGACAAATTCACTTCTTTCAGAAGAGAGTTAGGCATTTGTCGTTTGGTTTGTTAGTAGGTGTCGTGCATTGTTTGTGTTAGTTTCATGCATTTGCATATGCATTTCACCACTAGATTAGTTGTTCTTGATCATGCATATTCATCAACTTGGGTTGAATGTTGCACAATGTATGTCTGTATGGTATTTACTCCGGCATGTTGTATGTATTTTTTTAAAAAACCATTTGATAATCTCCCTTGATCTTCTATGACTATACAATTCTTGTTTAATAAAGCAATGCCATTAGAAGTTCATACAAGTCGGACAGGAATGTCGGTTGAGGATTTAAGCCTAAAATGTTCAAATATGTCAAAGAATTCCCCAAATTGTTCTCTCCTGATTCTTTGCTCTCGTTAAATTCTGTAATCAATTTGGGGCTCCAGCCTTATTTCTTAATATTGAAAATCCAAATTTTCCACACTTTACTGTATTTTTTTGTGGTTGCATAATATACATGGAGGTGTCGACACCAAGTGTCGACACCCCCTTCTACTCGTGGGCGGTAGGGTGACCAAAGGTGTCGACACCCATGTCGACACCTCCGATCGCGTTCGCAGCGAACCGATCGGAAGGGGTTATAAACCCCTTTCCAACCCTTTGAACCCTCCAAGATTCAAACCCTAACGCCCCTACACTCCAAGTGCTGCCCTCCTTTCACACCTTTTCCATCTTCTTGGCACTCCATCACCATTTCTAGCCCTAAACTAAGCGGACACATAGCGGCACCCGCGTTCTCCATTGTTCGAGCATCTGTGGATTTTCTTCGACCTCTGTTCCCTGAGAGTGGGTGACGTGTGGAGGTTCTCACATCTTCGGTAAGGGGTTTATTGCTCTCTCTAGCAATCCTTACTTTCTTGCTCCATATCTCCCCTTCGTGTGTTCCAATGGCACCCAAAAGGCGAGCACTCCGCAAGGAACCTGTTGAGGACCGTCGGTCATATGAGGTTCGAACTAAAACCCAGGAACAACGGGCATTCAGGCAGCAACCAACCCCGGCACAATTTAAAATGATGGAACGGAAGGTTCTTCGTCCTAGGGCGGTTGATTTCCATGATATTTCAGAAGTTCTTCCTGAACTGGCTTCCTTATTACAAATTCAGCAGGGTCTAGTTTCGTTCATGGCTGATCATCGCAAGGTTTATCATTCACTTGTTCATCAGTTTTATGGCAACATGATTTTCAAGTCTAACAAGTATATGACTCGGATGAATGGACAACCGTTTCTTATTTCAAGTGAAGTTATGTCTGCCGTATTTAAAATGCCTGATGCCGGTGATCTGTATGGAGAAGCCATGTGTGATGAAGAAGTGGTTTATAAATTACTTATGGGAGAAGATTTGGGCAACAAATCTATTATTGGCTTGAATGCAAATCGCTTTCCTCCTTTGCAAAGGATTCTCCATCATATGATAACCACTATACTTCTTCCAAAAGGAGGTGCCCGGGAAAAAGTCACAGATCAGCAGATTTTCATTATATCCAGCATTATGCAACGCCGGCCAATTAATTTTGCAGCTCTCCTTACTGGACACATCACTAGTTGTTTCCATCAACGCAACAGAACACTGCCTTATGCCGCTGCACTTTCTCAAGTATTTGACTGTGCCGGTCTTCCCTTGCGTAAGGAACTTTGTCAGAATTTACGCAGTGGTGATATCTACACCGTTCACTCCATTTGCAAGAACATGGGTTATAAAAAGACCCCTCAAGGTCACTTGATTCGCACTCTGAAATCTATGAAAGGGAAGGCACAAGAAGCTGATTCTGATGAGGACGAAGAAGAAGAGGTTCCCATTGCCCCCGGGGAGCCGTCTCAGACTCCCGCCGCCTCACCAGATACCTATGAGACACAATTGACATTGGAGACTTTGAGCGGAGATGTAGGTGAGCTTCGGGAGAGTGTGGATTCTCTCACTACGGATGTTGCAGAACTGAGGCTGAATCACACCACTTATCTTTAGACTTTTAAATCCATCAATCACTCCCTTGACTATCTCAAAACGGCCATGGATGCTCACCACCAACACTTCTCTGACATGTTTGCCTTTATTAGCCACCATCCTCCTCCGCCTGGCCCCGGTACCGACTGAGTCTTACACTTCTATATGGCTGTTGCTACTAGTAAACCCTGTTTCCTCTATTTTTGTTGATGACAAAGGGGGAGAGTTATCTTATGCTATATGCTATGTATGTGTGCATGTGTGTTAGTAGTATTGCATGACTGTATGGCTCATATCATCTCTAGTTGGGTCAATAGATCTAGTGTCGGTCGGTCTTGCATCTTTGTATCTTTTTGTGTCTTTGTTCGTCTGTCATTGCACGGTCTTCATGCCTTGCATTTTGTTATGTACAACAACTAAAAAGGCTTTTTAGTATGGCTGTGGGAATCCTGTTGTGGTTGTGATTGTCCATCTCAATCGTGTTATATAAATGCTTGTGGTTCATTGCTTGGATGAGAAATGATTGATTTGGTTGTCGAGATTAATCTCTAATTCCCTCAAACACATAGCATTACTATCATCATCAAAAAGGGGGAGATTGTTTGCCCTTTCGGTTAATTGTGTTGTTAATTGTGGACTAATGTGTTTTGATGATGAATGAATGCATTGTGTATTAATCATGTCTTGGAAAGGTTTTAAATATGTACTTTTTACTCCACATGACTTCATATTGAAATGGTAAGTGAATCTTGAAGTTCACTAATGCTTGAATGAACAACCCAAGCAATGGTTCAATGAATTGAAGACAAGAGATGAAAATAGGTAAAATCATAAGGTAAATGTTGGCATTTGAATTCATTTTGTTATCCTAGACATTTACTCTTAATGATAAGATGAATCAAGGTCATAAGATTCTCAACATTTTAGTGATCAAACAGAAAAATCTTTGAAATCATGTGAGAATTTTGTATTTGACTAATCTGACATATAGTCGGTGTTTTTGTAGGTTGAAAAACTCCAAAACAATCAAGGTTTTCATGGTTCAACTTTTGGTAATGTATTTGGGTTCTTTCTTAGCCTATCTGATTAGTTATTTTGTGTTTTGAGTAGATGTCGACACCAAGTGTCGACATCTGAAACTCAACTGTCTGCTTGGGGCGTTTCCAGAATTGCATTTCTGTGGTGTCGACATCAAGTGTCGACACCCACTTATGGAGGTGTCGACACTTGCCAGTGGCATTCATGCAGGTGTCGACACCTGCTAGAAGCAGTTTTGTTTGACTTTGGTTTCCTTGGTCCGAAAGTCATCTCTAACCTGTCCTATCACCCCCAAATCTCTCCTAAATGTATGGATCTGGTCTCTAGAGATCGTGTGGACTGTCCAAGGTTAATTATTACTTTTATTTGGGTTAATAACTCCTTTAAATAGGAGAACTATTCGGAGCTACCGCAAGGGACGGGAAGAGCAGAGTTCTATCGAAAAACTAGCATTTGTGAGAGTAGAAACTTACTGTAGCAGAAGGGAACTTCTTCCATTGTTCCAACCAGATCCAAGCTTCAAGGTGAAGAGAAGAAGAGTCCTACAACCCTCCAATCAACGATCTACTACATGCATCATCCGGATCAAAAGCTGCAAGATCGTTCAAGCTCCGATCATCCGTTCTTCGTCAACAAACTTCATCAAATCTGAACCAATGTTCAAGCACATCTGAAGAAGAGAAAGGGGGAGTTCTAAATCATATTCTATCCTCTTCTGAACTGATCTTTTCTGTTCTTAGTTCATTGTGTGCGAATCATGTTGTAATCCTTAAACTCTTGCACTGAATTTTCTGTGAGTGTGTGGGCTCGTGTTCTGTGGCATGAGCGTGTGTGTGGGTTCGGTGGCCAAGATCGGTTACCGCATGTGTGTGTGTTGGCTGTCTTTCACAGCGTGTGTGTGACTCACTTCATAGTGAAGTCTTAATCCTCATGAGTGAGGGGTGGACGTAGGGGATACGTTGTGTTCCCGAACCACCTAAAAACTCCTGGTGTCTTTTGTGGTTTGGTTTTCTGTTTGCTATCGAGTGGGCTTCACGGTGAACTGAGAGTACACCATTGTTAATTTGTTTCTCTTGTCCTTAACCACACGTTCCGTCGAGTGTGTTCATGTACGAGTGAGTTATAGTGCTTGCTTATTTTGTTGAAAAGAATTTTCATAACAAGATAAATTTAATTGGCCAATCAATTCACCCCTCCCCTCTTGATTGCCACCCTTCGGGACCCAACAAGGGGATTCCGTATGACTCCGAGATAGGTTCTGCAAGTCGGATCCCAATCTGCTACCTACGAACTGGGCAGTGTTAAAAGAAGGGGGGGTTGTTGGTGGAGATGGGAAGGTAAGGGATGGAGGGGTAGCAAAGAGGGATGGAAGGTTGCTGGTTGTGAATGTGGGAGGGAGGTTTGGGGGTGTGAGAGGGGAGAGGGGAGAGGGGGAGGTTGGCAGGGGGCGGACCTGGTGTGGGGAATGGGTTGGGAGGTAGTGGATGGTGGGGGCGCAAATGGCCTAGGGGAATGGGGGTGTCTCTTGGGTGTGGGTGGTGGATTAATGGAAGGATTAATGGGGGGCCTAGGGGATGGGAAGGGTTGCTTTGGGGAGGGGAAAGGGTGTCTAGGAGAAGGGATTCTCCCTTGGGAATGTGAAGGGTTGTATGGGGAAGGGGAAGGGTTGCTTGGGGAGTGGTGGGAGTAAAGGGGGTTTATGAGTCTTGGGAGGTGAAGGGTTGTATTCAATGGGGGGGATGATGTGGCAAGTGAGGGAGGAGAGAGAGGAAATTCGAATTTGGGGGAGGTGGAAGAGAGAGAGAGGGGGCGACCCCCTTAGAGAGAGAGAGTTTTAGAGAGAGAGACGAGGTGGTGAACGACGGTGTTGGCCATGGCAGAAGAAGTTTAGAGGGAGAGAGGGTGAGAGGGGTGACTGCGGCTGCAGGGACAAGAGAGGGGGGGAGGGAAGCCAGAGGAAAGGGGTTGGGAGGGCTGGCCAAGCTTGTGGATGTGGGGGAGGGGAGAATCGAGAAGCAAGGGAAGGGGGAGGAAGATTTGGGTGTCGCACCCAGTCGAGGGGAGAGGGAGGGAGAGGGGCATCGCACCCCTAGTTGGAAAGAGATGGGAAAAGAGGGATAGAAAGGGTGTGCACCTCACATCGGATGATATCTTTCCAAAAATTCTATTCAACTCATTGTATTCTAAATAAGAGTTATATGACCTTTTATAGACTCTTCAGAGAAAATTAAAAGACAACTCATTAACACCTAATACCTACTCATAATAACTCTCTTGGGAAGACTAAAAGACACACAAATAAAAAAAAGACTCTTACATGATTATCGTAGACATAATTACTATGAACATAAAACATGACCCATTAGGTTCATACATATGGCCCAATTAACATGAGACAACTAAAATATAAATAGCTATTTTATAATTTTTTTGAAGTCGCTTGCCGATCCCATCACTCTTGCACTGGAAGAGAAGTTTTCACTAAAATCTTATGATATTTTAAGCCACCACAATGAAAGAGAATTACGAAGAAAAGGAAAAATAGACACTATTTTGTGCTAACGCAAGTGGTGGTGTGCTGTTGCATATCTTGAGGACGTAGTACGGAGTGACCACAATGAGTCAAAAACTGTGTGATTGTCTTTTCGTGGAGGTTTCGTGTGGGATGCATGAATAAAGCAAGATGTGGTGATAAGAAATTGTAAACCGAGCAACGTGCAAGAATTATGGGATTATGTGTCTCGATAACATGTGCACGGTGCGTACGACGGAGTGTGGGAGAAGAGTCATCTTGATTATGCGTCCATGATTATTGACGTCACAATCATCATGATTTGGAATTTGTAAGACGATTGTCTAAAAAGATGGGATGTGATCACATGATCGGGGTCGACGGATCCACCCGCATTAATATTTTATGCTAACTAAAATTTTAACAGAATTATTTTGCAAAAAAAAGTTATTCTTCACTCCGAGTTACTGATTCCGTTCTGCCACGGGGACACGGAAAGGGCAGCGCACGCGTCTCCCGATCGTCTGCGTACGTAATGGCCTAGGGAGTACACCGTCGCCACGGCAGAGAGAGAACACGGGAGAAGAGTGGGCCCCGCGAGACGCCACACCATCAGCTCGCGGTTGGATTGGCCATTCGGCAGCCGGGGGCCCACTCTGGTTCTCCATACTGTACGTACGGGATTCAAACGTAGGTGTGGTTTGTAGCTCGTGCCAACGCTGTCGACACGTGTGAGGAAGTTCAGAGAGAAGCTTCTCTCCAAATTCAGCATCCCTGACTGTTTTCCCGTCCCGTTTCTCAAAAAAAAAAAAAAAAGACAGGTTGGGCAAGACAGGTTGGGCGGCGGACGGAAGGGGGCGGGGGGTGTGCTGGTGTTGACCCTAGCTACCTCTTTCAAACGCCGGCCACGTTACGGCAACCGCAAGGCGAGGTGGGGTGGAGGGGGAGGAGGACGAATAATAAAGAAAGGGGCTGTGGCGGGGGGAGGGGGTTGGAGGAGGAGGAGGACACGGGCAGGCCGCCGCCGCCGCCGCGGCCGTTACCTGCGTCCCTTGCTGCTGCTAGATGAGGAGGAGCCGAGGAGGCGGGCATCGCTCTGCTGCTGGGTGCCTCCTTCTGCCGCCTTTTGAGATCGGATCTTGTCCAACACGCTCTCTCCTCCTCGCCTCTCTCTCTCTCTCTTCTCTCCCAGTCTCCCCCCTCCCCCACTGTCAATCGCTTCCCCTACACCTCACCGCTCCCCTCCCTTCGTCCACCCCATCCCGGCCAAGTCCCCACACTCAAATCTCCACCTCCTTTCCTTCCCCGGAGACAACGCACATAAGCACGGCACATATCCTCATCTATTTATTCCTCTCAGAGCTCCTCTCCCCTCCCGTTGAAGTCGAACTCGGTGGGTGCGGGTGTGGAAGTTAAGACGAGAACTTCCAAGGTCTACAGACGCCAACACGGCCGGTCATCTCGGCACTATTCAAACGGAGCCGGCTGCGTTGATGACCTGATCAAGAGAAGGGAGGGGGGGCTACTCGACTAGCTTGACCCTAACATCCCATCGGCGGGTTCGTTTCCCTCCCCCCCACTGGCGCCGACCATATCGATCAGGTATCCGTCCATCCTGTGGCTGTACGCCTTCTGTTTGTTTATTTGCCTCTGACGATATTATCGCCCCTCTTCTTTTGTTTTTCTTTCAACATATGTTGTGATGTTTCGTTTTTGGTTAGACTGATATTATCGACGAGCGACCGCCGTCTTCTTGCTGGGAGGTTTGCAGCTTAGTTTCTCCTCTCCTCTGTTGGCCGGCTGGCCAGCCAACCGACCGGCCAGCCAGCTGCAGCCTCCCGACCTGCCTTCCTCCCAAAACGCTACACTATTTCCACATCTGTTTTCCTTTTCCCTTATACCTCGGACACGGCATTTGCCCATGTTTCTGCTAAATTTGCCTAATACTTGTTTACCAAGCGTCATGGTCTGATGAAATTTCTCATTGCTGGATGGCTGGTGGGGAGAAAAGTGTCGGTTCAGACCCCTTCATCGACAGGTGAACGCAACGCAGAGGCTCACTAGGTAGATACAGAGATATTGCAGCTGTCTGTGGCCCGTCTGTTGGCGGGTGGAGGGTGACGGAGGAGTTGGAACAGAGAGCATGAAGGGCCAAGACCAGCCGCCTCTGCCGGGTGGTGGAATTGGCAAGGAGAATGGTGAGGCTGTGGTCTCCAGGGACGGAAGTGGTGTTGTTGGGAACAGTACCCCAGCCCACCACCAGTCGCTGCCTCAGCAACAGAGCCGGCGGCTGCCGGACTTTCTCCAGAGTGTCAACCTCAAGTATGTAAAGCTTGGTTACCACTACCTCATCACCCACCTGGTTACCCTCCTCCTTGTTCCGCTCATGGTTGTCATAGTCATCGAGGCTAGCCGCACCAACCCCGACGACCTCCGCCAGCTCTGGCTTAGCCTACAGTTCAACCTCGTGGGTGTGCTTGTGTGTTCCACTTTCCTCGTCTTTGGCTCCACTGTCTACTACATGACCCGCCCCCGCACCGTCTATCTTGTCGACTATGCCTGCTACCGTGCACCGGATGCCCTTCGTGCCCGCTTCAACCAGTTCATGGAGCACTCCAGGCTGAGTGGCGCATTTGATGAACCAGCCCTCGAGTTTCAGCGCAAGATCCTTGAGCGCTCTGGGCTTGGCGATGAGACGTATGTTCCTGAGGCCATGCACTACGTGCCAGCCCGGACATCCATGGCCGCTGCACGCAAGGAGGCCGAGGACGTCATGTTCGGTGCTCTAGATATCCTGTTTCGAAACACGGCCATCCGACCAAAGGATGTTGGCATCCTCGTAGTCAACTGCAGCCTCTTCAATCCCACACCATCTCTCTCCGCCATGATCGTCAACCGGTACAAGCTCAGGGGCAACATCCGCAGCTTCAACCTGGGTGGAATGGGCTGCAGCGCGGGCGTCATTGCTGTCGACCTTGCCAAGGATCTCCTTCAGGTCCATGGTAACACTTACGCTATTGTCGTCAGCACTGAGAACATCACCCAGAATTGGTACTTCGGCAACCGCAAGTCCATGCTCATACCCAACTGCCTCTTCCGCGTCGGTGGGGCTGCCGTTCTCCTTTCCAACCGTTCTGTCGACCGTCGGAAGGCGAAGTACCAGCTCCTACACGTTGTCCGCACACACCGTGGAGGTGACGACAAGGCATTTCACTGTGTGTACCAGGAACAGGATGATGCGGGCAAGGTCGGTGTCTCCCTGTCTAAGGATCTCATGGCCATCGCTGGCGGGGCGCTTAAAGCGAACATCACCACCCTCGGGCCTCTCGTTCTTCCCGTCAGCGAGCAACTTATTTTCTTTGCAACCCTTGTGGCGAGGAAGGTATTCAATAATGCCAAGGTGAAGCCTTACATTCCTGACTTCAAGCTCGCATTTGACCACTTCTGCATCCATGCTGGAGGGAGAGCAGTAATTGATGAGCTGGAAAAGAACCTTCAGCTCTTGCCGATCCATGTGGAGGCCTCCAGGATGACCCTGCATCGCTTTGGCAATACATCCTCCAGCTCCATCTGGTATGAGCTGGCGTACATTGAGGCTAAGGGGCGGATGCGGAAGGGGCACCATGTCTGGCAGATTGCTTTCGGGAGTGGATTCAAATGCAACAGTGCTGTCTGGCAGGCACTCCGAACCGTGAGGCCATCGCCAAGCAACCCGTGGCATGATTGTATTGATAGGTACCCTGTGGAATTGGTTGATGGTGTCGCGCACCCGGCGCCACAGAAGACAGCGGAAGTGGCTCCGCCTCGCTGCTAGCCTGATGGTCGCCACCACCAAGCATATATATAGCTGTTTTGCTTGATTTAAAAAAAAAGAAGAAAAAAAAACAGAAGAAAAAAAGAAAGGAAAGATGAGGTTAAGATTGATCCCCCCATGCATTT
The DNA here is from genome assembly GCA_022559845.1 of Amorphophallus konjac. NCBI lineage: Eukaryota > Viridiplantae > Streptophyta > Magnoliopsida > Alismatales > Araceae > Amorphophallus > Amorphophallus konjac. Next base: position 14,196,731 of record CM040127.1, on the reverse strand, counting down.
TACCCCATGGTGTACTACATATCTGATTCATAATTGTCCTCCTCTCTCTCTCTCTCTCCTCCTCCTTCTTCTTCTTCTTCTTGTGAGTCGCATAACCAATATTCCTGCTCCTCTTCATTGTTTGCACAATCGGGGGCCGCCTCGAGTAAAGTACTTTTACTTTCATCCTAGCAATCACATGTGTGGAAAATGATGTCATTCTTTCTGAACTGTATACATCATCCCCTCCTTCTACACAGCAGAATGAGCGAGATATTTTTATCCTTCACAGTGCATTTCTTTTCCCCGTAACTTGTGTCGCTAAATAACAACACAACATATCTCCTCCCATCCTCTCTTTGAATTACACAGCCTGGCCCTTTTTTTGAAAGTGGAATATTAATTATCTCACACAAAGCCAAGATCTTGTGGGGACTGGCATTAATGTTCATGAAAATTGGTGAATCTGATCTCTCCATGTAACTGTAGTTTGGATGCCCCCGAGCCATGTTGGTTTGGTTTGATTTGGTTTGATTTATAAGGCGTTAGCTCGTGTTTCACAACCGTCCTGTTTGTTGCTTCGTACAAGTTCATCAACGTATATGCGATTACGTGGTTGAAATAATCCATGTCACTGTGACTATTTGTCCCTGGCCGATTCTTGGGGAAGGGATTAATTCTTTTTGACCTAGTGTGGAAGGGTATCTTCATGAATGAATGAATGACTAACTAGCTAACGAACAAAAGTCACACCCCAAGGTTCTTTTTAATGTTAATATTAATGTACTTAAACTACATCTGCAAGGATATTGACTTCTCTTGTTTCTTCTCAGTATCTTTGCACCTGGAACCGACCGTTGCTCAGTCAATCCTCACCGTTGGAGTTTCGTCACTAATAGAAAAATAATAATATATGGTAAAAAAATGTATGCCTTTTAAAGTGTCAAAATCTGTCTTCTATTCTATAAGAAGACATAAAGAGGGTGGATTATAGTCTATCTTTTGTTGAACTGCCTATGTTAGAATATAAAGCGGAAATTGTATTTTAGAAGATGAAAATTTTAGAAGGCAGAAATGATAGTTATAGAAGGTGATTTATTTTCACCATATAAATTCATGATTAAAGGTATTTGTATGTGCCCTCTATTATTTTTTAGAAAACGATAATTTTTACCTTCTAAGATCTACATAGAAAGTAGATGTTTTAACTTTCTATTGTTTTATATGGTAAATATTTTTGACTTCTAAGTTGTTAAAATAAGTCATTAGAAGTCAAAATTTTATGCCGTCTATATTAACATCTGGATACAAACTATTATCTTTTAAAAGTAGTCTTATTTCTCTATATAACATGTTATATTCAATAATAGATCTTCTCAAAAAAAAAATTCACGAGCAAAATTTAATGACAAATATAAACTTCTTCCAAATATAGAATGAAAATATTTTATAACGAGAGAATATTATAAAATTTAAAATATAATATCAAATGACAAAAATATATAAAGTCATGAGTCACAATATGACATCCATAATATGTCATCCATATAGTTCTGATAATATACACTCGAAGTACATTTGACGTACACAACACTATTCATAACTAGCAAATAAAATGTCCACACCTATCCCAATATAGTAGTCACATAATCTTCATGACTTTATATGTATCCTTTGTCATCTTCTATTGAAAATACCTACAAAAAGATCAAAAGGATCAATAATTTTTAAAAAAATATTCTTAAAATCTAATATAAGTGATCATTCACCACTCATCGGATGAATGATGACCAAATAATCAACCAAGTATTAATAACATGGAGACAAGGAACTATGATCTTCGAGCCACTGCCTTGAGAAAATATAAGAAATGAAAGGGTGATGTTTGTAGATCTGCATTATCAAGATTTTCATATGCCTCTTTCCAAATACATAAGGTCATGGTTCCCGATCCAACTTAAGCGTAATCAAAACAGCTGAACCAATCCCCAATTGGCCTTAACCAGCCCCAACAAGTTTAAAAAACTCTAAAGCAAGTAACCTAACAATGACTAAAAATCAGATTCTTTCAATTTTTTACAGTTTACACTTTAAGTAATTATTTAATATCATATTTTCTATATTTAATATTGAAAATATAATTATTGCAAGAGTCGACTCGTTCAGGCCTAAATCAGAACAAGGACTGGAATGACTGTATCTAGTTCTGGTTCCCAATCTAGTTTTTGAAACTTTGTTCCACACAATATGTTTGTTGCATTGTTCTTTGGAGAAAAAGGTCAGGTTATAATAGCTCCATCTGCCCCAAGCACCTTAAAATTAGCTAGACGACAAATACAATAAGATTAGTGGCCCACCATATAATGGGGTCAACAAAAATCAGTAGTATGGGCATATTTTCCCCTCAAAAGTAATAAGGGAGAGGTAATATGGCAACACAAAGGAAGGTTCCAACTGAAACTGCGACTAAAATGACTGTTGAATAAATTACTTGAAATAATGGACCTTGATGTCTTCAATAAAAGAATGCAAATTCAATATTTCAAAAGAGTCAGACCTCAACTCGTAGATGACAGACAAGTTCATACTGTGCATCTGCATCCCTCATATTGGCAGCCTCAATCATTAAAGCAGCTCCTCTACGAATGGAAATGGTATAGAGAGATTGATCATGCACAGACCGAAGCACAAAAACCATGATATAGCTTTTAACACTTTAAAACCAAGAAAGATTGTCAAGCTATTGATGTATATTTCTCTTACATAATTTCCTATAAAATAGTTTAGAAATAAGGAAGATATGTGTTGCACTGTTCCCAATCAAAGTGTAATGATCAATGGAAAAACCCACGTAGAAGTACATAATATTTTTCATGGTTAGTGTTTAATGTGAAATGCTTACAAATGTAGTAAAATATTCCTACAATTCAAAGGAAAATGAGAATGAAATTGGGCAAGGCACCTCGACGAGAGTAAAGAAAAGGAATAGGGATATGAAGGTACTGCATCCAATTCCCTCCCAGCATTATGTCTAAACATAACCGTTGGCAAGTAAGGGGTGGCTATTATTGGCACCACTATTGATTGTGATATCTATAAAATGTATATGTCGATGATAATACCTCCAAATAAACTTATTTTTTAGGAAAACCTAATCTGCTAACAGCATAGTGTGTTGGAATTTGGGCGGGCAATAGTCTCGTATTGGTTAAATGAGTTGTGGTTTATGTGCTTATGACCTTGGGCTCTTGTATCTCAACACCGCGGTTTTGTGGATTCAATATGGTATCAGAGCATGGTCTTAGCCCAACTCTATATATTTCTTATCTCATCACCTCCACCCAATTAATCTCCATGGCTCATCTTGACCGTGAGGGGAGTGTTGAAATAGTCTCCCGGGTAATAGTCCCGTATTGGTTAAATCAGTTGTGGTTCATGTACTTATGACTCTGGGCATGTGTATCTCAACACCGCGATTTTGTGGATTCAACATGGTCGATGTTGAGATACATAGGCCCAGAGTCATAAGCACATGAACCACAACTGATTTAACCAATATGGGACTATTGCCGAGAGACTATTCCAACACTCCCCCTTACGGTCAAGATGAGCCGTGGAGATTAATTGGGTGGAGGTGGTGAGATAAGAAATATATAGAGTTGGGCTAAGACCATACTCTGATACCATGTTGAATCCACAAAACCGCGGTGTTGAGATACAAGGGCCCAAGGCCATAAGCACATGAACCACAACTCATTTAACCAATACGAGACTATTGTCCGCCCAAATTCCAACACTCCCCCTCACGGCCAAGATGGAGCGTGGACAATAATTGGGTGGAGGTGGCAACAAGAGAGTTGGGTCATTTAACCTGGCTTTGATATCATGTTGAATCCAAAAAATCGCGGTGTTGAGATACAAAGGCCTAGGGTCATAAGTACATGAACCACAACTCATTTAACCAATATGGGACTATTGCCCAAGGACTATGCCCATATTCCAACATAGTGCAACCTACGAAGAAAAAGAATAACAATCACTAAAAATAGTTCCAGGATCTAATGGCACCAAGTTGGCAGGATAAAGATCAGCATTCTCAGTGTGCACATATGAGGACATTACAAAACACACACCAACCTGTCTATTCGCAATTACTTTTTGGAATTAGGTTCAAGTTCAATTAATATTTCCTACAGAAGCAGGAAGCTTGAGAAATGTGTAAGATGAGCTTGTTTCTTAATTTCACAAGACCAACATATAACAATAGCATAATGATTTAAGCCATCTCTTCATTAAAATCTTTAGATACTAGTGTAACCTGCCAACACACAGTTTGTGCCCTTCAAACATTCATACTTAGAATTGCATATGAAAATTACCAAGAATGGTCATCCAAACAAAAAATATTCAAGAGCCAAGTCCCTCACATGGCTTTACATGCCCCAGGAACATGATACTTGAAATGAAGCCTGGAAAGCCAATACCTTGCGCGGGTGTTCATATTGTCAAGCTCCAAGGCCAATTCAAAGTTCTCCTTGGCAGTCTACATGACATGCCAACACAAAACCAAACAACGTGGCATATTTGATTAGAGGACTTAAACATCTCCAACTAAACCTAATGGGAATCGACGTCGAGCACTGATATTGTTATTTTGTATTTGTGTCCTTTAGTTTACTTTTATATCTTGGGAAAGTATATGTACAATTGTAAGGCTTGGTAAGCCAATGTGGCATTCCCTAAGATTGTTTGGGTTTTTATGCAAATGTGTAGTAGGTCCAGCTAGGGGGCCCCCTCCCCTTCTCCATTGGTCCACCTCATCCATGTGGGCTGGTCAACCATCCTAGGTGACCATCTAGAAGGTTTGAATGCTAATTGACCACATGGGAGATAAAGGGGTTAAAATTTAAAAGTTGGCCACCTACCTTACCTACCTAGTCAAAGGAGTGCTCTATTCATATGTAATTTATTTATTTTGAGTTTTGACCATATGGGGGATGAAAATGACATATTTCCCACGAAATTATCAGCCCCCCCACCCCTTGCCATTTTCTATATAAGCCTATGTATAGTGTCATTAGAGATTAATGAAGAAATTATGTGAAAATTGCTTGAAGCAAGAAGGGTGTGCCCTCTCTCCCTCTCTCCCCTGGTGTTCTTCCTTCTCCAACCCAAAATTCTAGAGTGGTTCTATCTTCAATCCCCTCCCCTCAACCTCCGGTGATCGTCTGTGCCGTCGCCGCCGCCGTTCGTGCCGCCTTCGAGCCGCCACGGGATCATCTTCGGTTTTCTGTCCTGCTGGACAGAGGTGTGGTTCGAGAATTCCTGAAGCCAGCCACGAGTTCTGATCGATTTGAAATTTTTAGGGTTAGTTCCTATCTTCTAGCCCCTTCTCCACAAAAAAATTGAGGTTCAAAATCCACCGTTTCATATCTTTATTATTTCGTTCAACTCTCAATCTCAGATCTGTTCTGTCACTGTCTACAGTGACAGTAGCCCGGAGTTTCATGTCTTACGTCCACTTTTTGATTTATTTTAGTTCGCCCAATTTTAATGGAGATTACACCCATCCACCCCTTCATCCACAATTTTTATAAATTTTTTGTTCGTCCATTTCATATTTTCTAAAAATCATTTTCAGTCCCAGCTATAGTTCTGTCCCCCTGATCCCAGATCCGACCTTCGTTTACTAAACAAATCACAGAAAATCATAGACACATCCAAACGGATCCAAACCACTTTTGCCATCTTTCCAGCTCAATTTCCCACAACTTTTCGAAAGACCATAACCCCAGATTCGAACGTCTACCTCACGGTCAAAGGCAACTCACAGTCAAGTTCTCTGCAGGTCTGAGTCTTCGGTTACTGTACAACAGGAGATTGAAAATTCCATAAGTCAAGATCCGAGCAGATCCAGGCCAGATCTTTGGGCCTAGGTTGAATAAAATTCAAGCTAGCTTTCCAACGGCGCCAGTCTCGTGTCGATCTGACATCGGGCCTGATCGCAGCGCCCATTCTCGCCGGAGCGCGCGCCGAAATACAGAACCGGCAGATTTCCGATCTGGTTTTCCGACCGGTGCCGAACGGAGCCGCCGGGCCTCCGGCCTGCGAACCAGCGTGCCGCCATCCCAAGGAGCGACCCTCCGGGCATCCACCACTACAGCGGTGCCACCGGGTCCCACACGGCCCCTCCGGACAGCACGTGGGCCCCACCGTCACGTGTTCGGGTGTTGTCGAATCAACGCGAGAAGCCGCCCGTCAACCCGAATTCGGTCCTCCCGGACCCCATTGTGTAGCCCTTTACCTCCCTGCCTGGAGTGGGCAGCGAGTTGCATTTCTGTAATATCCGTGTATAATTGTTCCGGGAGTACGACTTCGGCCGGGTCCGTCTTCCCCACGCCGAGCGCGTGGAGGTATCGTCTTCGCTCCTACACTTGGCCTTTCGCTTATTTCATATATGCTTGCTTATGCCACTGCTAGAGAGCATGATAGGGTAATTAGCTCGCTTTCTATTTATATCACCGCTGCTGCGAGATAGAGCGTTACCGTCCCGTGACCCGATCCCGGGCACAAGTGAGAGCCGACCACCCTAGCTCACAGTCGGTTTCTCAACCGCGCACATCCGACGCTTCCCTCGTTAAGGGACAGTCACGAGCTTGTCGTGTCCGTGGTCCCGTCCCGCATCAAAACCCGCGTCCAAAAAAGAAGTAACAATAATAATAATAAATTTAGATGATTTACTACGAGTAGAATAGCAATAGTTTTTCCTAGCAAGATTAAAAAAACCAAAACAAAAGAATTTTCCCAGTCATGTCAGTAGAAGGAACTTTTTCATTTCTTTCTCGGGTAGAAATTTACATATCTGCTTACTCTTAGGAGGGGTATCAGGCGAGAATCCCTACCCTCTGTGTAGTCAATCACTCTGTCCACTTCCTGAAGTGTACTCTAACCCTTGGCAACAAACTCCATCGCCTTTTTGTTCCTGCTGTGGATCCCCCTATGTATGAACCCAAAAGCAAATGTGAACATAACCACTTAAAAATCCCAAATTGTGCCCCACCATTGGAGCATCATGTCAGAAATTGCATCAAAAGCAGGGGATGGTATGGGTGTACCTAGGGATTCCAAGGAAGAAACCCCATTTGCCATCGAGGGGCATCGACCCTTGACAGGAGGCGAAGCATGTGTGCACCTCAATCCGTTTGCCACCCCATGATTACGAGCGCAACTACAGTCATGATGGATTGACCGGAGCAATCCATGGCATAAGCAAACCTACAGGGAACCTGGATGGTGTCACTGCAGATTATTGCGGACCCTTCAACCTAGAGTCTTAGAACCTTCAATCCAGTGGCTACTGATGGGTGACGTGGCGGCGACGTAGAAATAGATCGACGATAGCTCCGGTATCACGAACAAGATGGATAACTTGCTACCTCGCGCAGCTCGGCCTCACGCTGGACAGTCTCACACCGGGCGACACACTCACACTCACAAATAGAATGAGAGAAGGGAGATGAACAAAGGGGCAAAGCTCCTTCAACTCAATTCCTTCATTCATATAACATATCATACGTAACACCCTTAGCCCCCTATTTATAGGGAAGGCCATAACAACAAAACCCCCAAACTTATCTAATTGCTTCTATACCCAAACCTAATAAAACAAAACCCACCCACCCACCTTTTGACTTGTGGGTTTAAAATACAATACTTTGACTCGATAAAAATAAAATACCTTGGTGGTTAAAATATAAATACCACCATAGTAAAATACATACACACATACGTACGGATACGTACTCAGGACGCCGAGTCTTCAAGTGAGTCTCCGAGCCATAAGCTCGGTGCAATCGGGATAGTGCGGCGTCGGCTCTGAGTAGTGGGCCCGGTAGTGGACCCGGTGTCCCCACCAACCCTCCCGAGGTGGCTGGAACTCGACTCCGTCGAGTAAAGGGGGACACTGCTCTGGTAGTGCTCCAGCATATCTGGATCGAGACGCTGGAGATCTTCCCGGCTGATCCAAGAATCATCAGAAGGTGGATGGTCCCGCCAGCGGACAAGGTAGCGCTGGTACACCCTGCTCCGTGTAGTGGTCACCTGCTCATCCATTATCCTCTCAATTTACTCGCACGGCGCTCTCGAGACTGTGGAACGTACAGGGGTGGGCTCACTCACAATGGGAGGAGAAGGCTCGAAAGGGTCACTAGGAATCACCGTGGGTTCTTTGTAGGCCACTAGGTCTGCCACATTAAAAGTCAAGCTAATCCCATATTCGGGAGGTAAGTCCACAACATACGCATTGGAGCCAATCTTCCGTAGAATTGGGAAGGGACCATCACTACGGGCTTGCAACTTCTTAACGGCTCCTGAGGGGAGTCGTTCGGGTCGAATCCGTACCATAACCATGTCACCTTTTTAAAATTCATGGTGACGTCTATGTGAATCAGTCAAGTGTTTGTAAGTTTCATTACTGAGGTTTATTTGCTTGCTTATTGACTCATGCAGAATTTTGACATGCTGTGCAAATTCCTCATCTGACTTGGATGTCCTAGACTCGAGAGGAAGGGGAATGAGATCCACAGGTTTCCTAGGTTTGTATCTATGTACGACCTCAAATAGACTCATACCTATGGACCTATTGACAGAGCTGTTATATGCAAACTCAGCTCTGGGCAAGAGAAGATCATAGGTGCCCGAATGATCTCCTACGAGACACCTCAAGAGGTTCCCTAAACTCTTATTGACGACCTCTGTTTGCCCATCGATTTGTGGGTGATAGGCAGTGGAGAATTTGAGTTTGGTGCCAACAAGGTGCCAAATTATCTTCCGGAAGTAACTAGTAAACCGGACATCTCAGTCAGACACGATGGTTTGGGGGAGACCATGCAGACGCACAACTTCATCAAAGAATAAGTGGGCTACTCTAAATGCATCAGATGTTTTGGAACATGCAATGAAGTAAGCCATCTTAGAGAACCTATCAACGACAACAAGGATGGAATCATGCTTGTGAGCAGTGCGAGGTAAACTAAGGATAAAATCCATACTCACACCCATGGTCGATCAGGAACGGGGAGAGGAGTGTAGAGACCAGTGTTTAGTTTGACCTGTTTGGCCATTGTGCACGTCCTACACTGGGCTATAATCTTGGCCACATCTTTCTTCAGGTCAGGCCAATAAAAATGCTCCTCCACAGAATGGGTGGTCTTGTTACGGCCAAAGTGACCAGTAAGACCTCCAGCATGTATTTCCCAGACCAGAAAGTCCCGAACAGCAGTCCTCGGGACACAGAGTTACTGCCCTCGAAACAGAAAACCATCATGGAGTAGATAGTCAGCAAATGCTATCGAGGATCCAGCAGACAGAGTAGAATAGGCAGGGCCAAAATCTGGACACTCTACATAGAGTTCCTTCATGCGGTCAAACCCGGTGACCTCTACCCGAACAGTGGAAAGAAGGGAGACCCTTCGACTCAAGGCATCGGCCACCTTATTCTCTTTTCCAGCCTTATGTTTTAAGACAAAGGTGAAAGACTGGAGAAATTCTACCCACCGACCATGCCTAGGGTTTAAGCCCTTCTGTGAGCTAAGGAATTTCAAAGTCTCGTAGTCCGAGTATAAGACAAACTCTTGTGGTAAGAGATAGTGACTCCAGTGTTTTAGAGCTTGGACCACGGCATAGAACTCCTTATCGTAGGTGGAGTATCGAAACTTTGCATCAGAAAGCTTCTCATTGAAATAAGTCACAGGGTGGCTCTCCTGGGTAAGCACTCCACCTACGCCAGATGCATCACAGGAAACCTCAAAGACTTTGGAAAAGTCTGGCAGGCGGAGGACATGGGGTTTAGTCATAAGCTCTTTCATGGCAATAAAAGCATGAGATGCAGCTTTAGTCCACTCAAAATTCCCCTTACAGATACAATCTGTAAATGGTGCCATAATAGTGCTGAAATCCTGAATGAAGCGTCTATAAAAAGTGGCTAGCCCATGGAAACTACGAACGTCATAGACATTCTGGGGCTCTGGCCAGTCTACTAAGGCTTGGACCTTAGATTGGTCCATAGACACTCCTTGACTCGAAACTGTAGATTCTAATTAAAGATCCACTTAAGGAAAAATTAATAAAAAGCAATATAGCAATATAATGATAGGGAGAAAAAACATGCACGAGGTGCTAATATGGAGATGTGATCGCCAGAGACACGAGACCTCAAAAATATAACAATAATAATACGGAGGAGGGATCGCGAGGAATACCTTGAAAGCGCGGGTGATGTGAGTGTTCCTTTCTCTTCTAGATCGGCCGGCCGATGAAGAGAGTTTCTCTTTCTTGATTACCCTTGCAAAACAATCAAACACCAATAAAGAATATGGAATTAGAACATGGTGAGTGTAGCATCAATTCTTAATAAAAATATGAGCATGAAAATATGATGAAGAACACACTTTAAGGGTGGTTGCCCTTAAACCCCTATGCAAAAAGGGTGTGAAAAATATGATGTATGAAGATGCAAATATATGAATAAGGGAAAGAGTGCAAAAGTTGCACTTATGGGAGATACTCAACGTGGTTGAGTTAAAAAATAGAACATGTATGAACATGCATGCATATGAATGAACCGATGATGATAAAACAAAAAAAAAGAATAGATAAAAGGAAGAAGAGCCTGTTGCTTGTGGCTTGAATGCTCGGTGGGGAGAAAGCTTCAATTGGATGAAGGAATTAAAGCATAGGAGGAGCCCCTCCTTCAGCCAGCAGCAACCTGCGAAGAAAGAAAAGAAGAAGAAAAATGAAAACAGAAGAAAAACTGAAGAAGAAGAAGAACCGAGGAAGAAGGAATTCGAAGTCAACCCCTTAACAGAGCTGCAGAAGCTCTATTAATAGGATTGAATCAAAAGATAGAAGGATGAGAACGGGTAAGAGCCCAAGGAGGGAAGGATTAGAATGGGCAAGGGTGACCAAACGAAGCAGGGACTCTCTGGGAAAGGGCTGCGTTCGTTTAGAACCCGAAAGGTGAAACACGACCTGAACAAGGGCGTCGATTCAAGAATTGACGACCTACCAGAAGGCGTTATTAAAAACACGACTTAGATCAGGACGTTAATTCAAAATATTCAAAATAGGGCTATTTTTCATTCCTCAATATTATTTTCCCATTTTTTAGGTGAAGGTGTATCTCGATGTGCTGATTCCAATAACTATTTCTACGTATTTTTCTGACACCCGGAAGGCCACCAAATCACCTCTGGAAGGGGGTTAAAAATAATATTAAAATAATCAATTTGAAAAAGACGACCGTGCATAGGTCGTGAATTCAATTTTTGATTCTTTTTATTCTTTTCAAATTCAAAATAACGTCCCCTTGTAAGTCGTTAATTCCCAAAAAATTCTAAAAAATTCCCAGAAAAATCCAGAAAAATAGAAATTTGAAAGAATGGACGCCCTCCACTATAGTCGTCATTTTTTTTAGAAACGCCCAAGGGTTAAGCCGTTATTTAAAAGACGCCCTACATCAAGTCGTTATTTCTGAAAAATACATAAAAATAGATAAAAATGCCTAGAAAATCTAGAAAAATTCAGAAAAATAGGGAAAAATAGGAAAAGAGAGGAAAAAGGGAGAAATCTAAAAAAAATGAGAAAAACCACTCAAACAGAGCTAATTTGAGGGTCAAATCGGGGTATTACAAGGTAATATGAGATGTGCTCACAGTAACGTCAATTTTGGCGTGTCTACAGCTGCCCCGCCTTGGCGTCTGCTTTACAAGGGAGCAGAGGAAACTGAAAAGTAGATGCCAAGGTGTGATGAGACACGCAATCAACATCACTTGATGAGAATTGAAATCAGGAGCTCGAGATGAAGTAATCTCAGGAAATTCAATGAAATCAACAATGTTCGGATAAAAGAGGAGGTGTGCACGCGGGCACGAATGAGATAAAAGAATGATCAACTTCTAGCGCGGTGGAAGTACTCCAGGTCACAAACCTGTAGGTTTCACCATTAGAGAGCGGTTACCAGCCAATGTGGACGTGCTGCAGCCAAGGTGGATCAAGGGGAAATGATTGAAATAAGATGATAGAAATCCAAACAAGTGCTTTCGAGAGAATGACCCAAAACAGCGACAAAACGAACTGAAGACACAATTCGGCAATGAATATCTCATATCTGGAAAGATTAAGATCAATTTGACTCTCCAAATTCGCTTAAGAATGATTTTCCAAAAATTGTTTCAAACTCCTATATGAATGCATGCTGGGTTTAAAAGAAAAAAAATAAAATAAATAAAAATATAAGATAATCAAGGATAATATTGTTAAACTGCCAAGACTGGGTCAAGAAACCGATTCTACGAGCTGATACTAAGCCGAAGCATGTTTATCCACGCACCAACTCGTAAAAGGGAACCATCGTCCCCAGTCTCGGACGGCTCAACGGCCTATCCGTGTGACTAAGACTCCTCTGGAATCATCATTATTTTTGATGGAGGGGAACTCAAATCCCAGATTTACCAAAGTCACAAGGTCCTTGATATAATCTAATAGCGTATGTAACATGTAGTAGAATGCATACAGGGGGATGGTGAAGCAATAAGCATGGGGGAACTGGGAAATGAGGTGCAAGCACCGTGGGGCTTGGATGATGATACCCAGTCGGTGGGACCAAGAGCTTCTTCCTGCGCTCAAAGATTCATCAGCCAAGATATAAAAGATAACAAGCAATGAATAAGGCATTTAAGCATAGTAAGCATAGTAAGCATAGCATGAATAACATGTATATGGCATGAATAGCACGAGTTAAATCATGGCATTGCAAAGCATCATTATTTGTTGTTTGTCATGAGGATGACAATCTTGGCTAATCAAGATTTGGAGTTGAATGATCAAGATCTGATAATGCCCAGCGGCAGAGTGATCAGGGAATGATAATGCCCATTGACAAAGTGATCAAGAAAATCAGCAGGAGTTGATTAAAAAGATCTGGAGATGAACGATAATCAAGAGATATGAGGAAATGATAATCAAAATGCTCAGGGTGGCATGTTATGAGAATATCGGGAAGAATCAATAGATTGATAGCAATAAGTGGAGAGAGGACTCATCCCGTGCTCCTGGTCCTTGCAAAGTTGTTCCTGCAAAAGCACCATCAGAAAAATACAATGCAATTTTTTTTAGATTTTGAAATATGCAAATTTTTATGAGTTTTGAAAAAGATATTCAAATTTTTATGGATTTTGGAAAATATTTCAATTTTTATGAATCTTGGAAGAAATATCTGATTTTTTATTTAATTTTGCTCAGGAAATATTCAATTTTTTTTTTACTTTTACAATATTCAATTTTTTTTAGATTTTTAGTTTAGACATAGCTAATGCAGCATCAAAGGGTGTTTAAACCATTTAATTGGGGGTCCTCGTTCCTTCCCTTTTTGCTAAAATTTCCCAAAGCCGGGCGTGCATTGAAGGTGGCATCCTATAACCGACCGCCTTTGATCAACGGTGCCCCTATCAAGGCCATACCTGAGAAACATTCGATCTTAGAGGGAGAAGAGAAGAATAATTGTGACAAGCTTTATGCAGGATGGGAGATGTCGGGGCTCGAATTCCTTCCAAGATGTTTTCCCTCAAAGAGGTAGTCTGTTGTGCCGGGACTTTATGCCTTTGATTTTTTAGACCCTTGACATGCATACGACCAGGGTTTTCTCTGCGGGGACTTTGCCACTCTTGTCATGCCATAATTCACAATTCTACTTTTATCGAAATTTTGACTTGATTTTCATAATAGCCCTTTTTGGCGAGATGTATCATGAAAGCTTATTTAATTTTGGGTCAAGACTACCCCTATTTGAGACTCCTCTCGTATTGGGGATTACCGAGGTTGGTCATCTTATCCGTCAATCTCTTGCCCCTGCATTCGGTCGAGTGAAGAAGACAAAAGACTTTCAGATATACTCATGGCATGGCCAAAGTAGCAACGGTGTTTTAACCAAAGGAGCCGGCTAAGGACGCCGTGAAGTGTGTGAAATGCCCAGCTAGGGGTCGCTCTTAACAAGCGGGGAGAGAACGTTGAATTCCCAGCGCGGGGTTTTTATAATCAAAGTGCTGCATAACAAGCCTAAAGACTTTTTTGATGATGATTTAGTTAAGATAAAAGTTTAAAACACCACTTTTGATCTTGTTAAGAAGCACTTTATTTTGAAAATCATGCGTGAAGCAATGAGATAATGATATCATGAAATGAGTACTTACGCCAATATGTTACCTTACAACCTTTGTAGAAGCAGCTATCAGAGGCGAGGTTGATCATCGTGGGATAGTCCTCTTTGGCAGTCAAAAGGATTGGAAGCAAAGGGTTTGAAAGTGGCTTAACAAGAAGGAGTGGTGCCAAGACCAGACTCAGACGAATAAGGAAAAAAAAAGGAAGAGAGGCAAGGGCTAGAACTCCCTCACTAAGGTGTGGAGACCCTGATCACATGAAAGATCTACAGAAGAAGTGGAGAATTAGAAGGAGGAGTGAGGACTAAAGCCTCGAAAGCAGTGAGTGAATGGGTAGATGCCCAAGGCAGTGGATGTGGGAGAAGTTGGGTCGGACCCATGATTAGGAGGAACTAGAAAAAGAAATTGATAGATGGAAAGAGGCGGATCCGGAGGGTCCGGAGGTTGTGGAGGAGAATCCTGATGGGAGGAATCCGGGGGCTCCGGAGGGATAAAATATCGAGAGACACGGTGCCCTCGGAAGAGATATGGAAAAATATGATGGAAGAGGAGGAAGAAAATGAAGAACGCGATGTCCCGGAGGAGCAGAAAGATGAATTGGAAGAAAGATGGAGGGTCCGGAGGTTCCGGAGGAATAAAATCAGGAAGGAGATGAAAAGGGGCGGCATGCCCAAAGGAAAGGTATGAAGGATCCGGAGGTTCCGGAGGAATAAGATGGAAAGCGGCGCGATGCCCAAGAGAAAGGTATGGAAGATCCGGAGGTCCCAGAGGAATAAGACGGAAAGGGGCGCGATGCCCTGGGAGAAAGTCCGGAGGTTCTGGAGGGATGGAATCAGGAGGGAGAAAATGGAAAGGGGTGTCGTGCCCGGGGAAAAGATATAGAGAATCAGATGGAGAATCCGGAGGTTCCGGAGGGACAACGAAAGAAGGGACGCGATGCCCCGGGAAGAAATAGGAAAAAAGGTGATGGAAAAGGGAGAAGAAGACGAAGGATGTGATGTCCCGGAGGAACAGAAGGACGAATCGGAGGAAGGATGGAGGGTCCGGAGGTTCCAGAGGAAGAAAATGGAAAGGGGCGTCGTGCCCGAAGGAAAGTCATGAAGGATCCGGAGGTTCCGGAAAAATGAGAAGGGAAGGGACGCGATGCCCAAAGAAGAGGGAAATAGAATCCGGAGGTTCCGGTGGATTAAGATGGAAAGGGGCGCGATGCCCGAGGGGAAAGTCCGGAGGTTCCGGAAGAATAAGGTGGAAAGGGGCGCGATGTCCTGGGAGAAAGTCCGGAGGTTCCGAAAGAATAAGGTGGAAAGGGGCGCGATGTCCTGGGAGAAAGTGAGAGAAATCCGAAGGTTCCGGAAGAATAAAGTGAAAAAGGGGCGCGATGCCCTGGGAGAAAGTCCGGAGGTTCCGGAAGAATAAGGTGGAAAGGGGCGCGATGCCCTGGGAGGAAGTGAGAGAAATCCGGAGGGTCCGGATAGAATAGCTGAAAAGGGACGCGATGCCCTGAGAAGAGATTGGGGAGGGGGCAACGCCCGAGCAATGTAAGGGGACCTACAGATCCCGAGGATAAAAGATGAATAAGATGGAAAATTCGGAATATCCGGAGGTGCCGGAAGGCGGGGAAGATACGGGTTTGGAAACCCGGGAAGCAGGGGGTGCAAATGTGTGCAATGGGATGGATGCGATGAATGCAGTGAATGCATGAATGCAATGAAATGCAAACAATATGAAGAATGTGAAGGGTGAGAGGATGAGATCTTCCTTTTTACCTTTAGAGTGGCCCATGAAGAAATTGTGATAGACAATAATGTGAATGGAGTTGAATAGAAGGTGGATAGAATAGTGGAAGGCCCCTTAGCACCAAGATAACTACCCCTCCATGGCAGTGATAGAATAGGCATTCGCCCCTTGTATAGAAGAAAAGGTTCAAGATTTGAAAGTTGGAACAAGGGGTGCCCTGTCTGGCCTTTGGGCACAAGCCTACATGGCATCAAAGCTTGACATTCTCTTTTAGTGAGCAGTGTCGGCGACTTGGCATCTTCGACCATGCTTGGCACAACAACCCGGATTGGCATCCGGCCAATAAACTCTTGCATCTTGAATAGCTCGGCCGTGGCCAAATCTTTCTTGCCCGGCTCTTGCTCATCTTCGACACAAGTACTTTCAGAAGGCCGCCCGTTCCGAGTAGTAAAGGGGGGTGAAGCGGAGGCGGAAGGTTCCATGGATGGTGGAGGTATAGTGGAAGGTGTTGGAGAAAGGGTGAGTGGAAGCGAAGGTTCAAACACGTCGAGCTTCCCCCTTTGCTCGGAAGCAGTAGGGGTTGGCTTGAGTGCAAAAAGGGGTGGACCTTGCTCAGGATTAGCCACGGGTAAGGGTGATAGGTTAAGTGGTGGAATAGGGGAAAGGCTTGGCAAAGCTGGTTTTGGCGTTACAGGGATAATGGACGGCTTAGGTAGCGAACAAAGAGGAGGGGTAATAGAAGGCTCGGCAGAGACCGGCGTAGTGGAGGGTGATGGAGGTTCGGCAGAGGCCGGTGGAGTGGAGAGTAGTGGAGGTTTGGCGGAGGCCGATGGAATAAAGGTTAATGGTGTAAAAGGAAAGGGTTTGGTGCGCTGAAAATGTCGGATGGGGCGAGAGGTGTCAGGTATAGGGGAAGGCGCATGATGCACCGGTGTGGGTGACTGGAGTATCAACCCATCATCGTAACACCAAGTATTGGGGTGAGGAGGAGACTCATGGTGCGGCGGTATGGGTGATTGGAGTATCGACCCATCATTGTAACACCAAGAGGTCTCATAAATGGGGGTTGGATCGGGGACTGTGGCATAGTCCTGAGCATAGGGGTCTTCTGACAGTGGAGGAAGAGGATGGCGAAGGAAACTCGGAAGGGATGCCTGCGGAGCTTCATCATCGTATACCGCTTCAAGTTCTTCAATTACCGATTCTTCATCATCAAATGCAAGTGGACACTATAGTGGAGGCGTATATGTGGATGGAGGAATGTAATGATGTTGCGTATGTGGAGGTGGAAGGCCATATGAATGAAGTGTGCGGATGGGTGGAGGGCGGACGGTGTCCACTTGATCGTCGAAATCTGCCGGCTGTTGCTTGCTTGAGCTGCCGATACCATAATCATCTCTCCTATCCTTCCATTCTTTCTCCATCTTAGTAATATTATCTAAAGCGGCATGGAGAGGATTGACCGGAGTAGGAGGAGCCATGACCCTTCTTAATTGTTCCTCCATCAAAGTGGCTTTATCAAGGAGGGTTTGTTGGAGGGGTGTAACTTGAGCAACCAAGGGTTGGCAGGGCCTTGAAGGAGGGGTGGTATAAAAAGGCCGTGGAGGGGAGTTAACGGGATGACCCGCAGAAGAACCCGGATGGGCCAGATTGCAAGAAATAAATGGGCCTCGGGGTCGTGATGGAGGAGGAATAGAAGGAGGCGGGTGTCGGACCACCCGGGGAGGAATGTGAATAGAAGAGGATGGGTAATGGGCTACCCGATTAGGATTGTGAATAGAAGAGGGAGGTGGGTGATGGGCCACCCGTGTATGGTTGGAAGGAGGAAGAGATGAAGGAGATGCACCCTCAACGGCGACCTTAAGGGCTTGGATCTGTTGAGGGGTGAGATGATCTAATGCATGAATGATTTGGGAGACCTTCTCATCATCGGGAAGAGACGGTCCCGAGGGGATAGTGGCTCGCGCTTGAGGTGAGGGACCATGGGATTGGACACTGCCCATGGGTCGGGCATGGCCATAAGAATGAGGATGCGGTCCCTTGAAAGCATGGTGAAAGTTTAGATGAAAATGTTGAAATTGAGGAGAATAAGATGTGCATGGTTGTGCATCCTCATGAATTGGATTAAACATGTTGGTTTTCTTATCATGGTAAGCCATTATTCAATCAAAGTTCAAGTAAAATAATTTGTAAAGAAGCACACAAGTTGGAATGGTTACCGTTGATCTTAATTTGTTTGAACCTTGATGAATTAATGAATTTTCACAAATTGATGAAAAAGCACACAAGTTGGAACCTAGTTTTAATGTGGGTTTACTTCGGTGCCAACTAGGAACACTCTCTCACCGTGTATAGGCCAACTAACCCGGGTCTTCAAAAGGGTACAACCTGCCCGACATCCGTGAGGGAATCCACGGGTGCGGGGACTTATGGAGGCTTGGTTTAGGAACTTCCAATCTAAAAAGACGGAATACTCAATGGAGGGTCCTTCCTTCACCAAGGGGGTGTGTGGAATCCTAATGTAGAGAGAGGAGGTCTCCCAAACCAATACAAATGAGTGAATGCAGGGTAAACAAGCCAATCACAGTAATATAATCAATCAACAAATATAAGCATGAATCATGATGAAAAGCCACACACGGGAGGGTTCTGTAAACCCACAGTAAAAAAACGCCCTGACAGGGGGCGCTATTAACCAAAGCGACGACAGTATCACTGTCGTGAATCACTGGAGGGCCCAGGGGCAGTGAAAAACACGCCTTAGTGTGAGGCGCTATAAATAAAAGGACGCCCTTGGGTGAGGGCGTCAAATCTAAAACCGCGCCTTGATGTGAGGCGCTAAGAAACAAGAAGACGCCCTGGGGAAGGGCGTGAATTCACAGAAAGCAGGAGATGTGATGGAAGACGCCCTGGCAGAAGGCGTTACACATAAAGAAGACGCCCTGGATCAGGGTGTTAAAATAAAACGCGCCTCTGTCTAAGGCGTTAATTTCCTCAATCTCCAGAAAAACTCCACGGCCAGAAATATCAAACACTCACAGTCAGAGGCAATCAACAAATATATGAATTAAGATATTAGCATGCTCATCAAAATTTTTGGATAAGTGGAAATTATAAAAAAAACCTATCAAACTGACAGATCACATGGGGAGAGTGCAATGCACAATGGAGGGTGCCCGTGGGGCACAAAAAGGAGACGCACCGTGGGTGCAAAAGGGGAGATGGCACACGTGGGTGCCCAAGGGGAAAGGGTAATCAAAAGAAAAATGAAAGATGTCCCACCGTGATCGCCAATTTGTAGATTCTAATTAAAGATCCACTTAAAATTTTTGGATAAGTGGAAATTATAAAAAAAACCTATCAAACTGACAGATCACATGGGGAGAGTGCAATGCACAATGGAGGGTGCCCGTGGGGCATAAAAAGGAGACGCACCGTGGGTGCAAAAGGGGAGATGGCACACGTGGGTGCCCAAGGGGAAAGGGTAATCAAAAGAAAAATGAAAGATGTCCCACCGTGATCGCCAATTTGTAGATTCTAATTAAAGATCCACTTAAGGAAAAATTAATAAAAAGCAATATAGCAATATAATGATAGGGAGAAAAAACATGCACGAGATGCTAATATGGAGATGTGATCGCCAGAGACACGAGGCCTCAAAAATATAACAATAATAATACGGAGGAGGGATCGCGAGGAATACCTTGAAAGCGCGGGTGATGTGAGTGTTCCTTTCTCTTCTAGATCGGCCGGCCGATGAAGAGAGTTTCTCTTTCTTGATTACCCTTGCAAAACAATCAAACACCAATAAAGAATATGGAATTAGAACATGGTGAGTGTAGCATCAATTCTTAATAAAAATATGAGCATGAAAATATGATGAAGAACACACCTTAAGGGTGGTTGCCCTTAAACCCCTATGCAAAAAGGGTGTGAAAAATATGATGTATGAAGATGCAAATATATGAATAAGGGAAAGAGTGCAAAAGTTGCACTTATGGGAGATACTCAACGTGGTTGAGTTAAAAAATAAAACATGTATGAACATGCATGCATATGAATGAACCGATGATGATAAAACAAAAAAAAAAGAATAGATAAAAGGAAGAAGAGCCTGTTGCTTGTGGCTTGAATGCTCGGTGGGGAGAAAGCTTCAATTGGATGAAGGAATTAAAGCATAGGAGGAGCCCCTCCTTCAGCCAGCAGCAACCTGCGAAGAAAGAAAAGAAGAAGAAAAATGAAAACTGAAGAAAAACTGAAGAAGAAGAAGAACCGAGGAAGAAGGAATTCGAAGTCAACCCCTTAACAGAGCTGCAGAAGCTCAATTAATAGGATTGAATCAAAAGATAGAAGGATGAGAACGGGCAAGAGCCCAAGGAGGGAAGGATTAGAATGGACAAGGGTGACCAAACGAAGCAGGGACTCTCTGGGAAAGGGCTGCGTTCGTTTAGAACCCGAAAGGTGAAATACGACCTAAACAAGGGCGTCGATTCAAGAATTGACGACCTACCAGAAGGCGTTATTAAAAACATGACTTAGATCAGGACGTTAATTCAAAATATTCAAAATATGGCTATTTTTCATTCGTCATTATTATTTTCTCATTTTTTAGGTGAAGGTGCATCTCGATGTGCTGATTCCAATGACTATTTTTACGTATTTTTCTGACACCCGGAAGGCCACCAAATCACCTCTGGAAGGGGGTTAAAAATAATATTAAAATAATCAATTTGAAAAAGACGACCGTGCATAGGTCGTGAATTCAATTTTTGATTCTTTTTATTCTTTTCAAATTCAAAATAACGTCCCCTTGTAAGTCGTTAATTCTCAAAAAATTCCGAAAAATTCCCAGAAAAATCCAAAAAAATGGAAATTTGAAAGAATGGACGCCCTCCACTATAGTCGTCAATTTTTTTAGAAACGCCCAAGGGTTAAGCCGTTATTTAAAAGACGCCCCACATCAAGTCGTTATTTCTGAAAAATACATAAAAATAGATAAAAATGCCCAGAAAATCCAGAAAAATCTAGAAAAATAGGAAAAAATAGGAAAAGAGAGGAAAAGAGAGGAAAAAGGGAGAAATCTAAAAAAAGTGAGAAAAATCACTCGAACAGAGCTAATTTGAGGGTCAAATCGGGGCATTACAAGGTAATATGAGATGTGCTCACAGTAACGTCAATTTTGGCGTGTCTACAGAAACCACAAAGCCGAGGAAAGCGACCCGATCTATCATGAATTCACACTTCTTTAGGTTGGCAAAAATGGTTTCTCTCCTCAGAGTCTCGCAGACTTCCCTCAAATGGTAAATATGGTCTTAAGGGTTGTGACTATAGATGAGAATGTCGTCAAAGTAGACGACGACAAAGCGACCGATGAGAGGGCGAAGGACTTCCGTCATAAGCCTCATGAACGTGCCGGGGGCATTGGATAGCCCAAATGGCATGACAAGTCACTCATACAGACCTTCTTTTATTTTGAAGGCCGTCTTCCACTCATCCCCTGGTTGAATCCGGACCTGGTGGTAGCTACTTTTCAAGTCAATCTTGGAAAAGATGGTGGCTCCACTCATCATGTCAAACATGTCATCAAGACGGGGAATAGGAAACCTATACTTGACAGTGATCTTATTGATGGCGCGGCTGTCAACACACATTCGCCAGGTGCCATCCTTCTTGGGTGTGAGCAAGGCAGGGATAACACATGGGCTCTTGTTCACCCTGAGGAAACCTTTTTAGATAAGGTCCTCAACAATCTTTTGGAGCTCAGCATGCTCCTTTGGGTTCAATCGGTAATGGGGAAGGTTGGGTAGGGTGGACCCAGGGACAAGATCAATGGCGTGTTGTACATCACGCATGGAAGGGAGATGTGAGGGTAAGTCCTCAGGGAAGATGTCTTGGAAGTCCTGCAGGATTGACTGGACTTCAGGAGGGACAAAGATTCGGGACTCCTCAGGGGTGATGGTGACAACAACAGCCTAGAAAGGGGCACCTTCGGCAACCTCCTTATTCAATTAACGGACACCTATGAAGTTAAGGCGCCTAACCGGGTCATAACCAACCTTAGGGGCCTTAGGAACGGGTGTGATAGGTGCAGAGGGAGAGAGAATGAGAAGTCTCCCTTCGGTGGGAGTCCGAGGGCTCTCTTGAACCTTGGAGGTTCCAGTGGGGGTAGAGGTGGAACTCTTTCTCGGGGTCACCTTTGGGGGTGCCGAGTACAGCTGTATCTTCTTTCCATTGTGTGAGAAGGAACACTGATTGGGCCGACCGAATGTAGTAAGGTCTACATCATAGATCCACGATCGTCCTAAGATGATGCTACCGACCTTCATTGGCACTACATCGCATAAGATTTGTCATTGGTAGGACTGGAATTACATGGGAATGACACATGTAGTGGTGACTGGGATAGACGTGTCGTCAACCCAAGCCACGTTGTATGACCTCGGATGAGGATGGGTAGGTAGACCTAGACGGTAGACAAAGTCTAACGAGACTGCATTGATACAGCTCCCGTTGTCAAAAATCACCTTGCAGGGTTGAGACTTGACCATGATATAGGTTTGGAAGATAGAGGTTCGACGCCAGTCGTCCTCCTAGGGGTGAGCTAGGATGCAACGAACTACACCCTATCTCCCATGGCTAGAGCTCTCAAAAATATCTCCCACTTGCATGTACTCGACATGCTCGCTATCGAGTCCTGCATCTAATTCCTCAAACTGGGCGATGAGGTCAGGGTCAGCCTCATACCTCTCAATAAATTCTCCTTCCTGAGATGGAACCTCCACAGGTTGGGGGTCGGTGATAACCAAGGCTCGAGTAGAGCAGTTGGAGGTAATATGCCCTAGGTTATGGCACCTAAAGCAACGAACTCCTGAGACAGGGACTGGTGGGGAGGTGCTAAGGATGACTCCCTTTCCTTTATCACCTCTCCTATCAATTGGCGGAGTGTACTCCAGCCTGGGCACAGCAGTGGGTGCAGGTAAGGGGTTCCGTGAGAAAAGAGTAGTGGGGGCAACGGCCCTAAGTGGGATAGCAGTAGGGACATAGGAGGTGGAGGGGCCATGTAACGACCCGAGAATTCGATTACCGGGAAGGCCTGATAACCCGAGACTCGCACCGCCACCCACGAGTCCGAAGACTCAGAAGGTTTAAAGGGATGGTGTGGAGACTACACAAGTATCACAAATAATTACAGAAATTAGACAGTTATATGATTAAGCAGGAAACAAATTAATATTTTTCATGATACATGGTCCACAAGATAACAATAAAATAACAACAGCAGTAGTCCACAACTAGTACATAGACAAGAAAGAAAAGTACAGCTACACGGGGTATACCCCGGCTCTCACCTCTGGCACTAACGCTGGGCGCCTAAACCACGCTGAGCCTCAGACGTGCTCCCCTGAGGCCGCGCCTCACCTGAAACACAGTGAAAACATGCAAGGAATGAGTCTCGGAACAAGACTCAGTAGGGATCACTCGAACCCTACCTCGCAAACAGAGAAATCGCTATGCTAGCAGTAAGCGAGTACCTCGGAAAGGGAAGCCCTGCAATCTACAAAACACCAATCTCACGGCATGAAAATCGACGCGCGTGCCACGGTGAAACGACCGGAACACCACGGTCAACACGAAAAAACCCGAAGGTCGAAGTTGCAAAGACTGACTAACAGTATGTCACTCCCGACTCGACAGGAGTACCTCTCACTAGAAGCAAGACCGGATGCGTCCACTGACGACTTAGTCCGCGTCTCATGTGTCTCCCTCCGGCCCAGCGGGAACTGAAACACCGTACATGTAACCACAAAGCAAGTGACTAGCTGGGGTCATGCCCGTCAGCGTGGGTCCAACTTCCCCCAACCACATGTGCACACACAGGCCGTCCGCCCCTAGCCTGGCCTCTAACTGGTTTTCCCCTTAGCCGGACTCTGGCTGCTAGACGCGGGGCCCGACGGTAACCAGTCTAAAAACCGTCCTCAGGGTAAGCCTGTACACCTACTCCCAGGTGAGACCAGCACACGCATACTGGTGGGCTACGACTAGTGAAGGGTCACTACGGAGTAGACTCTCAAGTCAACAGAAAACCACGTCTCAACCGGACAGGGTACAAGGACTGCCCCTTGTACTGACACCATCTCACGGTGGCAGAAGCCGAGAACAACACCTCCCAGGATTACGCCGTACCACGACACCTGACCCCGACACGATGCCCAGCAACTGTCAGACCACGGTTCAGCACGCGGACCAAGGTCCACGCGCCCGGGATTCGAATCGACAAAAAAGGAAATGCCAGTTAGACTAACCCCTTGAACGGTCCACTCTGGGCCGCCCAGGGATGTACGGCTAGACAAGGGCCGCACCAGGATATGAACGGCCAGGAACGAACCATTCTTCCCCTGGGAAAAATGGGCAAGGACCACTACAAGAAAAAGTGGCTATAGCGACCGAATTAGCGACCGATTTAATCGGTCGCTAGTCGGTCCCAAATAGAGACCAATTCGGAGACCGAAATAATCGGTCGCATTACCGAGACCGTTTCAGCGACCGCATGTATATCGGTCGCTAATCGGTCTCTATTATTGCGACCGAATTAACTTCGGTCTCCAGTCGGTCGCTGATGCCGTTATACTTCCTACTACGACCCCCGCCCGCCCGAGCCCTCCCGCCCGAGCCCCCCCCCTCCCGCCCGAGCCCCCCCTCCCGAGCCCCCTTCCCCTGCGGCCCCCTCTCCGCCCTAGCCCCCCTCCCCGCTCCCGCCCGAGCCCCCTCCGCCGGAGCCCCCCCTCCGCCCGAGCCCTCCCGCCCGAGCCCCCCTCCTCCGCCGGAGCCCCCCTCCCCGTGCTGCCTCCCGCCCGAGCCCCCCTCCGCCGGAGCCCGTCGCCGCGCCGCTCGCGTCGAGTCGCCGCTCGCCCTGCCGTCGTCGCCCTCCGCAGGTACCTCTCTCTCTCTCTCTCTCTCTCTCTCTCTCTCTCTCTCTCTCCCTTCCCCCTCCGTCACCGGCCTGCTCCCCTCCCCCGCCGGCCTACTCCCCTCCCCCCTGCGGCCCCGTCGCCGGCTTGCTCCCCTCCCCTCCCCCCTGCGGCCTGCGCCCCCGTCCCCCTCAGATCTCCTTCCCATCCCCATGCCCCTCCCCCTCCGGCCTGACCCCTCTGATCCCCCTCCCCTTCCCGTCCCACTCCGCCTCCCCCGGCCCTCTGCCTCCGACGGTCTCCTCCCTTCCTCCCCTTCCCGTGTCCCCCTCTGCCTCCCCCTCCCCTTCCCGTCCCCCTCCACCTCTGGAAACCCCCCACCAACTCCCCTTTGTGCTGCACCACCGGAATCGTCTCACCCTCCCAATGCCATCGGAAGCCCCCTCCCCATCCCCCCAGTACGGGGGGCTGGACGCCATTGAGACCTACGTGTTCTGGGACGGCCACGAGCCGTCGCCTGGCAATGTACCTTGTCACCACCGCATGTGTTGCTTTGCTCTCTCTTTCTTCTACTCCATCTCCTCTCAAAACCGTTATTTGTTTCTTCTTCTTCTTCCCGATGCCTTGTTGCAGTACAACTTCGACGGGAGGTATGATCTAGTGAGGTTCGTGAAGACGGTGAAGGACGCGGGGCTCTATGTCGTTCTCCGGATCGGGCCTTACGTCTGTGCAGAGTGGAACTTTGGGTACCTCTATCCCTCTGCTTTTTCTTTCTTTGTTTTTCCATCTCTGGGGCTGTGTCTGAGTAGCCAAGAACCGTTCTTTCTTCTTCTTCTGTTTCGCTTCAGTTTACTGGATTTAGACAGCAGAAATGGGTAAATTTGGTGGAGGATCGTCTCTGAAACTTTTTTTGTTCCGAGGATTTTGCAC
Organism: Amorphophallus konjac; assembly: GCA_022559845.1. Classification (NCBI taxonomy): domain Eukaryota; kingdom Viridiplantae; phylum Streptophyta; class Magnoliopsida; order Alismatales; family Araceae; genus Amorphophallus; species Amorphophallus konjac. The sequence goes on along the minus strand of CM040127.1, from coordinate 14,170,963 downwards.
CAACATTTTGTTGGGCTATTTTGCTTTGCAGGGGGCTTCCTGTGTGGCTGAAGTATGTGCCAGGCATCAGCTTCAGGACGGACAACGAGCCTTTCAAGGTCCCTTCTCCCTTCTCCTCCCAGTTTTCTGCACACTCATGTGGTTCTTAGTTCTTGAACGATGGTAGAAACCAAAGTACATCTCCATGCAACCACCTGCTTAGATGTTCTATGTTGCAGACGGCAATGCAAGGCTTTGTCCAGAAGATTGTCCAGATGATGAAGGCTGAGTCGCTGTTTGAATCCCAAGGCGGTCCTATTATCCTCTCCCAGGCATGCTCTTTTTTTTTTCTGGGCATGTTCAGCTGTTCTCTATGCTTTTCATTCATGAAACACACACTTCTGTGAGATGTTTCTGTTTGCTGCCCTTGTCTTTGCCCTCTTTTGGGTATGCGTAAACAGTTTCTACTGCTTGTGCTTGCAAGCAGGAAGATTTAGAATGTTGAAACAGTTGTGAGAGCATAATTAGTCTGAATTACTGACTTGGAAGTGTTCAATTGGCAGATTGAAAATGAGTATGGACCAGAGAGTAGGTCACTTGGGCCCGCTGGTCATTCATATATGACTTGGGCTGCGGAGATGGCTGTCGGACTAAAAACGGGTGTTCCGTGGGTGATGTGCAAGGAGGACGATGCCCCAGATCCAGTGGTGAGAGACTTGTGTTACTTGATCTGCATGTCTACTATATTTCTGCTCTGGTTCTGCTCTGGAGGAAGCAAGGCGGTTGGACCCCTCGCTCAGCTTAATTCACATTGACCAGCTCATGTTGATGGCTTCTTTGTTTTGGACTAAGGCTAAGGAAAAGCTGGTTGATGGTCATTCTTATTGTTCATTCATGATGCTTGTGTTCTCTCCCGTAGGCTTTAATTTATGCCACAGAAGTTCTGAGCACATTTTTTCCTTTTTTTTCTAAAATTTATGGAACAGATAAACACCTGCAATGGCTTCTACTGTGACAATTTCAATCCCAACAGACCTTACAAACCTAAGATGTGGACTGAAGCCTGGAGTGGCTGGTAAGTTCCTAGCTCTTAATGGATTTGTTATTCCTTGAAGCTTCTTTTGGTGTGTGTGGGTGTTGGTGGTAGAGGTGGGAATTCGTAGCTCATAACCTCTTCTACCTTTATCCTCTCTGTGAAGGTTCACAGAGTTTGGAGGCACAATTCACAAGCGACCAGTTGAAGATTTGGCATTTGCCGTGGCTCGATTCATACAGAATGGGGGTGCATTCATCAATTATTACATGGTTGGAGCATGTCTTTAATTCTTGGCATTCCATTCTTTTTGAGCAACTGGACTTTCAAATTGTTTTGCTGTCTTGCTGAAGCTAATGTACTTTTTTCTCTTCTGCATGAACAAACAGTACCATGGTGGAACTAATTTTGGACGCACAGCTGGAGGCCCGTTTATCACAACAAGCTATGATTATGATGCTCCAATTGACGAATATGGTGAGATGTATGACTAATCTTTTTTGTCCTAGATGAAGAACCTGAAACCTTGGCTGAAAATTTTGCTCTAGATATTTTGTATTACCGAGTGAAACATTTCAATTTCATTTTCATTTTTTGTTATCTGGTAACAGCCAATTGGCACGGTATTTTTGTCAGTGAAAAACCAAAGTTTGTGAAGCTGGTTAAGTTTGTATAACCCTTGAAAGTTTCTATTACTCATAGTTGTATGTCCCAAAATACTCCTGTTTCATAAAACTTCATTTTTTGCTCACTAACATTTTCCTATTACTGCTACTTGTGGCAAATTTGCAGGCCTCATCAGGGAACCAAAGTATGGACATCTGAAAGAGCTGCATAGGGCCATTAAATTGTGTGAAAAAGCTTTGGTTTCTGCGAATCCAACTGTTACATCTCTAGGGAGCTATCAACAGGTTATGAGCCTTCTTTTCCGATTATTGATGCAGCACTCTGAATGCCTGGAAATATACTCATCAATTTTTAAATTCTTATGATATGTTGTTGGCAGGCTCATGTTTTCTCTTCGCAAACTGGAGACTGTGCTGCTTTCCTCTCTAACTATGATCCTAATTCCATCGTGAGAGTTATGTTTAACAACATGCATTACACCTTGCCACCCTGGTCAAGCAGCATCCTTCCTGACTGCAGAAATGTAGTATTTAATACTGCAAAGGTATGTGATACAAACCACTGGAGAAGAATGTTTTTTCTCATTATTAATCGTGTCTTGTAAATCATCTGCATAAAATTTTCTTTACGTCCCCATTTTGGATTTCTTGGTGGCTTCATGTGTACCCCATAGTGTAAATAGAATAAACAGCACTATCAATTCCTGTGTCTAGTTTAGATCATATGTGCATGGCGAAGCTATGTTCAGCATGCTTTGCTGTTCCTAAACATTTTACCAAATAGTTATATATTTTTTTGTATATTGCTTAAGCTAACTCTCCTTTCACCATATAGGTCGGAGTTCAAACGTCACAAATGCAAATGATGGCAACTAATGAATTATCACTGTCATGGGAAAGGTACGATGAGGAGATCATTTCCATGGGAGATAATTCTTTATTCACCACAGTTGGACTATTAGAGCAGATAAATGTGACAAGGGATATGACAGACTATTTGTGGTACATTACCAGGTGAGCATCAGGACCAGCATAAATATCCTGCTAAAATGGGTATATTTGGAGAATTCGTAACCTTAGTTTCTATATTCCTTTTTCCTCCACTTGTCGCCTTTGCATTTCATCACTCTTTAACATGATTTATGCTTCCTGGATGATGAAAGTACCGAATGCTCTAATGTCAGAATGCTACGGATCTCTGCACTGCCTAGTCTTGATTTGGATACACCAGCCATATTCACCTTGGCAAGGATTTTTCGGTGACCTCCTATTTAAAATTCTTTGATTCCAGCGTCGACATTAGTGCATCAGAAGCTTTTCTCAATGGAGGCCAACTTCCAAATATCATCGTGCAGTCCGCTGGCCATGCTTTGCATGTTTTCGTCAATGGGGAACTCTCAGGTGGATTTACTAATTTCCCATTCTGGCCAAATTATTAAGTGTTACAAGTAAATTTTATAAAAACAAGGACATTCAAGTTCTGATTTTGTGATTCCAACAGGATCCACTTATGGGAACAGGGAGAATAGGAGGATTACCTATAATGGTAATGTGAAGCTGCGTGCTGGATCAAATAGAATCGCTCTGCTGAGCGTGGCTGTTGGACTGCCAGTCAGTAACTCCTACCTATGTTTGTTGTTTTACTCAGAAGCTAGACTTTAAGGAAACTTACACACTGGGGAAGAAACTTACATTAATCTGTCTTTCCCCTTTTTTAATGAAGAATGTTGGAACACACTATGAGAATTGGAATACTGGAGTTCTAGGTCCAGTCGTTCTTCATGGTCTGAGTGAAGGAAGAAGAGACTTAACATGGCAGAACTGGTCCTATCAGGTCCTTTTTATTTTTCTTTGAACAGTTATGCATTCATAAATTGGAAGTCGTATGAGCTCATTGCGTTTTTTTTCTTTCTTTCTTTTAACATAGGTTGGTCTCAAAGGGGAAGCTATGAATATCAACTCTCTAGAGGGAACTTCATCAGTGGAATGGATGCAAGGGGCATTTGCAGCTCAACATCAGCAACCATTAACATGGTACAAGGTAACATATGGGCATCAACTCGCTCTTACTGAATTACAACTGTTTTGGCAACTAGAGTTTATGTTCGTGGAGATTGTGATCCGTGTAGTTGATTTATTATTGTTTTATGAAATTGTTATTTATCAGGTGTTTGTATGTGATGAATTTGAGATTTGTCGATATTGTTGTCTGTGTAGTTGATTTTATATTTATGTTATGAATTTGTTATTTATCAGGTAATTTATTTATCAGTTTAAATAAATTTTTAAAAAAAAATAATGCAAAATTAGCGACCGCATGGAGACTGAATTGCGACCGAATAGCGACTATACGTTATATTTCTTTTATACTTTGCGACCGACTAGCGACCGAATTGAGACCGAATAAATCCGATAGGTTAATTTTATTTTTAAAAATACAACATAATTCGAGACCGAATAGCGACCGAATTGAGACCGACTTAATTAGCGACCGGTCAGGCGACCGATTATAATCGGTCTCTGGTAACGACTGATACTGCGACCGAATTATATCGGTCGCTATATAGCGACTATTATATAGCGACCGACATATTCGGTCGCTAGATAGTATCTGTTCGGTCGCAATGGAGATTTGCGACCGATCTACGACTGAATAGCGACCGCTAGGTCGGTCGCTATCCGCGATTTTTCTTGTAGTGGACGTGGCTACCAACAAACCGCCCAAAGGATGAACGGCTAGACAATAGCCGCACAAGGGGATGAGCGGACCCACCCTGGCCGCACGTCCACCAACGGCACCAGTGAAGAGTGGCCAACCCCCGGCCGCACAATGGGATATGCGGCTAGCTCCTAACCGCACGTCCCAATCACTGTGCAGCGGTCACAAGCAACGGTCGAAAAATGAGGGGGGATGAGCGGATGGCCTCGGGCCGCACATGGGTTATGTGGTCGCTCGATAGGCCACATAACCCCACTGCGCTCCGAGCCAAAGGGCGGGCAAACTAGGGCCGCACATGGGATAAACGGGCCCTGGTTCGACCGCCCAACCTTCACCGGCGCGAAAATGCCGAACCTCGCCAGAATTTGCCATTTCGGCCCCCAAACAAGCCCCACGAAGGGGGGAAATGATGGGAAACGAACCCCTAAGCCCCCTAGCATGATTCTACACTCCCGAAACGTGGAATCGCGACTTAAAACGATGGATCGGGCGAGCTCTCCCCAAGGCATGGTTTTCCCTTCCCGGCGCAAAAACAACCCCTCTTGGCCTCGCCTCGGGCTGAAACTTGCGGGAAAGGAACGCAAGAGGCTAGGGATCGTCACCCTACCTTCGCTCCGCTTCGAGACGCGTCGGATCGACAACGAGTCACGATGAAAGCTTTGTGAATCCCCCGTCACTTCACGAAAACCCACGAACTTTACGCCTCCACGACCACCTCGCCGCCGCCGTCGCCGCCACGCCGTCGCCCACTGTCGTCTGCAGCCGGAGGGGGCTCGCCGCGGTCACGCCGGGGGAAGAGAGGGAGAGGGGAGGCGATCACGGTGGTAGGAAGAAGAAGAGGGGAGGAAGAAAGAGAAAAGAAGGAAATAAAAAAGAAAAGAAATGAGAATTTATAGAAAATCCAAAAATTCCAAAAAATACCAAAAAATAAAAAATCACGTTTCCGCGATCCTCGGAACGCACCGATCGCAACGGTACCACTCTCGCCTAGGTGAACGACCCGGCTCACCCGTAACGAGGTTCCGAAGGAATTACCGAAACACACACTGAGAATCGAAAAACACACGCGGAAAAGTCGCGGAACGTTTTCGGGCCTCCGAAATAACTCCGGATCGCGTCGATCCGAACACAAAAGATGTCTGAAACGGAATTTCTGACACAATAGAGTCGGACACTCCGAGAAATCAAATCTGGGACCCACGAAGAAGGATCTGAAAGGTCCAGGATATTACAGCCCTCCCCCCTTAAGAAATTTCATCCTCGAAATTGATAACAACCCAAGGGGAAAGAAGAGGAAGACTAACTCAAATAGGTAAGGGAACTGTTGCCGCAGCTCGTCCTCACGCACCCAAGAAGCCTCACCACCAGAGTGCCGCTGCCACACCACCTTGACCAAGGGGATGACCTTGTTCCGCAGGCGTTGCTCTCGCCTATCCTCCACGCGGACGGGAAACTCTGGGAGAGAAAGATCTGGAGTCACCTCGGGCCAAACAGAATCCTCGAGCACATGAGAGTCATCGGACATATACTTTCGCAACATCGAGACGTGGAACACGTCCTGCACCGACGCCAACTCAGGGGGTAACTGTAACTGATAAGCTACCTCACCGATGCGCTCCACGGTGTGGAAAGGAGTAACATAGCGGGGACTCAGCTTCCCATGCCACCCAAAATGCATCACCCCCTTCATCGGAGAAACTCTCAAGAACACGCGATCACCCACGGTGAACGCGAGAGGCTATCGCCTACGGTCAACATAGCTCTTCTACCGACTCTGGGCTGCCAACATGTTCTGACGAACCAGGTGCACAACATCTACACACTGATGTACCAACTCCGGTCCCGTCAAAACACGCTCACCAACCTCGAACCAATCGAGTGGGGTCCGACACGGACGCCCATACAACACCTCATAAGGAGCCATGCCGATGCTCGAATGATAACTGTTGTTATAGGCAAACTCCACCAATGGTAGGTGGTGAATCCAACTCCCATGCCACTCCAGACATGAGGATCTCAGCATGTCCTCCAAAGTCTGGATGGTCCTCTCTGACTGACCATCTGACTGAGGATGATACGCCGAGCTGAAAGCCAAATCCGTGCCAAGAGCTCGTTAGAAACTCCTCTAGAATCTAAACGTGAAGCGCGGATCCCGATCAGACACAATGGAAATGGGAATCCCATGCAACGGGACGATCCGCTCCACATAAAGACGAGCCAACTTAGGCACGCTCCAGCTGACTTTGACCGGCAGCAACTGAGTCACCTTCGTCAGCCTATCCACCAGCAGCCAAATACTGTCCTGCCCACTCAGAGTCCTCGGCAATCCCACCATGAAATCTGTGATCACATGGTCCCACTTCCACGCGGGAACATCCAAGGGCTGGGGAGTACCTCCCGATCACTGATGCTCCGCCTTCACCTGATGACAGGTCAGGCACCTGGCCACAAATTCGACAACCTCTCTCTTCATGCCAGGTCACCAGAACTACCTCCGCAAGTTCCGATACATCTTCGTCGCACCCGGGTGTACGGTGTACCTACTCCCATGAGCCTCGTGCAACACCGCACGACGAACCTGCTCCTCGACTGGGACATATAGCCTACTGCGGAACCTTACAACACCATCCTCGCCGAGCTCCACATCAGCCATAGTCAAAATCTGGGGCAACCCAGGATCCGCATGCTGAGCCTCTGTCACCTGACGATGGATGGCAAGCGTGACAGTCAGACTCGCAAGCACCGCTAACCCTGGCTCCTGGGGAATCTTGAGCATGAACGAAACTTCGGGCACTTGTTCCCAGAGCCTCCACTTCCCCAACATCAAGACACTGACCGTGACCTTCCGACTTAAAGCATCGGCGACGACGTTCATCCTGCCCGACTGATAAGACAGGGTGAAGTCATAATCCTTCATGAACTCCATCCAACATCTCTGCCTGAGGTTAAGGTCCCTATGTGTGAACATATACCTCAAACTCTGATGGTCAGTGAACATCTCAAACTTCTCGCCGTACAGATAATGCCTCCAGATCTTCAGCGCGAATATCACAGCCGCCAACTCCAGGTCATGGGTAGGGTAGTTCTCCTCGTGGGGCTTCAGCTGCCGAGATGCATAAGCCACCACTCTACCAAGCTGCATCAACACAGCACCCAATCCGACCCCGGAAGCATCTGTACACACCACAAAACCTCCCGATCCAGAAGGTAAAACTAACACCGGAGCTGAGGTGAGCAATCTCTTCAGTTCCCTGAAACTCTGCTCACACTCCGTAGACCAGACGAAAGGTACATCCTTCAGCGTATGTCTAGTCATGGGACCGCAATGCGAGAAAAATCCTGGATAAACTGTCGATAATAGCCCGCAAGCCCCAAGAAACTCCGGATCTCCGTCACAGACCTCGGCCTCGGCCACTGTATTACTACCTCGACCTTGGTGGGGTCCACGGAAATACCATCACCAAAAATCACGTATCCCAAAAAGTGCACCTCACGAAGCCAGAACTCGCACTCACTGAGCTTCGCATAAAACTGGTGATCTCGCAACGTCTGCAGCACCACACCCAAATGGTACGCGTGCTCCTCGACAGACCGCGAATAAATAAGGATGTTATCCACAAATATGACCACGAATTGGTCCAGATACGGATGAAACACCCTATGCATCAAGTCCATGAAGGCTGCGGGGGCATTGGTGAGCCCGAACGGCATCACCAAGAACTCATAATGCCCGTACCTCGTACCGAACATAGTCTTCTCCACATCGGACTCGCGAATTCTCAGCTGATAGTAATCGGACCACAAATCAATCTGTGAGAACACTCAAGCAGACTGAAGCTGGTCAAACAAGTCATCAATCCGTGACAACGGATACTTATTCTTAATGGTCACCTCATTCAGCTACCGGTAGTTGATGCACAACCGCAAGCTACCGTCCTTCTTCTTCACGAACAACACTGGTGCACTCCAAGGGAGAAAGCTAGGATGAATGTACCCCTTGGCCAACAGTTCCTGCAACTACGCCCTCAACTCTCTCAACTCAACGGGGGCCATACGGTAGGGGGCCTTCGCCAAGGGTCCCGTACCAAGCACAATCTCGATCACGAAATCAATCTCCCACTGGGGAGGCAATCCAGGTAAGTCCTCCGGAAAAATATCAGGAAACTCGCACACCACCGGAATGTCCTCGACATCCGGCTCCATCCGGTCTGCCACAACCACGGAGGCGAGAAAACCCTGACAACCCGCATCAAGCAAATGACGAGCTCGAATCGCAGAAATAAGAAAGCGAGAAGAGGAAGACCTGATACCTTGGAAATAGAAGATGGGTCCGTGAAGTCGTCGGAAATAAATCCTCTTCGAGCCGTAATCCACCAAAGCATGATGTGCCTCGAGCCAATCCATGCCCAAAATCACATCAAAGTCCTGAAGCGGCAACGCATAGAGCCTAGTCGGCAAACTCCGCCCTTCCACCCACACAGGAACCTCATCGAAGCAATACGGAGTGATCATAAAATCACCCGAAGGCAACTCCACTGCCAAATCACAGGATAATTGGGTCACTGGCTCCTCAATACTCAGCATGAAATCCTCCGAAACAAACGAATGAGACGCGCCAGAATCGAACAAAACCCGAGCCGTACAATCTAAAATCTGAACAGTACCTTCCACGAGCTGCAACGGCACTGCCTCTGCCCTGGTCATGTGTGTGATATGGCCTCGAGCTCTCTGCCTGCCCCCCACACTAGATGACCTAGGTAGCAGCGGATACTGTCCCTGCTGCTGCTGCTGCTGCCTCTACTGCGGGGGAACCTACTGCTGTTGAGGAAACTGCTATTGCCGCTGCCTCTGAGGACAGTCACGTGCCATATGTCCTGGCTGGTCACACCGAAAATAAACTATCGGCGCTGTGCACTGCCTGCCTGGAAGGTACTCACTACACCATGGCCACGGCCCTCACGATCCACCCACTGATCCCTGACGCTGAAAAGGAATCGGCTGCTGTACACTACCCGATGACGCCTGCCCCTGATCCTTGTGCTTTTTACGGAAACCCTTCTTGAGGAATTTCTTGACCTTCGAGCCAAAAGACACAGATCTTGTCGCCGACGCTGTCGGTGTCGGTGCTCCTGAACCACCCGAGGCATGCTGATAGGAACCCTGTTGCTGGGTAGCTGACTGCTGGCTGCGACCCGACAAAGACTGCCCGTGACTAATCGGTCCTCGAGTCCTCTGCATATCTATCTCCAGAGAAGCCACAACACGAGACGCTGTCTCTAGGTTAGTGGCCGCATTCACGATCAAATGGTGCCTCAGCTCCTGCCTCAAGCCCTGTACAAACTGTGCGGTCTTCACCCTCTCATGCTCCATGATATGAGGTGCATACCGACCCAGCTCCACAAATCGGGCCCTATACTGCAACACGGACATGTCGCCCTGAACCAGCTCCAAAAGTTGACGCATCCGCTGCGTAACAATATACTCTGGACAGTAGGTACGCTCGAAAGCACTGACAAAGTCACTCCACGTAAGTTGCTCAAGTGGACGAAGTTGGAAAGACATCTTCCACTCGGAAGACCACCACTCCCGAGCCGTAGCCTGCAACAGGTTGTAGGCCAACATCACTCTGTCCTCCGCAGTACACCGTAAGGAACTGAACACCCGCTCCATCTCGTCGAGCCAACTCCGAGCCATATCAGGGTCTGGCTGACTACCGCAGTAAGGTGGATGAAACTGCATGAAATCCCTCACTGCTCGGCCTGGACCACCCCTGGTCGACGAGCCCTCACCAGCCTCTCCGCCGAACTACTGCAACATAAGCTAGTACATGCCACGGAAGAAATCCTCGGCCCCCGGAAATCTCGCAGCATCCGCTGTCTCGGTGGCCGCTAGTGGCACTCTACTATGCTCCTCCTGCTCCCGTTGAACCTCCTACTGGATCTCCTGACCTCCAGCCGACTGCCCCTGCCGAGAGTGAGTGTCCCGCCTCGACGCCATGCTCGCTCCTGAAGTAAAAGACATGAAACACGGAAACAGCAAGGTTATAAAAACACACGATGCCCGATGCCAACGTCACATGTACATCATCCCTGTGGACTAGTGGACCACTACAATTACTTATGATTCTCGTATAATCTCACAACCGCTGCTAATACCAGCTGTAACGACCCGAGAATTTGATTATCGGGAAGGCCCGATAACTCGAGACTCACACCGCCACCCACGAGTCCGAAGACTCGGAAGGGTTAAAGGGATGGTGTGGAGACTACACAAGTATCACAAATAATTGTAGTAGACCACAAGATAATAATAAAATAACAACAGCAGTAGACCACAACTAGTACAGAGACAAGAAAGAAAAGTACAGCTACATAGGGCATACCCCGGCTCTCACTTCTGGCACTAACGCTGGGCACCTGAACCACGCTGAGCCTCAAACGCGCTCCCCTGAGACCGCGCCTCACCTGAAAGGTGGTGAAAACACGCAGGGAATGTGTAACAACCTGAGAATCCGATTACCGGGAAGGCCCGATAACCCGAGACTCGCACCGCCACCCACGAGTCCGAAAACTCGGAAGGGTTAAAAGGATGGTGTGGAGACAACACAAGTATCACAAATAATTATAGAAATTAAATAGATATATAATTAAGCAAGAAATAAATTAATATTTTACATGATACATGGTCCATAAGATATAATAAAATAACAACAATAGTAGTCCACAACTAGTAGGGAGACAAGAAAGAAAAGTACAGCTACACGGGACATACCCCGGCTCTGACCTCTAACACTAATGCTGGGCACCTGAACCACGTTGTGCCTCAGACGCGCTCCCCTGAGGCCGCGACTCACTGGAAACACGGTGAAAATACGTAGGGAATGAGTCTCGGAACAAGACTCAGTAGGGATCTCTCGAACCCTACCTCACAAACGGAGAAACCGCTACGCTAGCAGTAAGCGAGTACCTCAAAGAGGGAAGCCCTACAATCTATAAAACACCGATCTCACGACACGAAGACCGACACACGTGCCACGGTGGAACGACCGGAACACTACGGTCAACACAACAAAACCCGAAGGTCGAAGTCGCCAAGACTGACAGTCTGTCACTCCCGACTCGACAGGAGTACCTCCCACTAGAAGCACAGTCGGTAGCGTCCCTTGACGTCTTACACCGCACCGCAGGTGAACTGCCTGACGTCGTAGCTTCTACCAAAGGCACGAACACCGCACAAGTAACCACAAACAAGTGACTAGCTGGGGTCACGCCCGTCGACGTGGGTTCAACCGCCCCCAACCACGTGTGCACACACAGACCGCGCGTCCCTGGTCAGGCCCTCTGACCGGTTTTCCCCTCAGTCGGACTCTGGCTGCAAGACGTAGGGCCCGACAGAAATTGGTCCACAAACCGTCTCTAAGGGTAGTCTCTCCATCACTCCCTGGTGGGACCACACTCGTGTAAGCAGGCTACGACTAGTGGAGGGTCACTACGGAGTAGACTCTCAAGTCAATGAAAAACCACGCCGCAACCGGACGGTACAAGGAACGCCCTTCGTACCAATACCGGTGCATGGTGACAGAAGCCGACAATGACATCTTCCGGTACCACTCAGTACTATAAGAGACACGTCGACACGACCTGTCCCCTTGAGCGGTCCACACTGGGCTGCTCAGGGATGTGCGGTCGCACATGGACCGCACTAGGGTTAAACGGCCAACACAGGACCGTTCTACCCAGGTCCAAACGGGCTGAAGAATGGCCAACATGGGCCCGTTCAACAGATGTGCGGCCAGCCCCTTGCCGCACGTGGGTGAGGAATGGTCAGCTCCTGGCCGCTCATCTCCCAACGGTAATAAACCTGAACGGTTAGTCCTTAGCCGCACTAGGGAAGAGCGGCTACGGTTTCGCCGTTCAAGGGTTGTGCGGTCCAGATCTGGTCGCACACCCAGGCAACGGCACCAGATGACGTACGGCCAGCACCTGGCCGCACGAAGGGTTATGCGGTCAGCTCCTGGCCGCACACCCCGGTGCACTGTACAACGGTAATACTCAACGGTCGAAAACCTAGGGTTGGGCGGTCGTTATGGGGCCGCACCTTAGGATATGCGGTCCCATGATAGACCGCGCAAGCCCACTACGCGTCGAGCCCCAGCCACAGCGCGTCGAGCTGATGGACGGCCAGAACGGGGCCGCACAAGGGTTGTGCGGGCCCTGGTTCGACCGCACATTGCCCACCAGCGCGAAGATGGCGAACCTCGCCGGAATCGCCCATTTCGGCCCCCAAACAAGCCCCACGAAAGGGGGAACGGTGAGAGAAGAACCCCCAAGCCCCCCTAGCATGCTCCTACGCCCTTAAACCACAGAATCGGGGCTCAAAACGGCGGATCGGACGAACTCTTCCCGCGGCATGAACGACCGTTCCCGGCGTGAAAATAACACCTCTCAACCTCATCTCGAGCTAAAACTCACGGGGAAGAAAGGCAAGAGGCTAAGGAACGTCACCCTGCCTCCAGTTTGCGACGAGACGCATCGATCCGAGTTCAATCCCACGAAGAACGCCGTTAGAACCTCGCCTTCCCACGCTTCCCACGTTTGCCGCACGCCCGCACGATCGCCTCGTCGTCACCCACGTCCTCGCGCCGTCTGTAGCCAGAACGGAGGTCCTCACGCTCGAATGGGAGAGAGAGAGAGAGAGGGCGGCCACGGTCGTGAGGGAGGAAGGAGAAGAAAGGAAGAAGAAGAAGAAAAAAGAAAAGAAAATGGGGTCCAGAAAATACCAAAAAATCAAAAATCACATTTCCGCGATCCTCAGAACGCACCGATCGCAACGGTACCACTCTTGCCTAGGTGAACGACCCGGTTCACCCGCAACGAGGTTCCGAAGGAATTACCGAAACACACACCGGGAATCAGAAAACACACGCGGAAAAGCCGCGGAACGCTCACGGGCCTCCGAAACAACTCCGGATCGCGCCGATCCGAACACAAAAGATGTCCGAAATGAAATTTCAGACACAGCGGAGTCGGACACTCCGAGAAACCAGATCTGGGACCCACGAAGAGGGATCCGAAAGGTCCGGGATATTACAGCCCTCCCCCCTTAAGAAATTTTGTCCTTGCAATTGAGAACAACCCAAGGGGAAAGAAGAGAAAGTGTGAGGCCCGTGCCTTAATGGATCCTTAGTGGTTCGGATCTAGAACTCGTTCTGGAATTTTTGGCTATTTTCCTGGATTTTTAGGAATTTTTCCGGCATTTTTCCGGATTTAATTGAGGTTTTTATGGAAATAATATGATTTTTATATATAATAAATATATTATATATATTAATCTTATTTTTTTTCCTTTAATCCCTCACCCCTCTCTCTCTCTCCCCTCGTCGATCACAATCTCTCACGCCCTCTCTCTCTCTCGTCCGATCGCCCATCTCCCCTCTCCTTGGGATTCAGGCGAAACGACGACGGATCGAGGCGTGGAAGGTGCCGGTGGTTTCCTCGTGTCGAGAGGAACGCGTGGACACCCACCTCGACGTGTTTCGTGGCTCGTGGGAGCGAGACGGAGCAAGAAGGCTCGGTGAACCCTCTTCGGTGCATGTGGCTTAATCGGCCGTTTCGGCTTGAACGAGGTAGGGGAATGGAATCTCGATCTCGTTAGGATCATTTCCTATAGCTTGGTTTCTTGTTTAGACCCATGTGGCATGTATATTGGTTATTTTCCATGTTTAGGGTTTTAAGCTTTGTTCTTCATGTTTAATCCATTGTGGGCATTGCATGTGGTTATTTTTGTTGGTATTATGTTGTTTAAGACGTGTGGTTTGACAGGTTTTACAGGTTTTCATCGTTACCCGACGATTTCGGTCGCCCGGGAGGGAACCCATTTTCAAACATAACCTATCCCTAACCTAGACGGTGTGACGGTCCTTCCAAGAACCGTCACATCCGTAGCGGTCCATAGGAGACGCGTTACATAACTATAACGGCCCTTTTGAGGGGCGTCACAGTGTGTGTAACGGTCAGTCTCCCGACCGTTACACTTCGGTTATTTTCTGTTGAACCGGTAGGGCGGTTAACCTGACGGCCAGTCGACCGGCCGTCAGGGTGCTCTAACGCGCCAGCGCGAGCGCGTTACACCGCCTGTGAGCAGTTTGAAAAACTGTTAGTTGGTTTTGGCCTCGGGTGGCTGTAACGGCCAGGGTCGAACGCGTTATAGTTGATGTAACGCGCTGCACCCAGACCGTTACGCGCAGTGACGGCGTGGCCGCAGACTGTCACACTCCGTTTGATCGGTTGTCTCGTTTGGCTTCGGTGGCTTTAACAGCCGGGGACAGACGCGTCACAGTCGATGTAACGCACCCTCTCCCGACCGTCACACTCCTGTGACGCGGTGGCAACAGACCGTCACACGCCTGTCAGTTTCAAAAAGCCGCCTGCCTATTCTTTATGCTTTCTATAATGTTCATATGCCATGTTGAGTTATTTTATAATATAATGGCATGTTTTTAAATCCCAATAGAATAGCTTTTCTTTCCTTGCAATGGAACCACTGTTGTAGCCCTAAGGTCTTTGAGTACCGACCCGCTTGGGGATAGCGGAGGGGGTGTTCCCATTACACGGTTTTTAAGCTAGTACCGTGGGCTCCCCGCCAATGGTAGCGTCCTACTAAGGGAGAAATCTAGCTAGAGGGCCTGGCTCAGGCGAGATTCAGTGTGTGCACACGTGGTCGGAGGCTGTGGACTGACATTGACGAATGTCACTTTGACTGGTCACTTGGTTTGGTACTGTTTACGCGCTCAGCTTATCGTGTTACCGACTGCGAGTGCTTGAGACACAATGTAAGCCGTTAGTGGACGCATCTGGTTTCTGTTCCCAGTGGTTGTCTTGTTCCCTGCTGCTTGGATTGGTTGAGGCATATTCTACTGGTAGATTTAGTTTCAGTCGTTTAGACTTACTTGCTATTGGCATGTATTAGCTGTTATATCTGTGTAGTTAGATTTTACAGCTTTATTGTGATTAGTTATTCATGCCATTGCATGTTATTTGATTAAATGCATGCTCTAATTGCCTTTATTTTTGCATGTATGCTTGTTTAGCTCGAGGTAGGGATCCGCATGACCCCTACTGAGTCTGGCTGTGACTCACCCTTCCCTTTTCAGGTGAGCCGCGTCTGTCGTCTCCCGGTGTTTCCCGTGTGCTCGGAGACCGTGTTTCGCTGCCAGCAGTTGACGGGTTGCCTTGTTGGGCTTTCTTGTGTACTTTTGCCGGGGTATGCCCCGAGTAGTTGTACTTTTGGACTGCACTCTCGTGCCTCTGGACTAGTTATATATTTAGCACTCTGGCTATTTTAAAAATTACTTCCGTACTCTTGTTAATTTTATTGCTTAATTCTAATATGCGTGCTTGTGATTGTAATTCATTATACATCCCCTCGACAATCTTCACTAACCCTTCAGGGGCCTCATCAGCCTCTTGGGTGGCTTCCCCAGTTCCAGGTATCGGTGTATCGATGTTATCGATATATCGGTAGCCGGCGCTCTGGGTCGTCACAATTGGTATCAAAGAGATGTTGAGGATTTTTATAAGGAATTGAAATTTGCACTTGTCCAGAGCTAGTCCTTCCGTGTTGTCTTTTGCTGGCTTAGGTTGTTTTCCGCGTGATTGACGGATTTGCTGTTGTTTTGTGTGTTCGGCAGTGCAATATGCCACCTCATCGAGGAAGACCTCCTCGAGTTCCTAGGCATGTGCCTATAAAAGAGAGTGGTTCTGCTCCTCCACCTGTAGTTCCTGCAGTTCCTGCTGTTCCTGTTGTTCCTCCTCCAGCGCCAGCAATTACTCCTCATGTTGAAGCGCCTGGTAGTCGAGGCAAGGCTTTGAAAGAATTTCTCTTGTTCAATCTGCCTGCTTTCGACAGACAACTAGATCTAGAGGTAGCGAGGCAGTGGCTGGACGCGATTGAGCGTGTGTTCCTATCTATGGAGTGTGCTGAGGACGAGAAAGTGATACTTGCAGCATTTCAACTCCAAGGTACAGCCATTACGTGGTGGAAAGCCGAGTGGCAGATTGCATTTCATTCCAGGCCCCTTCGGCAGATCACTTGGGCAGAGTTTGTAGCAGCCTTCGAACGTGCCTATACTCCTGCCTGCTTGCAAATGGCTAAAATGTATCAATTCATGGAGCTGACTCAAGGTAGCATGACTGTACTTCAATATCGGAACAAGTTTATGGAATTGGGTCAATATGTGCCCCATGTGCTGGCTAATGAAGCTTTGAAGACTCAACAGTTCTTGCGAGGGTTGAGGCTAGAGTTGAAATTGCCCTTTATCGCGAGTCGTGTTGTTGATCTTGATGGTACGTGCCAGGCAGCCGTGGCACTTGAGCAGGAGATGGCGAGACCAGGAGGGTATCCACAAGCGGGGTCAGTTCAGCCGACGATGCAGTTTCAGCAGACTTACCGACCGCCAGTGGCAGGAGTCCCCTCAGTCGCGTCAGAGGTTAGCAGTATTTCTTCCTCTTCCAAGCCCAAGTTTAAGAAGTTCAAGAAGAAGAAGAAGTTCTTCCAGCAGCCGTCGTCCGGTGCAGATACTGTTCAGCAGTCGACAGCACCTTCTTCTCAGATTCGTCAGAGTTCTATTGTCAGTCAGCCGTGGACTTGTCGGAGATGCGGTGGTCACCATAAGGGTCAGCCGTGTTCTCTTCCTGTGGTCTGTTTTCGTTGTGACCAGCCAGGTCACATTGTTCGAGATTGCCCGCTGAGGCCAAAGCCGGTGCAGGCTCCTCAGTTTTCTCAACCTCAGCAGTCGCAATTCAGACCTCCTTCTTTACCTCAACCTCAGCAACAATTTTATTCTCAAGCTTCAGCGACTTCCCAACAGTCTTCAGCCGCATCTAAGAAGCAGAAGGGCAAGGTTTCTCACATCACTCGAGCTGAAGCGGTTGCATCCCATCTAGTGGAAGGTACGATTGTGTTTTATGGTCATTCAGCACGTGTCTTATTTGATTCTGGTGCTTCTCACTCTTTTATCTCTGAGGATTTCATTGCATGCATTGAGGAGCCGACATCAAAGATAACTTGTGAGCTGTTAGTTGAGTTGCCTTCTGGAGATTTCATGATTACATCTTTGTGTTTGGAAGAGTCTCCTGTTATGATTAATAATCATCAGTTGCCGGTGAGATTATATGCGTTGCAACTGGCAGACTATGACATCATTCTGGGTATGGATTGGTTGGAGAAATATGGAGCTGTGGTTGATTGCAGATCGAAGAAGGTTTATTTTCAATCACAGGGAAAATCGGCATTTTATTTCCAAGGTATTCGATCCCGTTCTTCTCGCATGATTATTTCTGCTATTCGAGCCTATAGGTTGCTTAGTGCAAGTTGCCAGGGATTCTTAACTTCTGTGGTTGCTGTTGAGAAGCCACGACAGGACGTCAGTGATATTCCTGTTATCTGTGAGTTCCCTGATGTGTTTCCTGACGAGTTGCCAGGCTTGCCTCCAAAGCGAGAGATAGAATTGGTGATTGAACTGATTCCTGGTACAGCCCCGTTAGCAAAGGCACCGTACCGAATGGCTCCAGCTGAACTAAAAGAACTGCGAGCACAGCTACTGGAATTACTGGAAAAAGACTATATTCGCCCCAATTTTTCTCCGTGGAGTGCTCCAGTGTTGTTTGTGAAAAAGAAAGATGGAAGCCTGAGGCTTTGTATTGACTACAGACAGCTGAATCAGGTGACTATCAAGAACAAATACCCGCTTCCCAGGATCGATGATTTGTTTGACCAGTTACAGTCTACTACTGTCTTTTCACGGATTGACCTTCGGTCTGGCTATTTTCAATTACGAATCCGAGAATCTGATGTGGAGAAGATAGCTTTCAACACTCGATATGGTCATTATGAATTTCTGGTAATGCCGTTTGGCTTGACTAATGCCCCAGCAGCTTTCATGGACCTAATGCAATGTATTTTCCGTCCATTTCTGGATCAGTTTGTGGTGATCTTTGTTGATGATATTCTAGTTTATTCTGCTTCTGACGAAGATCATGTACAGCACTTGAGGATCGTTTTACAGACTCTGAGAGATCACGAGCTTTATGCGAAGTTCAGTAAGTGTGAATTCTGGCTTTGAGAAATTCATTTTCTTGGCCACGTGATTTCTGGTGACGGAGTAGCAGTGGACCCTGCAAAGATTGAAGCTGTTCTGAATTGGCAGAGACCGAGAACTGTGACAGAGATAAGAAGCTTTCTAGGTTTGGCTGGGTATTATCGAAGATTCATCCAGGATTTTACAAAGATTGCAGCCCCAATGACTAGACTGACTCGTAAAGATGTACCGTTTGTCTGGTCGGATCAGTGTGGGGATAGCTTTGTTGAATTGAAAAGGCTCTTGACTTCTTCTCCAGTGTTGATTTTGAAGTCTCGCGATCAATGACACCCAAGAGGGGGGTGAATTGGGTGTTTACAAATTTTAAGGAAACTTTTAGCTTTTTATAAAATATGTGGTAAACAATAATTAGCCATTGAAAACTAATTAACCAATACTCTCAAACTCACCGTTCCCACACGACCATACAACGAAAACAATCAAACCACACAAATAACACACAATGCATAGCAATTTTTAAGGTGGTTCGGATGCAACGACGACAATCCTATGTCCACCCCTCACCAAATCCGGTGAGGCTTCCCTTGGGAATGAATCCCCAAACGGAGACGATGCTCCAACCACACACGCAGGACGACACCTGCACACACACACGGGGACGCGCCTGTGGACGCGGATTTTTTTTTGTTTGTTTTGTTTGATTTTTATTCTTTTTATTTCTATTATTTATTTATTGACGTGCCAGTCACATATGTGACGATTTCATTGTGCGCTTGATCTGACTTGGTCAGTCGATTGTGAGTGATCGTGTCTGGACCAAAAGTCCGTCATACCATAAAGGTTATGACGTTAATTACGTCCTCCCTAAGAAGGACAACCCTTGATTAAACGCCAAAGATAGGAGGAAAGTAGCGGCAAGATGAGACTCGAATGAGTGTGCCAGTTTACTTGCAGAACGTTAAACGGACTGAAGAATACATCGAGTACGGAGCAAATCCGGCGGTATATCCCTATTATCTTGGACCATGCCAAGTGGGAATAGGAAGCCATCCATGCAGCGGCAAGATGGGATCCATCAAAGATCGGGCATATTTGACCCAGAATTCAAAGGGGGAACGGTGTACCGAGGTACACCACACTCTGATGCGGTATTTTATTAATATCCCCCTTTGCAAGGGACCACCGGAGGACATGCAGAGGCAGGACTCCGTGGGCCAGCGGGGTTCGGAGAGAATACCATAGTTACCTGATGTGGTATGTATGAATTTCAACAGCATGTCCCCTTAGCTTGGATTATGCCAAGAAAAGATAGGCCATCATCCACGGGGTGCCGGGATGACGACCAAAGGAGAAAGGCACCAGGCCCGGGGGCACTGCTTGCATTCATAGCATCGATTGATGTTCCCTTGGAACCCATCAGAGCACGTGTAGTGACATAGCTCTTTGGGTCCATAAGGCTTACAGAGAAATCCGGATCGGAACTGAACAATGTAGGGGAGGTCCTCCCCATTACTATATCTCCTCAGGGTGTATGCAATGATCTCTAAACGTCCCCCAGACAGATGTATGGAGAGATCAAAGGGTTAGAGGATGATGGTACACAGGTGGATCTCGGTCTGGGTTTGTTGGCCAAAGATAGAGGGTTTCGGCATAGGAGACAAAGTGGCCCAAAGGGGGTTCTCGACGTAGAGACAGAGTGGCCAAAGGGGGTTCTCGGCATGGGCTTTATTGGCCAATAGAGGGGTCTCGGCGCAGGAGACAAAATGGCCTAAAGGGGGTTCTCGACATGGGTTTTATTGGCCAATAGAAGGGTCTCGGCGCGGGAGACAAAATCGCCTAAAGGGGGGGTTCTCGGCGTGGCTAAAAAAAGGAAAGGGGAGCTCTCGGCCGTGAGGTTCCCGGCACGCTGGAGGCCGCGCCGAGAACTATTCACCGCGCCGAGGGATGTTGGCGCCGGGAAGGCGATGGGTTTAGGTGTCGAGAGGATTTGTAGGGTTACGACGCTCTGTTCTGGGGATTTTTCCTGAGATTCAGGCAGAAGGCTGGGGGATTTTAGGATGTAAATGAGGAAGGGATTAAGGGTTCTGCCAGGCTAATATCAAGGAATCACAGGGACAAAAGGGATTCGAGGGATCAGAGTCATCAGGCGTTCAAAACCCTCTAGAACTGACTTTATGCCATTCATGTAGCCGGCTGTCCAAGGGAGTCGAATTCACCCAGAGACATTCGTCAGGGCAAAGCAGCGACCAACGTAGCCTGAGCTTTATTCCTTGCTTATATACGAGCGGAGACCATGAGATAGGCTGTCTCAGGTCCCACTCATAATCAAGGAATCTACAGTCAGATATAGCTGTCCAATCGGAAGGAGCAGGCAGTGAGGAGAGGAACATCAGAGGTTGAATCTGGAACTCGACAACCCATGGGATTGAGTGAGGTGCTCCGTAGTCTCTCTAAACGATAGAGGGAATCGGACTAACCTGAGAAAACCCGTGTGTGGATGCATAATCAAATAGAAGATCACTCATTCATCTCCGACAGATATAAAAGAGGAAGGAACAGCAACACGATCATTCAGAGAATGGACTGCTCACACTCCAAACCAGAGCGGGGAGCGGAGGTCTTATTCATTCATCTAAGGTATTTAATACACATAGCCTGGTATGACCAGATCAGGAAAATTGGGGGATAGCATGCCCAAAGAGAACATGGATGAACACAATATGCATCGGAGAAAGGAAGACAAAGAAAGATGGGGGAGGGCGGAGCATTGACTCCTCTCCCTCCCCTTACAGCAGACCTTCTCCTCCTTCTCTCGATCTCCTAGCAGCCGCCGGTTTCCTGGAGCTGGGTGTGGGCTTCTCTCTTCCTTTCTTTTGGGTTTCTGGCTATCTTCCCTTCTGTTCCCCTTTTTCCTCTCTTTTTTTTCTCTTGTTTCCCCTGGCAGCCGCCGCTTTCCTCGAGAGAAAAGGGGTCTTTATAGCACAACCCCTCATCCCCTCTCGGCATGATCACCTCGGCACGCAAACGACGAGCTCCCGGCGCGCCTTAGTCGAAGGCAAGAGGCTTCCCGGCGCCACATGATACAGCTTCCCGGCGCCCCTCCCCCACATGGGCTTTGGGCTCCCGGCGCCATAGACTGGCGAGCCCGTTTAGAGCTTTTAATACTTTTCACTTCCTCATCAGTAGGCTTGAGCTGTTGAAGCTGCCTAATCTGCCTTTTCATTTATCAGTTCTTCGAATCTGTCAGAACAGGTGAAGGCCCCTTAATTAGTGAGTTGACATAGTCTTATCAGAATATTTCTGGAGATTTTCATCAGTCAGTAGACCGCAGTTCTTCATCAGTACTGCCATCTGAGCGACGACAATACCGGACATCAGCTTGACCGGGAAAGGCCTCAGCTGGGTGATAACTTTAGTGACGACTCTTCTGTAATTCTGGCTTTGTAGGAATTCCTGAGAGCTTCATGTCTAGTTCAATCTTATCTTCGGTCTCATCTTTGTTCTTAGTTATATTTCAGGTGTCAACAAATGCCCCCCACTTGCAGGTAGCAGGAGTGCAGAATAAATGACACGGTACTTGCAGGTGTACATATTCTTCAGCATCTGAACCCCTTTCTCGGGCTGACATTATTAGTCACCTTTCATCTTCAATTTGGAAGCTTCTTTGCATTGACATTTCTTGTAATTCCTTTCAATTTCTTTGAATTTCTTCCAGTTTCTTTGGCTTGGATGATCCTGGCACGAGGACAACCGGTTCTCGGCGCAGGGGCTTCTCGGCGCCTGACTTCTCGGCGTGCCCGATCACGGGGGTTCTCGGCGTGCCTTTTGGCCTAACGGGGCTCTCGGCCTGCCCATTTTCGGCGGGCTTTTTGAATTAGGGGGGGGGGTTCTCGGTGCGCGTTTCATCGCGCCGAGAACCTGTTCACTCGAGCTCCTATTTAGGGCACCGAGTCCCTCTTCTCTTCTCATTCTTCACCATCTCTTCTCTCTCTTCAATTTCTTCTCATCGGCGCGAGCCTCTCCCCCTCTCGGCCGTTCCGTTTTCCTTCCCGGCGTATACTTCGCTCGGTAGGCCATTGTTTTGGGATTAAATCCCTTTTGTTCCCCGGATCACTCCCTTTTGGTGGGTGACTCCCTATCTTCTTTGGGCAGACCCTGAATAAGGGGAGGTGCTGCCGAAATTTTCATAGGGTTTCATATTACAATCTTTACAAGACTACCTCTTGTTTTGGGATTTTCATTCACATCTCTTCTTTGACTGCAGTCACTGCAATGGCTTCCGGTTCCGCTGCTGCATCTTCTGGAGCCGTCGGAACAAGCTCATCAGCCCAGCCAGACATATCGCGGGCTGTAGTAAACTGGCTGAATGTGCACAGTTTAGACTTCGGATATGACCAAATTGCCGCTGTTGACGAATCCTCTGATTCTGAGACGGATACAATATCAACGTCCAGGGTATATTCCACTGCAACTGAGACATGCTTCAGACGGGGTGACAACTACCGGTCGGATTTCCCGAAAGACCGCCACTTGATGCCGTTCATCCGAACCTTTACAGTGGGTGGCATGCGAGACTATCAGATAGCTCGTGCAGTTGAAGCTGCTATACTAGCTGAGAGGGACAGTCTGAAGGAATCAGTGTATCGTGGCAAAGCTATCTATCTTCCCGGGGAGAAGCGTGACTGGGATGCAGTCCTCGGCATATCGGAGCTGGAGCCGGAGAAGAAAATGTTGACCCGGGCCCTGAAATTCACACCTGCCCGGTGGGATAATGCTAGTGGCCGAGTTCATAGGAAAAAGCCTGGCTATGGTTTATTCCTGGCACCGATAAAGTGGGGATACCGTGAAGAACCTTTTGTGCTGAATTGTTCGGCCGTCCAGTTCAAGTATCATCTAGCTGCTGGCTGGTTTAGAGATACCAAGATCACTGACGCCCACCTATTCCGGGTGGGAGCGGTGGAGTTCACCGAGTTTGTTTTAAAGGAATACGCCCCTCTGCTGATCAGAGCCGGGGTATATCACAGTGTCTTTGCTTCTAGATTCCGCTATCCCATATCCCGAGGGTTATGCTATGGAATGTTCGAAGTATTTTGCCCTTTGTTCAACATATTTTATACAACAGAGGGTGAAACATCTCTCGACCTCTGGAGTTTGTCACAACTTTCTGGTCTACCTATTGACGGCGAGCCATATGAAGAGGTCTGCTTGGCAGATTCCGAGAAGGATAGCTCCGATGGTGAAGGCAAGTATTCACTTGGCTATTCCTACCGGTATTTAATGAAGGCCTATCACTCCATCTGTCTGGCGTATAGTAGAGGATCCTCCAAGGGTTACCATCCTCTAGAGAAAGGCAGCAAGCTGAGGGTCCGGATAGGGCAGTGGATTCAGTATTTCTTCGACGATCCCCTAAAATATGCAGACTTCCCTTCCATGGGTCTGACTATTAGCAAGCAGATAAGGGCTCCTCGCTATAAGTCAGCGTTGCCGTCTTCATTGCGTCGTGTAGGCAAAGGTGGTCCAAATCCAGCAGGGGTGGACCCTATCACACATTGTGCGGCTTACTTCACATTCTGGTTGTGCACTTTTGCTCTCCCTCAAGGGGACGAGACAATCATTCGGCCCGAAGCCATATACCCGGCATGCCAGATGGCCTGGGGAATGAGGCTGTCACTTTGCCCAGTGGCCTTGTGTTTAATCTACAAATCTTTGGGGGATCTGTACAAGCATCGGACTCCCCGCTCTTTGAGGACCGTGGGCCCTTTTCATTTCTTCAATGCCTGGGTCTGCAGTCTGTTTCCTGAATTGGCTCCTAGAACTCTGCAGGCAGATACAGTATTACCCAGAATGATTGAATTTGCCAGTGCTGAACCTGGCTCTTTCTCTGATCAGTTGTTCAAAATAAGGGGCCGACTGATAAGGGTACCAGTGGATGCCCCTGGCAGCATTCATTTCTGGAGCTTGGCAGCATGTTCAGCTCCTTTGGTTCACTCTCAAAGAGAATGCAAGATGGAAGAGGTAGAGACCTATGTTCACCCCGTTTCAGGGGCTAATGCTGTTCGGTCTATTCTGGAGCCGGAGCTGGTTAGATGGGCCATGGCCATTTGGCCCAGCGTTTTAGTTTTCAGAAAGGGTGGTCTACTTCTTCTGGAACCATATTACCCATTCCGCTTTGGGCGGAACTTTGGCTATGGCCAGCATATCCCTACATCAGTTGCTCAGTTTCCCCTGGATAGCCGGGCCAAGCACGGGTCCACCATTATCGGTGATGGCCGGTTGTGGTGGGATTTCTATCATCGCCATGATGGCGTAGTTTTCAGAGTTCCCACTATTTCCAACCGTGTCCCCCGTGTCACATCAGAGTATATCAAATGGTGGAATATTCGGACCAGCTTTTACAGGGATGGTAGGGGTGCATTCTGGGATGTGGCCGAGCGTTCTTTTTTGAAACAACAGCCCTGCCCAGTGTTTGATATCCCTGAGGCCCACTTGAAAAGGATTTATTCACAGCACCCGAGGGAGGCAGAGAACTATCTGGCCGAGCGTCGAGCTTTGAAGGAAAAAAGTTCCGAGCCGCCCGCTCCTATCTTTGCTGCCATCAACGAAGACACTTTTATGAAGAACTTGAAACATCTGTGCCATGTAGGAGGCGCTCGTCTGGAGGCGCAACAGTACCCTTTCCCTGTTGAAGAGCCGCTCCTGACAGTCGTCCCCTGGTAGGGTCCGACAGATAGATTTCATCCCTATAGGATGTTTGTGCACAGGGAAGATAGGACTCAGACGTACTACAAGCACACGTCTTGGTTGTTTGTTCTGCTGAATGTACATGGGTTATCTGCAGAGAGTCCGATAGCCGGCATATTGAATAAGCCATTGTTTATTTCTTTTCATTATGTCGACGGCTGGGGCATGGACCACCTCGACTTGTTTCGATGTCTTGATTTTCATGGTCATAGCGATCTGGCATCTTTAGTGGAGAAGTGCCAGACATTTGGTGATGTATGTTGGCTTGTCAAAGAGGCTGCTTTCCGCTCCAAGGAGGTAGCTTATCTGTACTGGCCGCTTTCTATCTTTTATGATGGCCCAGCAGGTATGATCTTTCCTTTCTGACTGTAGTGCTTTCTGTTTGTTATTTAAACTCTGCATCTACTGATCTCATTGCTTCTTTGATGTCTTCAACAGATAGGCCAGATATAAAGCGACAGGGGCTTTACAGAAAAATCATTACGTAAGCTGAGAAGCCTGCTTATTTTGAAGTCCCTGCAGCAGCACCGACGACCACTCCCCTGCCTCCGGGCAAGAAGAGAAAGATTTCTGCAGTGAAGACTGCAGTTGGGAAGGCCAGGAAGGCTAAGAGGGCCCATGCTCGACAGTCGGCTTCAGCAGTGACGGACCCTGGGACCCCTCTTCCTGATATCCCCTCATTTGATGAGTTTGAATCTCAAAGGGAGGGCGCCCAGACGTCAGTCAAGGGTAACATCAATAGCCTGCAGTTGTATCTTTCATCGTCTTTTGCTGAATTTTACAGAAATCTTCGAATCTGACCCCCCCTTTTTTTTGCACAGCCCAAGAGCCAGTTGTGACACCTTCTGTGGTGGAGACCAGATTGCCCTCTCCCACGCCGACTAGTGAGGCGGAGGGTAAGTGTGCTTTTTCATCTTCTCTTGCACATTTCGATTATTTGTTTATTGTCTCTCTCACGAACCTTTCCCTGCAGTGACGGCCGGTGAGGGGGCTACAGTTATGGGAGCAGCTGGCGATATAACTCAGCCACAGAAGGGCCATAAGACCCAGACGAAACGGGGCCTTGTCCCTGTGAGGCGTATAGTTACCCGGTCTTCATCCAGGCAGCCGTTAGGGACGCAAGTCCCGCCCGTGGATAGTGTGGAAATCTCTTCTAGCAGCTCCGCGACTGCTTCCGAGGCAGAGGGAGAAGGAGCAGGTTTCAGCGATAGCGAGACGGAGGGTATCTCCAAATCAGAGGCCCCACTCGTATGTACTGCCATTGTTCCACTGTTCACCCCCTCCAAACTGCTGGTGCTATCTTCTGAGGAGGAACTACAGGAAGAATTTGCTGGCTTGGACACCGAGGCAGATATAACTCCTCCCTTTGCTGCTTCAGCAGCGGAGGTTTCCTCTCCCCTGCACTCCTTTAAGGATATCGACATCACATTAGAAGTGGGTCTCTCTTCCTCTCCTCATTATTATTATATTTTTTTTATCTGATCCTTGATGTTGCACTGATCTGTTCACAGGAATCCCCTGTTGCTAGCCCGGTAGCGACTGCAGCCTTTGATGCCACTCTATCTGACACCTTGGCTATTGTTCCTCCTTCGTCAGCCGCCTGTGCAGGCGTTTCTGAGATAATTTGCTCTGTGCCGGTGAGGGTACAGTCTTCTACAGACTTAGCATTGCTGGACTTGAGGACCTCGGGGGAGAGTTCGACCCTCATCTGGGTCTTGGATTTTAGAGCTGAGACGGACCCAGCTAGGGGTTCTGCCTTTATACCGGCCGCAGTGATGACCATTGCGCCCGAGTCAGCAATTCCCATAACAATAATTATGGAAACTGAACTTTTGTCTGTTCAGTCCGTGGCCCC
This sequence comes from Amorphophallus konjac, assembly GCA_022559845.1. Classification (NCBI taxonomy): domain Eukaryota; kingdom Viridiplantae; phylum Streptophyta; class Magnoliopsida; order Alismatales; family Araceae; genus Amorphophallus; species Amorphophallus konjac. The sequence goes on along the minus strand of CM040127.1, from coordinate 14,143,912 downwards.
TGTCGCCTTGACATTGAAGGAACTGGCCGTTGAAGCGGGGATGGAAGAAGGGGAGGCAGCTGCTACAGAGATCGGAGTATTGTCCATAACTGACCCAGAATCGATCTCCGTGCTCTCGGAATCTGAGGAGGAGGTGCCCCGAGAAGAGGATGCTGAAGGTGCAGATATTACATCAGGGACCCAAGAAGCAGCCACTCCGGCACTTGTTAAACCTGCCCCTGCGAGCATTCAAACAGCGGCCCTCGAGGAGATGGAGGTAGAAGGCCCCTTAGCTCCGCAAGAGATCACAGAGAAGGTTCAGGCGGTATCTTCAGCAGATCTCCCGTCTTCTTCCTCCCAGCCGGATGTCGCATTATGGGCAGACATTGACAGTGAGGTGACTTTCGCAGTAACCCCCTCTCCCTCCTTCGACTTTGCTTCATCTGAGAGCTTCGTCTGACAAAATGTGGACATGTTGCGCCAGCTAGTTGAGTCCCAGCCCGGGCTGACTTATTTGCAGCTGAAGGAGATAGCCGAGCGCTTCACCGTCGGTTTACAGGCGATGGGCTGTCCCATGGAAATATGGGCCCAGCGGGTTCTGTTGTTGTTAAAATTTATACATCGCCGGGACTTCTTGGCACACATTATGTCTGACAGACTGGCAGCTTTGAAGCTGCAAAGGGTAGAGTGCAAATCTGAGCTGGATAAAATGGACTCTGTTCTTCAGGAGCGCCAATGCCAACTGCAGTCTCTGGCGCAGCGGGAGCAGTTCGTGCGCAGTCGGATAACCATCCTGGAGGCTGAACTGTTTGATCTCCGAGCTGAACTGCCGCAGATAACAACTTCTCGGCCGCAGCTTGCGGAGGAAGTAGCTCTGTTGGAGGGGCAGGTGGCATCCTTTCAGGATGAGTCTGCTCGGCTACAGGAGGAGGAGGCTCGACTTCATGAGCTGGGGGCTGCCCCGCATGTAGGGCTTCTGGCCTTCGAAGACATATTCTGGCGCCCGTGAATATCTGTTTCCCCCTTTTTGTAATACAATTCCCCCTCAGGGGCCCTTCTTGTATTCCCTTTTTTATTCAATGGAAAGGAATCTTTACACCAGTCTCATATGTGGTTTGTTCTTTACTTATCGCACCATCAATATTTCACGGTGATTTGGCAGCAGTTTCAGCGGTCCCTATGCGAATAGCCCGTACTTAGAAGGAGAGCGTCCACCCTTTCAGAGAAAGGATGGGGGATTCGCTCCACCACGCGACGGTATCCGGAGGGTGCTTAAACCCAATCCTGGGGGTAGCTGAATAAAAAAAAGGTTTAGAACATCGTCTGGAACAAACGGATGGTTCATCTCGGACAGGTTTCAAAGCTGGTCAAGGCAATGTGCCAACCGACCAGTGACGGAGTTTATCATCGATATTGGGTTTATATCGACGCAAAGAAGTTCTATAGGTTTCATTAGAATAGACATAAGGTCTAGACTGGGTAGACTTGATCACAGGTGGGACGTGAAAAGGGTATGTGGTTCCCATCAGAACGGACGTAAAGTCTGAACTGAACAGGTTTCATCATTGGCTGGGTAATGTACCGATCGACCAATGGTTGGCTTCATCATCGATATGGGGTTTATATCGATGCAAAGGAATTTCATAGGGTTCATCAGGATAGACGTAAGGTCTAAATCGGATAGGGTTTCATCATTGATCGGGCAAGGTGCCGGTCGATCAATAGCTAGTTTCATCATCGATATTGGGTTTATATCGATGCAAAGGAATTTCATAAGTTTCATCAGGATAGACGTAAGGTCTAAACTGGATAGGGTTTCATCATTGATCGGACAAGGTGCCGGTCGATCAATGGCTGGGACGTAGGTAGAGGTGTAGGTCTCATTAGGATAGACGTGAGGTCTATTCCAGCAGGTTTTATCGCAGGTGGGATATGGAAGGATATGTAGATTTCATCAGGATAGGCATAGGGTCTATCCAGATAGTTTTTTTTTGTGTTGACTGGGCGAGGAGCCGATCGATCAAGGGAAGGTTTAAGAGTTTCATCAGGACAGACGTAAGGTCTAAGCTGGCCAGATTTTACCAGAATGGTGATGGGTTTCATTGTCGGTGGGGCATTTGAAAGAGGCTATGTAGATTCCATCAGGATAGACGTAGGGTTTGTCCTGTCAAGGTTTTATCGTTGACCGGGCAAGGAGCCAAATGGTTAACGGAAGGCCTTATCAAGGGAAGGAAGTATGGAATTTCTCAGAATTACCACATTACTGACCCAGGCGCCCTTTCGGGTTTTCACCAGAGCCAGTCCCCTCTTACTTTTGCCCACACGCCCTTTCGGGTTTTCACGTGGCGGGGTACCCGATTTTGCCTGCAGTGCCCTTTTGGGTTTTCACCACAGCTGGGTTTTAGCCATTTTTGCCTTTGTCCAGAATGCCTGAACAAGTCTGGCGGGGTATCTCTATTTTTAACCCCATTCTTCATATATTTTTTTTGTCGTTTTCTTTCTCTTTTTCTTTGTCATCGTCTTTTCTGGAACTAGAACTTTCATTCTATGGACCATGGCGCCATGTGTTTATTGTGGATACACGATCATCGATGTGGGTGTCAACATCAATGCAAAGGGAAATAGGGTTTCATGATCTATCCAGACGAAAGGGTCTTAATTGATTTAGTGGATATAGATAGCAGCTCGGGCACGAGGCCATTTGCTGGAGACATGAGTTTCATCGTTAATGTGGGGTTTAACATTAATACAAAGGAATAGAGTTTCATGATCTATCCAGACGAAGGGTCTGAATTGATTCAGACAGCTGTGTCGTGTTTGTCAGAGCAGACGGAAGGTCTACCCTGGATGGGTTTTAGCATCGATCATGCAGTCTGCCAACCGATCAATAGCAGATTTCATCATTGGTATTGGGCTCATATCAATGCAAAGGTTTCATATGTTTCATCGGGATAGACGTAAGGTCTAAACCGGACAGGTTTCATCGCCGATCGGGCAGTGCGCCTAGTCGATCAATAGCAGATTTCATCATTGGTATCGGGTTCATACCAATGCAAGGACTTCATATGTTTCATCGGGATAGACGTAAGGTCTAAACCGGACAGGTTTTATCGTTGATCGGGCAGGATGCCAGTCGATCAATATCAGGTTTCATCATCAGTATTGGGCTCATACCAATGCAAGGACTTCATATTTTTTGTCAGGATAGACGTAAGGTCTAAACCGGGCAGGTTTCATCGTTGATCGGGCAGTGTGCCAATCGACCAGCAGCAGGTTTCATCGTCGGTGAGACGTATGGTGGGTTTCATCAGAATAGATATAAGATCTAGACTGGATGGGATTCATCGTGGTGGATCTTAGACAAAAACAAGTGGAAGTGTTTTATCAGAACAGACGGAAGGTCTATCCCGAGGTGGGCCCCTTTTTTTTATCATTGATCAAGGCAATATGCCTTGTGATCAACGGGGTTTCATCATCAGGTGGGACTTTATGATGATCGTCCTTCTCGGAGTTTTATCAGGCAGGGTGAAAAAGGAAATTTTAAATTACCACATTACTGACCCAAACGCACTTTCGGGTTTTCGTTGGAGCCAGCCCCCTCTTGCTTTTGCCCACGCGTCTTTTCGGGTTTTCACGTGGCGGGATATCCAATTTTGCCTGCGGTGCCCTTTCGGGTTTTCCCCACAGCTGGGTTTTGGGCCATTTTTGCAGTTCTCCCTAACATAGGAGTAAGTCTGGCGGGATATCTCTATTTTTAACCCTATTTTTTACTTTCTTTTTATTCTTTCTCTTTTTTTTTAGAGGGTGACAGGTCGGAATGCCACCAGATCAAGATAAGGTTAGCTTGGCTAGGGTGGAGTGCCACTAGACCAAGAAAGGGGTAGCTCGGTTAGGGCGGAGTGCCACTGGACCAAGGAAGGGGTAGCTCGGTTAGGGCGGAGTGCCACTAGACCAAGGAAGGGGTAGCCCGGTTAGGGCGGAGTGCCACTAGACCAAGGAAGGGGTAGCTCGGTTAGGGCGGAGTGCCACTAGACTAAGAAAGGGGTAGCTCAGTTAGGGCGGAGTGTCACTAGACCAAGGAAGGGGTAGCTCGGTTAGGGCGGAGTGCCACTAGACCAAGGAAGGGGTAGCTCGGTTAGGGCGGAGTGCCACTAGACCAAGGAAGGTATTTTGTCTGATTACTCGGGGAATGGTTGCGCTGAATGATACAGCTTTAGATGCCTTCCGTTGAGTGGCGAGAATTGAATTTCCCCTCGATGGTTGACAACCACGTAGGCTCCTCCCTCGTAGACCCTCTAGACTACGTACGGGCCTAGCCAGTTAGCAGCAAGCTTGCCTTTTGGATTGGAAGCCATGACTTCCCTTTTCTTGACCATGACCAGGTCTCCCTTCTTGAATTCTTGCCCTTTGACGAGCTTATTGAAGGCATTTGCCATGCGGGCTTGGTACATCTGGATATTTTTCTGGGCTTGCAGACGCTTACCCTCCAATTCAGCCAGTTCTTCAAGTCGTCTTTCAGCATTGGTTTGTTCGTCGCGAACTAGGCCATGCTGGACTGCAATCCTGAGTGATGGCACCTCCAGCTCTATAGCGACTACTGCCTCGGAGCCGTACACCAGCGAATAGGGCGAGAAACCCGTGGGGGTTTTATAGATAGTGCGATATGCCCATAGTGCTTCATACATCCTTTCACCCCAGTCTTTTTTATTAGAACTGACGACCTTGGCCAGCAGGGTGCACAGTGTCTTGTTGAAGGCTTTAGCCAGCCCATTTGCTTGTGGATTGTAAGGGGTGGAAGTCCTCCATTCTATTTTATACTTCTCGGCAAGCCGATATACCTTCTGGTTCTTGAAGTGACTTCCATTATCAGATATTATTCGACTGGGGACCCCGAATCGGAAGATGATATTATGCTTGATGAATCTGGCAACCAACTCACCAGTCACTTCTCTGAGTGCTACTGCCTCCGCCCACCTGGAGAAGTAGTCTGTTATAGCCAAGATGTACTTGTGTCCAGCTAAAGAAGTCGGTAGTCGCCCGACTACATCAGTTCCCCACTGAGCAAAAGGCCAGCTGGGAATCGTAGGGTGTAGAGCTACAGGAGGCCTCCTAGGTACAGTGGAGTGCTCCTGGCATTTCTGGCATGACTTTGCAAACTGGCAACAGTCTTCAAACATAGCGGGCCAATAATAACCCAGCTTCTTGATTTCAATTTTCATCTTAGGCCCAGCCTGGTGTGCCCCTGCTATCCCAACATGTATTTCTTTCATTGCTTGCCAGGCTTCTTCAGTAGATAGGCAGCGGAGCAAAATCTTCTTGCGGGCGTCCGCCATGATTCGAAACAGAGTCCCCTTTCTGCACTCATAGGAATCTTTAACCCTTAGGAGTTTCATTCTCTCTTCTCTATTCTTGGGCAGCTGTTGGTGCAAGAACCATTGCAGCAGGTGCTGTCTCCAATCAGATGTCTGGGCCTCGTCAACGGTATTAATTTCATATTCTTCAGGACACGCTTCCAGCATGCTGGAGACATGTCGCCTGTTTATGACAATAATGTTTAGCGTTTCGTCCGGCGGGACTGATAGTGAGCTGGCCAGCTTCGCGAGTGCATCAGCTTGAGCATTATGTCCCCGACCCACATGATTGAGCTCAATGTGGTAGAAATTCGCCATGAGGCGTGTAGCCTTTTGATAATAGGGGTTCAATTCTGGCTTTCGCACTTCGAATTCTCCCTGTATTTGTTTTATCACTAACATTGAGTCACCGAAGATCTGAAGCATTCGGATACCCATGCTAAGGGTGACCTGGAGCCCAATTATCAGGGCTTCATATTCAGCTTCATTGTTGGTGCAGGGCTTATTTATAGAACAGGAGGTGTGCAACACTTCTCCCTCAGGCGATTTCAGCACAATGCCGGCCCCTGCACGTACCCTGGTTTTCCCATTGGAGTCAGTTTCTGTTCTTGATGCCCCATCAAAATATAATTGCCACATGATTGGCTGGGTTTGACAGGCTTCAAGCACTTCATCATCATGTAGCTCGGTCTCAAGCATAGCATTTTCTGGTAAAGGGTGTTCTGCAAAGAAGTCAGCCACAGCCTGGCCCTTTATAGCCCTCTGAGGTATATAAGTGATGTCAAACTCCATCAGAATCACAGCCCACTTGCCTAGTCGACCTTTGAGTGCTGGCTGAGTCAATATATATTTGAGCGGATCTGCTGCAGATATCAATCTGATCTCATGTGACAGCATGTAGTGTCAGAGCTTCTTGACAGCGAAGACCAGCGCCAGACGGGTCTTCTCTATGTAAGTATAGCTTTCTTCAGTTCTGATCAACCTTCTACTAAGGTAGTATAAGGCTTGCTCCTTTCCATCTTTATTTATTTGAGCTAACATTGCCCCCAGCGAGCAATGTGTGGCTGCTATATAGAGGATCAAAGGGCTGCCCTTCACTGGTGCCCCCAATACTGGAGGGGTTCTGATATATTCTTTCAGCTTTTCGAAAGCCTCTTGGCATCCTTCGTCCCATAGGAACGGTACATCTTTCATCATGAGCCTATGAAAGGGGTGACATCGACCCGACAAATTTGATATAAACCGTCGGATGTAGGCCAGACGCCCTTGTAGAGATCTTAACTCAGACAGATTCTTCGGTGGAGGGAGCTCTTGAATAGCCTTGATCTTGGACGGATCAATCTCAATGCCTCTGTGCCGGACAATAAATCCAAGAAATTTTCCACTGGTCACGCCGAAGGCGCATTTCATAGGGTTCATTTTCAGCTCGTATTTCCGCAGCCTTTGAAACACTATCCGCAAGTCTTGCAGATGATCTTCCTTCTTTCTGGTCTTCACCACCAGGTCATCAACATAGCACTCCACTTTCTTGAAGACCAAATCATCAAAAATCTTGGTCATAGCTCTTTGGTAAGTGGCACCGACGTTCTTAAGGCCGAACGGCATTCTTTTGTAGTGGAATATTCCCTTTGGAGTGCGGAATGCAGTGTGTACTCTATCCTTTTCAGCAATCCAAATTTGGTTGTATCCGGATGAGCCGTCCATAAATGACAGGGCTTCATGACCAGTGGTTGCATCAATCATTACTTCAGTGATTGGCACTGGGAAATCATCCTTTGGGCAAGCCTTATTAAGGTCTCGGAAGTCAACACATATTCTGATCTGCCTATTTTTCTTCTTTACGGGCACTATGTTTGCCAGCCATGTGGTGTACTGATTTTCTTCGACAAAGCCAACATCAATAAGCTTGTCGACTTCTTTATTGATTTGGTTGATCAGCTCAGGTCGCATCCGCCTGGGTGGCTGTTTTATGGGATTGGCTTCTGGGTCAATTGCCAAAAGGTGTTGTGCTACATCGGGGTTTAACCCTGGCATTTCATCATACGTCCAAGCGAAGCAGTCTTTGAACTCCCTCAAGAATTGTATGTAATGTTCTCGGACCTTTGGTTCCAGCAGAACACTGAGAAAGGTTGGCCTTGGTTCCTCCTCTGTCCCCAAGTTTACTTCCACGAGCTCATCAACGGTGGCCTGGCCACCATCTTCAACTTCGGGCGGAGCCTCCTGCAAATCAACAAAGCCCCCTGGGATATAGTTTTCTTCAGTTTCAGAGTTCCCTGACTCTTCCTGTCAGACCTCGACTGATGACGACTCATCATACAGGGCAGAAACCATGTGACTTTGTTCAGCCTGACCATGGGACATGACCGGCTCCGTGTAAGGCTCAAAGATTAGGTCTTTCACTTTCAGAGGCTTTGCTGGCATATCTTCCTCCGGGGGATCTATATCTTGCAGAGCTCAAACTTCTTCCAGAATACGTTCAAACTCCAAGCATTCTCTTGTATCATTAGAAATCCGGTCCTCATCCAGGGTTCCCGTGTCAAACTTTGCTTCGGCTTGGAACAGATCTTCTTTGCAAGACAGCTCCTCCCAACACCGGCATACATTTGCTTCATCAGACTTTTCTGCTCCCGGCCGGCTATTGGGAGACCCACCATCCGGCATGGACTGATATATAATCTCTTCATCTTCTGAGGGGTAATCATCATAGCCCACCCCAAGAGGATCTTCATGTGAAAAGAAAGCGGAGATGACATCTACCTCGGCCTCATAATATTCTTGTAGAGTATAGCCCAATCCTGGGTGCTGGGTGATCTTCATCAATTCCCTACTGTTCTGGGGTGGATCCCAAAGTTCTTGGAATGCTTTCTTCTGGGCAACGGGCTGTAGTAAAGGTATCTGCAGTTTGGAGAACATCTGCAAGACCCGTTGTGTAGTATAGTTCAAGCCTGTGATTGGCACCATTCGGCTTGTGGATTCTTCCGGGATCGTGCAGTCCTGATCATCCTCTTCAACAGGTTCCCCGGTATAGAATATGATGGGAGGCTCGCTGAAGCAAGGGACCTCCATAATCTTGAGTGGCAGCACTGTCTGGCATTCCAAACTGGTGACGGGTTTGACCAGTCCTTCCGGTACTGGGACTTGTGTATATTTTTCTTTCATCTTTTCATCAGTATCATCAGGATGAATGCTTGGGGGTGTAATCCGTGCGAAATCCCCAACATGAGAGACATGGGATACTTCATGTTTCGTGACATAGCCCCGTGGTGGTGGTGGAGACCAGTCTTCTATCTTTGCCGCCGACTTCTCCAGACCAGTCAGAACTTCCTTCTTTTTATCTTTCTGCGGAAGGTTCGCATAATAGGATGCATCGAGCATATGACACTCGAAGACTTCAAAGGGGTGTAAATCTGCAAACACCCTTTCCTCTTTGCCATCATGACAGTACTTAATGTACTGATGCAGCGTGGAAGGCACTATCTGGTACTCATGCAACCACGGTCGCCCTAACAAGGCCTTGTACGTGGTGTTAGAATCAATCACATAGAATCGCACCACAGTGGTGAGATCCCCCAGTGTGAGGTTAAAATCTGCTACCCCCAGAGGTGTTTCACACTTCTGGTTAAAGCCAGCAATCTTCATATCTCTGACCGTAGCGAGGTGCATATCAAAGTAGTACTTCTGATAGATGCGATATGGCAGAATGTTTACAGCAGCCTCAGGATCTACCAGTATCCGGCTTAATGGCTGGCAGTTGAGATGTCCTCTCATGTATAGTGGCCTGTTGTGGCTGGGGTTTGGAATCAACATGTCATCTTCAGTGAAAGTGACTGTCGGCGCAGAATTGACTTCTGTCAGTAATGCTTCAGACTGTGCTGGTGACTGTAGAGCATCAATAATTGCTCGGCGGGCATCTTCACTCAAGGAAAGAATTTCCCATATAGAGAATCTGGTAGGGAGCTTCTTTAGCATTTTCATAATCCGGCTGCCTACCCGGACAATGGAGAGTCGCATTTCCTCTGCCCAGCGGGGCTTTGGCAACTCCTGAGGGGCTTGCGACATTGCCTGCCTACTTCTTGTCTCAGCTCCATGGTTAGTTTCTTGAGGGACTTCTTCTGGAGAGAGGGCCCTGGGTGTTGTCGGGGAATCTTTTTCTTCTTCTTTGCCTTGCTTAGGCTTCAGGGCTATTGATTGCTGATGCTTGTTATTTCTGGCTGGTGCAGTTTGTACTGGCTCTTCGCCCTCTAAACTGGATAAAAATTCAAGGAATGACGGAGCTCCATCCCCTTTCTTTTCTTCTTGGTATAAATTAGCAGGAGGAGGGATCTGGACACCTCGCACTTCGGGCTCTGGTATCTGATAAGGTTGTTCTCCCCTAAAAATGATATTGTGATTGGCTGGCGGGGGACGTCCCCATCTTCTCCCAGAGCGGGTAGCATGTGCCGAGGTGGAAGCTTCAGCATGATTGGCTTCCAACGGCGTGGCTGACGCCTCTGTGTCATCATCCTCCCCAAGTAAGGTGAATAACACGAAGAGGGTATTGCAGTGCACTGTCATGGTTTTCTTTTTTCTTCTGTTCTTGGGCTGCCTTTTCATCTTCTGTTGCTCTGACTTTGCTGGCTCCTACCCCCAGAAAGGTTCAGTCTCATCCTTTTCCTACTTTTCCTCTATTTTTTCTTCAATGGTCAACTCTTCTAGCTGCCCCCGGAGTATGCAATCCTTCACCAGTAAGGGCTTCGGCTCATTCTGCTCATATTCGTCGAGTCCGTTGATGTACTGTTGGAGACGTCTTGCCTCAGGACTTATTACTTTTTGTGTGGGAAGCGGAGTCTGTTTCCTCCGATTATAGGTAGGGATTCGGATGACTGGCTATGTCTCAGCTACATGCCGAATCGGCTTTACCGGGGGCGGCCCCGACTTCAGAGTGCCATTCCGAGTGGATGGTCTAGTCGTTCCTGCAACAGGTGCCCTCTTTCTGGTCTTCACCGGCTTTGTCTGCCATCCCTCCTGATCCCTTAACGGAGTAAGGAAGCATGCTTCATAAGTGTGCCTGGTGCATTCTTCAACAGCCTCTTCGGGCAACTGCTGATATACAGAAATCATATTTGCAGCCATCCTCATTGCTGGAGGTTCATGGGGGCGTGGAGGGTTCACCTGATAGTCTCCCAACTGTAGCTCTCCCTTTTTGAACATACTTTCCATGACATCTTTGAAGACGTAGCAGTCTTCTATAGCATGCCCCAATGCCCGGTGATATGGACAGAATAGTGGGTCATCTTTCTTTGTTGCATCTGTAGGTCTTTTTGGTTCGGGCAGCGTTACTTTGTTGAACTTGTAGGCCCAACTGAACAGTGCACCCGTCTTCTCTTTGGGGAATGAATATGCCTTCCTCATTTTATTTCTCAGGGAGATCTTTTCTTTCATTTCTACAGGGCCTGCCGGAGAAGCATCAATTTTCTTCCCTTTTTCTCTCTCCTGTTCAAAGGTACCGAAGTCAACAGTGTTGGCCTCTGAATGCGATGGCCGTCGATCAACAGCCTTCCCCTTTTGCATAGCAGGGACATTGGCGGTCGGACGCTTGGACAAGAACGTCTCGACCTCCGCTACTATATTAATCAACCGGTCAAATGTTCTGACATCTGCCCCGATCATCTTTTCCAGCACCTCCCTTCTGAGGTTCTGTTTGCATATCTGCACTGCATCTTCTTGATGGGGAGGTCGCCTGCACCTCATGGCCAAATTCCTCCATCTTTTTATATAATCCAGGTGATGGGAATCGACACCGAGCCTGTACCTTTTCTATTGCATTTATGTCCTTTTAGTTTTTGTTTATATCCTTGGGAAAGTATATACGCAAATATAAGGCTTTATAAGCCAATGAGTCATTCCCATAGATTGTGTGGGTTTTTATGCAAATGTGTAGTAGGTCTAGCTAGGGGGCCCCCTCCCCTTCCCCATTGGTCCACCTCATCCATGTGGGGCTGGTCAACCATCCTAGGTGGCCATCTAGAAGGTTTGAATGCTAATTGACCACATGGGAGACAAAGGGGTTAAAATTTCAAAGGTAGGCCACCTACCTTACCTACCTAGTCAAAGGAGTGCCCATTCATATGTAATTTATTTATTTTGAGTTTTGACCACATGGGGGATGAAAATGACATATTTCCCACGAAATTATCAGCCCCCCCACCCCTTGCTATTTTCTATATAAGCCTATGTATAGTGTCATTAGAGATTAATGAAGAAAAATTTGTAAAATTGGCTTGAGCCATTGAAGGGTGTGCCCTTGTTCCTCTCTCCCCCTGGTGTTCTTCTCCTCAAACCTCAAGTTCTAGAGTGTATCAATCTTCTATCTCCCCTCTCAACCTCCGGTGATCGTTTGTGCCGTCGCCGCCGCCGTTCGTGCCGCCTTCGAGCCGCCACGGGATCGTCTTCGGTTTTCTGTCCTGCTGGACAGAGGTGCAGTTCATGAATTCCTGAAGCCAGCCACGAGCTCAGATCGATTTGAAATTTTGAGGGTTGGTTCCTATCTTCTATCCCATTCTCCACAAAAAAATCCAGGTTCAAAAGCCACCGTTTCATATTTTTACCATTTCGTTCAACCCTCTATCTCAGATCTGTTTTGTCACTGTCTACAGTGACAGTAGCCCTGAGTTATCCACCTTCGACCACCCTTTTGATTTATGTTAGACCTCCCAATTTAACTGGGTGTTCTGTCCATCGTCCCCTACCACCACAATGTTTCTTAAATTTTTATCATCCTTCTACCTATTTTAATAATTCATGTTCTACCGGAGCTACAGTACTTTCAGTCAGATCCCAGATCCGACCTTCGTCCAGTAAACAAATCACAGAAAATCATAGACATATCCAAACGTGTCCAAACCAATTTTTCTGTCTTCCCAACTCCATTTCCAACAACGTCTCTGAAGAACACAACCCCAGATTCGGACGTCTACCTTGCGGTCAAAGGTAATCCATAGTCAAGTTCTCTGCAGGTCTGAGTCTTCGGTTACTGTACAACAGGAGATTGAAAATTCTATAAGTCAAGATCCGAGCAGATCCAGGCCAGATCTTTGGGCCTAGGTTGAAGAACTTCAAGCTAGCTTTCCAACGGCGCCAGTCTTGTGTGGATCCGACATCGGGGCTGATCGCAGCGCCCATTCTCGCCAGAGCGCGCGCCGAAATATAGAACCGGCAGATTTCCGATCGGGTTTTCCGACCGGTGCCGAATGGAGCCGCCGGGCCTCCGGCCGGCGAACCAGAGTGCCGCCATCCCAAGGAGCGACCGTCCGGGCATCCACCACTACAGCGGTGCCACCGGGTCCCACACGGCCCCTCCGGACAGCACGTGGGCCCCACCGTCACGTGTTCGGGTGTTGCCGAATCAACGCGAGAAGCCGCCCGTCAACCCGAATTCGATCCTCCCGGACCCCATTGTGTAGCCCTTTACCTCCATGCGTGGAGTGGGCAGCGAGTGGCATTTCTGTAATATCCGTGTATAATTGTTCCGGGAGTACGACTTCGGCCGGGTCCGTCTTCCCCACGCCGAGCGCGTGGAGGTATCGTCTTCGCTCCTACACTTGGCATTTCGCTTATTTCATATATGCTTGTTTATGCCGCTGCTAGAGAGCATGTGTAGGGATATCTAGCTCGATATATTTTCATATCACCACTGCTGCGAGAGAGAGTGAAGCCGTCCCGAGACCCGATCCGGGCACGAAAGTGCGAGCCGACCACCCTAGCTCTTGTCGGTTTCTCAACCGCGCACGTCCGACGCTTCCCTCGTTAAGGGACGATCGCGAGCTTGTCGTGTCCGTGTCTCGTCCCGCATCAATTTGGTATCAGAGCGAGTTGAGTCTAGGGTGTCAAAAAGAAAAAAAAAAGTGTCATTTACGTCTAGTCATTAGTCCGTTTAAGTCGAGTCTAGGATCATCATATTTCTAAAACACAAAAAAAAGTGTCTTTTTGCATTTACATCCCTTTACTCGGTATATCAAAAGGTGTTGTCCGAACGTTAGGCTACGCCTATCGGGAAGGCCGCACACTTGCGCGAGTGACCTTCGGGTCAATTATCTCCGCCACGTACCAAGTCTTGGTTTACGTCTAGGGTCCTTAGTGTGCATGCATTCCAACTTTGCATTACTTAGGGTCGTGTCTAGTGTCTTGCCCAAATGGCCTTGCATATCCATTCCTAGGGATCCATTCCCGTATTTTGGCAACTATGGCCCACCCATGTCGACCCGTCCAAGGTGATAGGTCCGTGTCCGAGTATCTTCGGGCATATCATAAGTATTGGTTGGAACATGGCTTGGGAGAGGAGAGCAACACGGCCGCATTTCAGTTCCGGAGAGGTTTGCGCCTTCACTTCCAATTGGAATGCCTTATCCGCAATGCATTCTCTTTAGCGGAATCCTATACGGTCGCTCTAGTGGTCGAACCATTTGAGTCACACTTCTCTCGGTATAGTGGCTTTCGACAAGCATTCACCTCCCAGCCGCCTACACCATGGCCTTCACCACTCGAGAGAGTTCCAATGTCATCCATCTCTATTTCCGAATTTGATTCGGAATCCTCTCATTTGGAACCACCAAGGCCCGAGCCACCCGTATTTCTAACGGGTACGCTTTTCATAGCCGAGCCGCTTCTTAGTTGGCTCAAGGATGGCTTGGTCCCACCTCCCTTCCCATCAATGGACCCCACACTACCACTAGTGTCAAGCAACTCATTTCATACCACCTTCCGGTCTCGTCACTATGTGGACACATTGGACTACCTTCTTAAAGGGTTAGACCGGCAGTTGACCTTTACACATTTATTGGCCCGAGGCTTCGACCAACCCGCTAGTCTTAGCTTCACCCATCCGGCCTATGGGTTCATTACCTCCGAGTGCACCGTGGGTTGTGTCACCACGGAGATCCTCTTACTCCTTCCCTTACCGGCCGAGCCCGAATCCATACACTTTTGTCCGAGGGAGGAATCATACTTCTTGCTTACGGTCCCCGTCCCACCCATCACAATGCAAGAAGGTGACTATCCACACCTTCAAAACTTCTACACGTGGGACCGTGACTTGGGGGAGCCCACCACAAGGGGTCATACCTTCTTCGATCCCTTTGACCCATTCCTTAGTGGACCCCATGACCCACCTTATATAGTTCATTTCTTCAAGGGAGTCCACTATCACACTCCTACCCCACGGGCCGGGTCATTTACACCCACCAAGCCCGTCCACGATACAACAACATTCGGCCCTCCTAGCCCTCTCAAGTCCCCCAAATCCAAAGGGCCGTCCATGCATGACTGGGTCATACTTGGATGTTTAGGTGTTCCCCGTACCACCCATCTCCGGTTACATAACATGCATGCATGGCACACATTCGGGTGTCCTGGTCCGCCGTCACCTATGTACGGGTCGGACTAACAATAGGTGTGTCTAGAGTCATATATGAGTCGGTGTGTTTTCCTTGTGTGATTTATTTTATGTGGTTTGTTTGCATGGTTTGTGTGTCGTTTGTTTATCTGCATGCGTCTTGTGTAAGCTCGTTGTCGTTCTCTTATGAGTAAGAGGCGAGTGGACTCACTTACTGAGTATGGGATCGGTTCCACATCTATACCCGGATCAGTCACCTATAGGGACTCAGCGGTGATTCCTAGTGAGTCTTCGAGCTGTTTTCTTCCCTTTTGAGAGTGCCCCTTCGGAGTGATCACCTTTAGCCCATAGCAGTTCGCATATCGAGTATATATGGAATGAGCAGGTAACGATCACTTGGAGCGGAGCATAACCGCGCTACTTGGCACGGTGACGGATCCGCCGGAGTACTCGAGCAGCCATACCCCTACTCGACGGGGTCGAGTTCCTCCCACCCAGGGAGAGTTGATGGGAATCGACACCGAGCCTGTACCTTTTCTATTACATTTATGTCCTTTTAGTTTTTGTTTATATCCTTGGGAAAGTATATACGCAAATGTAAGGCTTTATAAGCCAATGAGTCATTCCCATGGATTGTGTGGGTTTTTGTGCAAATGTGTAGTAGGTCTAGCTAGGGGGCCCCCTCCCCTTTCCCATTGGTCCACCTCATCCATGTGGGGCTGGTCAACCATCCTAGGTGGCCATCTAGAAGGTTTGAATGCTAATTGACCACATGGGAGACAAATGGGTTAAAATTTCAAAGGTAGGCCACCTACCTTACCTACCTAGTCAAAGGAGTGCCCATTCATATGTAATTTATTTATTTTGAGTTTTGACCACATGGGGGATGAAAATGACATATGTCCCACGAAATTATCAGCCCCCCACCCCTTGCTATTTTCTATATAAGCCTATGTATAGTGTCATTAGAGATTAATGAAGAAAAATTTGTAAAATTGGCTTGAGCCATTGAAGGGTGTGCCCTTGTTCCTCTCTCCCCCTGGTGTTCTTCTCCTCAAATCTCAAGTTCTAGAGTGTATCCATCTTCTATCTCCCCTCTCAACCTCCGGTGATCGTTTGTGCCGTCGCCGCCGCCGTTCGTGCCGCCTTCGAGCCACCACGGGATCGTCTTCGGTTTTCTGTCCTGCTAGATAGAGGTGCAGTTCGTGAATTCGTGAAGCCAGCCACGAGCTCAGATCGATTTAAAATTTTGAGGGTTAGTTCCTATCTTCTATCCCATTCTCCACAAAAAAATCCAGGTTCAAAAGCCACCGTTTCATATTTTTACCATTTCGTTCAACCCTCTATCTCAGATCTGTTCTGTCACTATCTACAGTGACAGTAGCCCTGAGTTCTCCACCTTCGACCACCCTTTTGATTTATGTTAGACCTCCCAATTTAACTGGGTGTTCTGTCCATCGTCCCCTACCACCACAATTTTTCTTAAAGTTTTATCATCCTTCTACCTATTTTTAATAATTCATGTTCTACCGAAGCTACAGTACTTTCAGTCAGATCCCAGATCCGACCTTCGTCCAGTAAACAAATCACAGAAAATCATAGACATATCCAAACGTGTCCAAACCAATTTTGCTGTCTTCCCAACTCCATTTCCAACAACGTCTCTGAAGAACACAACCCCAGATTCGGACGTCTACCTTGCGGTCAAAGGCAATCCATAGTCAAGTTCTCTGCAGGTCTGAGTCTTCGGTTACTGTACAACAGGAGATTGAAAATTCCATAAGTCAAGATCCGAGCAGATCCAGGCCAGATCTTTGGGCCTAGGTTGAAGAAATTCAAGCTAGCTTTCCAACAGCGCCAGTCTTGTGTCGATCCGACATCGGGGCTGATCGCAGTGCCCATTCTCGCCGGAGCGCGCGCCGAAATATAGAACCGACAGATTTCCGATCGGGTTTTCCGACGGGTGCCGAACGGAGCCGCCGGACCTCTGGCCGGCGAACCAGCGTGCCGCCATCCCAAGGACCGACCCTCCGGGCATCCACCACTACAGCGGTGCCACCGGGTCCCACACGGCCCCTCCGGACAGCACGTGGGCCCCACCGTCACGTGTTCGGGTGTTGTCGAATCAACGCGAGAAGCCGCCCGTCAACCCGAATTCGGTCCTCCCGGACCCCATTGTGTAGCCCTTTACCTCCATGCGTGGAGTGGGCAGCGAGTGGCATTTCTGTAATATCCGTGTATAATTGTTCCGAGAGTACGACTTCGGCCGGGTCCGTCTTCCCCACGCCGAGCGCGTGGAGGTATCGTCTTCGCTCCTACACTTGGCATTTCGCTTATTTCATATATGCTTGTTTATGCCGCTGCTAGAGAGAATGTGTAGGGATATCTAGCTCGATATATTTTCATATCACCGCTGCTGCGAGAGAGAGTGAAGCCGTCCCGTGACCCGATCCGGGCACGAAAGTGCGAGCCGACCACCCTAGCTCTTGCCGGTTTCTCAACCGCGCACGTCCGACGCTTCCCTCGTTAAGGGACGATCGCGAGCTTGTCGTGTCCGTGTCTCGTCCCGCATCACCAGGGCGGTCTCATCTTGCTTCTGCCTGGATGCATACAGCTCAACTATTGTGATTTCCCTTTCTGTGACATGAAATCTGTCTCGGAACTTCCGCTGCATATCGGCCCAGTCAGCTACTGACCCGGCGGGCAAGCTGGAGTACCATTCGAAGGCCAACCCTGTAAGGGACGAGCCAAAGAATTTCAATAGATATGCTTCATCAGCCGCCAGGTCGCCCATAACTATGGTGTAATAGGCTATATGTTCCCTGGGGGAGCCTTGGCCGTTGAACTTTTCAAACTTCGGCGGCTTGCTGACGCCTGGTGGTAATCTCTTAGCAGCATAATGTGCAGGGTATGGTACTTTGTAGATGTCATAAGTACCGGAATCATCCCCGACTTTCTCAGACAGCTTCATCTCAATGATCTTTTCTATCATCAGTTTATTTGCCACAGCCGGATCCACTGGTTCTAGAAAGAAATATGCCTGCTGATGACTGAAGGGGGTCGTCATGGCCGTTGTGTGCAGCGTCGGCTGGGATGTTGGCACAGTAGGTTGTGTTTGGGATGTAGAGGGCTGTGCTGCCACCTGTGGTGGAAGAGGTTGATTCTGTGCCCTGCCTTCGCTATTCAGCTGAGGGACGGTTGGGACGGCCACTTCGGTTGAGCTGGAAGTCTGTCCTGCCGGCTCGGCCTGCTTAGAAACAGGCGTCTGTTCATTTCTCTCATTCAACTGTCTTCTGAGGGAATCAATCTCCCGTTGATACCTCATGAACATTATCCGGATCATGGGATCTATAGTTGTGGGAATTTGCATTTCCCCTGAAGTCCCTTCAGTGGGATCCAAGAGAGGATTGTCTTCTTCTTCAGTAGTCACCACATTTACTGTCATCGTGGTGACTCTTCGGGCCTCATTGACGGCCGAGAGGTCATTTTGACTGGCAACTGTTAGCTTATCTTTTGCTGCCTTGCTTCTTCTTGTGATGGCACCCGGTCTGGATGCCAAGTTAATCAACTCTTCTGGCTGTTCTGGTAACATACCATATCTTCCAGCGACGCCGGCCATGTTGCACGTGAGGATCTGCATTCTTCCTTTCTGCCTGCGAACTCTTATCTTGACCTGTCCGGGATATGTCAGATGGTCAAATACAGACATTCTCTTTTCTTCCCTTTCTTTCTGGTAGATGTCTTCTTCATATCTGGCCCTACGGCCATCTTCATAGTCATTGGAGTTAGAGGACGACGCCTCTAGCATCACTTCTTCTCTTTCTTCTTCTTCCTCAGTGCCCAAGGCATGAGATAGTCTTTGTTGCCCCAGGGAGGAATTCCCAAGGTAATGAAAGTAGTCTTGAACCACCCGGTTCATCTCTTCCTGGCTCTGTCCTTGTAGCTTCGAACGGGGCAGCAGCCTCTCCTGGGTCTTCGGCTGATAGGCCAGCCTTGAGACTTGAACAGCCGGGTACTCTGACCTGGGATATCTGAACACATCAGCATGTCTGGCGCAGGCCTGGGATCTCTGCGGAGCAGCAACAACAGTAGCTTCCTCCATCATGCTTTCATCCTTCTTTCGAAGATCTCTGCCCCCACTCCGGGGGTGAGGTACAGCAACATCTTTCTCTTTCTTTTCCCATCTTCTGTCCCCAACCCTGGGGCGGATGGCATCAACATATTTCTCCCGAGCTGGTGCCCAGCCCTGGATCTTCTTTGGCAGCCAAACTTGTTTGAACTTGGTCGGCCTGGGCGCCAATGGTTGCTTTCCCTTATTCTCCCAGTCGGCCCTCCTGATGGCCAGTGGCTGGAATCTGTTGTTGGTATGAACTGATGGAATGACCCTGTCGGGTCGTGCATCTCTGGGGCGGCCATTGAGGTTTACCCTCATGCTTCCCACCATCATTGTCTTTCCCGAGGCCGAAGTGCGACCTCCAGTTGCAGCGGACCGGCTCCTCCGGTCGTTTCTTCTTCTCCTACCAGTAGTGGCGGAGACAGCAGTCTTCTTCTCCAGGTGATGGACCAGGCAAGAAACAGCAACGGGAGCAGCTATCACCTCTTCTTTCTTAGCTTTTGGTGCCGCCACGGCCTCTATTGTGGCGACGCTTTCAGCTTCATTGTTGACTTGTAGCAAGTCGACAAATACGAGGCCCAGGCAGTTGGGTAGACCCACCGCCGGGGGCATGGATCCGAATCCCATTGGCACCGCCAGGTACCCTCCGCGGACGTGGCCGTTGACCACCTGCTCGTCGAAGAAAACACCAGCTAGTCCTGTCTCCATCTGTAGTTTCTGCGAGTAAGATTAACACACAGTTAGAACTTTGAGAGAGGCCACTGGGCCTCCCGCTTTGGCGTAGAGATGAAGGGAGACTCGGTCCCACCGGGCGTGCCAGACTTGTGGATGCGGATTTTGTTTGTTTGTTTTGTTTGATTTTTATTCTTTTTATTTCTATTATTTACTTATTGGCGTGCCAGTCACATATGTGATGATTTCATTGTGCGCTCGATCTGACTTGGTCAGTCGATTGTGAGTGATCGTGTCTGGACCAAAAGTCCGTCATACCATAAAGGTTATGACGTTAATTACGTCCTCCTTAAGAAGGACAACCCTTGATTAAACACCAAAGACAGGAGGAAAGTAGCGGCAAGATGAGACTCGAATGAGTGTGCTAGTTTACTTGCAGAACGTTAAACGGACTGAAGAATACATCGAGTACGGAGCAAATCCGGCGGCATATCCCTATTATCTTGGACCATGCCAAGTGGGAATAGGAAGCCATCCATGCAGCGGCAGGATGGGATCCATCAAAGATCGGGCATATTTGACCCGAAATTAAAAGGGGGAACGGTGTACCGAGGTACACCACACTCTGATGTGGTATTTTATTAATATCCCCCTTTGCAAGGGACCACCGGAGGACATGCAGAGGCAGGACTCCGTGGGCCAGCGGGGTTCAGAGAGAATACCATAGTTACCTGATGTGGCATGTATGAATTTCAACAACATGTCCCCTTAGCTTGGATTATGCCAAGAAAAGATAGGCCATCATCCACGGGGTGCCGGGATGACGACCAAAGGAGAAAGGCACCAGGCCCGGGGGCACTGCTTGCATTCATAGCATCGATTGATGTTCCCTTGGAACCCATCAGAGCACGTGTAGTGACATAGCTCTTTGGGTCCATAAGGCTTACAGAGAAATCCGGATCGGAACTGAACAATGTAGGGGAGGTCCTCCCCATTACTATATCCCCTCAGGGTGTATGCAATGATCTCTAAACGTCCCCCAGACAGATGTATGGAGAGATCAAAGGGTTAGAGGATGATGGTACAGAGGTGGATCTCGATCTGGGTTTGTTGGCCAAAGACAGAGGGTTTCGGCATAGGAGACAAAGTGGCCCAAAGGGGGTTCTCGGCGTAGAGATAGAGTGGCCAAAGGGGGTTCTCGGCATGGGCTTTATTGGCCAATAGAGGGGTCTCGGCTCAGGAGACAAAATGGCCTAAAGGGGGTTCTCGGCATGGGTTTTATTGGCCAATAGAAGGGTCTCGGCGCGGGAGACAAAATGGCCTAAAGGGGGGTTCTCGGCGTGGCAAAAAAAAGGGAAAGGGGAGCTCTCGACCGTGAGGTTCTCGGCGCACTGGAGGCCGCGCCGAGAACTATTCACCGCGTCGAGGGATGTTGGCGCCCGGAAGGCGATGGGTTTAGGTGTCGAGAGGATTTGTAAGGTTACGATGCTCTGTTCTGGGGATTTTTCTTGGGATTCAGGCAGAAGGCTGGGGGATTTTAGGATGTAAATGAGGAAGGTATTAAGGGTTCTGCCAGGCTAATATCAAGGAATCACAGGGACAAAAGGGATTCGAGGGATCAGAGTCATCAGGCGTTCAAAACCCTCTGGAACTGACTTTATGCCATTCATGTAGCCGACCGTCCAAGGGAGTCGAATTCACCCAGAGACATTCGTCAGGGCAAAGCAGCGATCAACGTAGCCTGAGCTTTATTCCTTGCTTATATACGAGCGGAGACCATGAGATAGGCTGTCTCAGGTCCCGCTCATAATCAAGGAATCTACAGTCAGATATAGCTGTCCAATCGGAAGGAGCAGGCAGTGAGGAGAGGAACATCGGAGGTTGAATCTGGAACTCGACAACCCATGGGATTGAGTGAGGAGCTCCGTAGTCTCTCTAAACGATAGAGGGAATCGGACTAACCTGAGAAAACCCGTGCGCGGATGCATAATCAAATAGAAGATCACTCATTCATCTCCGAAAGATATAAAAGAGGAAGGAACAACAACACGATCATTCAGAGAATGGACTGCTCACACTCCAAACCAGAGCGGGGAGCGGAGGTCTTATTCATTCATCTAAGGTATTTAATACACATAGCCTGGTATGACCAGATCAGGAAAATTGGGGGATAGCATGCCCAAAGAGAACACGGATGAACACAATATGCATCGGAGAAAGGAAGACAAAGAAAGATGGGGGAGGGTGGAGCATTGACTCCTCTCCCTCCCCTTACAGCAGACCTTCTCCTCCTTCTCTCGATCTCCTAGCAGCCGCCGGTTTCCTGGAGCTGGGTGTGGGCTTCTCCCTTCCTTTCTTTGGGTTTCTGGCTATCTTCCCTTCTATTCCCCTTTTTCCTCTCTTTTTTTTTCTCTTGTTTCCCCTGGCAGTCGCCGCTTTCCTCGAGAGAAAAGGGGTCTTTATAGCACAGCCCCTCTTCCCCTCTCGGCATGATCACCTCGGTGCGCAAACGACGAGCTCCCAGCGCGCCTTAGTCGAAGGCAAGAGGCTTCCCGGCGCCACATGATACAGCTTCCCGGCGCCCCTCCCCCACATGGGCTTTGGGCTCCCAGCGCCATAGACTGGCGAGCCCGTTTAGAGCTTTTAATACTTTTCACTTCCTCATCAGTAGGCTTGAGCTGTTGAAGCTGCCTAATCTGCCTTTTATTTATCAGTTCTTTGAATCTGTCAGAACAGGTGAAGGCCCCTTAATTAGTGAGTTGACATAGTCTTATCAGAATATTTCTGGAGATTTTCATCAGTCAGTAGACCGCAGTTCTTCATCAGTACTACCATCTGAGCGACGATAATATCGGACATCAGCTTGACCGGGAAAGGCCTCAGCTGGGTGATAACTTTAGTGACGACTCTTCTGTAATTCTGGCTTTGCAGGAATTCTTGAGAGCTTCATGTCTGGTTCAATCTTATCTTCGGTCTCATCTTTGTTCTCAGTTATATTTCAGGTGTCAACAACGCCCCAAACTACACACGGAGACAAGCTCCAACATACACACACACACACACACACACACACACACACACACACACACACACACACACACACACACACACACACACGGGGATGAACTCCAACTCGATCCGACAACCGGATCACTACCACACACGCATACACACGCTGCAACAAACGTAGCACAATAACACATACGACCGCACGTAGGCGATTAACCACGACCGTATACACAAACGGTCACACACAAAAAGTATTTTCAGGTTTGAAAGTAAACACAAGTAACAATATAAGCTCAGATCAAAATAGAACTCATGGCAACCGTCTCAAAATAGCAACTAAAGGATGTAGAGATTGTTCCCCCTTTGATTTTCAAGATGAATAGAAATGGTAGCTTGAAGCTCCAGTTGGATGGTGATGATTTTGATATCTTCTTGATCCTCTCCTTGATCTGCTGCACTTTTCCTTCTTCTGCAATCTTCAAAACCTCTTGGATGAAGATCAAAACCCCTTGGCTTGAGCTCTTCTTTCCGTTCTTCCCTTTCTTCACCTACAAGATAGAAAATAATGAACACATTAGAGTTCCACTTGTTAAATTTGTAGCTTACACATATGCCTATGTAGAAGACCTGAAAAGACCATGATCACCCTTCTAGAAACATCCAAAAAGACCCCTAATAGGTCTATTATGAACCCAAGGGCAACAGGGGGTTTATGACTTCACAAATATATTTTTATGACCCTTGAATGGTCTAAGGACAAGTCCCAGACCAGATCCATATTTTGTGGATGATTGGGTGTCATTAGGATTACAGAAATGTAATGAGAATGGCTCTTCTCGAAGTGGAGAATAAAGTCAACTTTTGTTGGCTCGGGGCTGGCAGTCGACCGATGACTTCTGGCGGTCGACCGCTATTGAGAGAACAGTTGCCCGTTGGTTTCTGGGATTTTTGGTTGACCGCTAGCTCCTGGCGATCGACCGCTAGCTACAGTGTTTTTAGGTCAACCTAAACTGTCTTTTAGGTAGACCTAAACCTGCAGAAAAAATACAGAAAAAATAAAAATATTAGTAAACATGTAGGAAAACATGCCCAATGATCCCAAGTGATGAATGCATGAAGTATATACATGAAATCATTAACAAGGAGGATGAAAACACTTGGAAACCTCAATCAACTATAACATAACATCAAGATCATATGGCTATTCAATTTGTGCAATAAGATAGCATCATTGAACCAAATTTCATATATTATGAGGATGCCATTCAACAAGGTGATTGGGTCTAATTTGCCAAGTGTATATGCAATGTGAGAACACATATCAACCATATATCCTATCAAGATCAAAAAACTCCAAATGGAAACCTACCATTTTCTCCCAAAAATATACACATGCAAGGTGCCAAGTTCTCACCATGAATCTTGATACCTTTGCATATGGGATTGGCATTCCATTTTAAATCTGTATAAGAGAGTAAATGAAGTTAAGACAATGCAAGTTCAATCACTTCGATGCCATTTACCACTTTCAACCAAGATTCTCATGAAGCCTTCATTTTGTGAATCCAAATGATCTATATATGCATCCCATTGACATCAAACATTCAACCAAAGATTATATACAAACTAAGGATCAAGACCATGTAATCGTTGCCATTTGCCATCCGAACTATGCAAGTTTAGTTATCATCACGTAATCACACATTAAGTTTAGTTATCATCAAAACTATAACAGTCATGAACAATAATCACAACAATCATCAAAACTATAACTCAACAATCTCCCCCTTTTTGATGATGACAAACTTAGTGATGATGACAAATTTAATGATAAACTTAGGATGATATAACAGAATGGCACAAATGTTTTTTTCCCCCTATCAACAATAGTCATCAACTTCTCCCCCTGTCAACAACAATCATCAATTTTTCTCCCCCTTTGACATAATCAAAAAGCGGGATAATGTAAATCTTTCTCCCACAACAACAGTATCAAACGAGCTGGAAGAAACCAATGAAATAAGAGCAAGTCTTTCTCCCTCTTGAGGAGACCAAGATGTGATTATTCTCACACATCAATATAATACCATTTGAGGCAAATTCAGTCAAGCATGCATGGATGCCAATGGAAGATAATGATTGACCTCATATCAGATTTTCACAAGCTGAGATAGTCAGCATGATAGCATGCAAATAAGAGAACCCATATCAGATGTTCACAACATGCAAGAGCACATCAAAAGATTTTCTTTTATTTTCAAATTTTTTATTTTTATATTTTCTGGAAATGCGTAAGAACTCAATGCAATCATGTGATGATACGATGAATGTAAGCATGATACCAATGGAAAGCAAAAACCCCATATGGCAAGTGTAAGCAAATTGAAGTCCAATTTTTGTGAGATTTTCATTGATTTTCAAATTTTTAATTTTCTTATAAAATGCATGAGGCTATATACATGTAACTTATGACACATGATGAGCACACAATGCAACCAGGCAGATACGTATATATAGACATGCAAGCATATCTCCCCCTTACTTATATAAGAGGGTATAGGTATAGGAAGGGTACATGAGGGTCATGACAATCGGAATGCACATGTGTAGCACACGGGAGGTTGTGCAATCATATAGGAGAATTATGTAATTGCTAATGCAGTCAATCAACTTTCTGAATATATATTAAATCAAATTTCCAGATGTGTAAGTGAGTAACATGAAAAACGATAGTTGCAATATGGATATTCAGATTTTCAGATAAACACAATGAGACATTTCACAGACTCCACTTCAATTTTTGAGAACAGCGTATTGGAGGCTTCGCTCTACCACAATGAGTTTTCACCACATTTTTTTTACCGCACCAAGATCACATGATAGTCAAAAAATTTCAAGAGTAATCAGGTTCAAATGATTCCTTTTTACACGAGTAGACGCATGGAGCTCATGCCAGAATCTCCAGTTACTCAGAATACAGAACCATTTCACCTCATTTTGAACAGATATACTAGTCAACACTTTTCAGATATGAACCACATCACGTCTCAGGTGACATGTGCCCAGTTTACTCAGTGAGACCGAGCATTGCTCTATCTTTCATTTTCATTTCAGATTTTTCAACAAGGATAGGTAGGCAGCTTTTTCCTCAACTGTCTCTTTAACATACATGCAGCAAGTTTAGCATCTCGAGAGTGTTGAAAAGAAATTCATATATCCTTATCTTTAACATTCATTTTCACATTTTGTGCATGAAGTGTGTGAATTTGATTCAGCATGTACACTGAAAATATCATGAATACACAACAGTGCAACTCCCCCGAAATAGATACACTTATGAAATATAAACTCTCCCAGAGTGTACGACAAGAAACACTCCAATAATGACGCAAATGCAGCATTATGTATCAAGAAAACATAAGGCCATAGAAATACCAAGGGATGGGGGTGAATAGCATATAATACCATACAAGCACATATTATGAGTTTATGCAAATACACTGTGACATGCATGCGAGCAATGTGATGTAAATTTGATACCAATTGAATGGACGCCAACTGAATGAACTAAGTGTGACTAATACATGAGTTCCAATGCAATACAACATATGAGCATATGAGAATGCGATGCAATGTGTAAAGTGATTCGAACTTTTGATTTTTATTTGCATGATCTAAAAATACCTTATGCATTGAATTATGATGCATACAACCTATAACTATGTGAGAATGGAATGCAAGATGAAAAATGACACTATGTACAAGAGAGCATTTCAGATTTGAAGGATGAGCATGGGGCATTATTCATCACAAGTGATTCACATACAAAGGTGTAGAAATCATTTGGCATGCAGTGGAAATCATTTATTGTCAAAAATAGTTAAGAACCGATTTTCAAAAGGTTTGAAATCAATCACAAGTCATTCAGGAGTAGACATTTCCATTGCAGAACTCTTTACTTCAACAAGAATCAATTTTAGAAATTTTTAAGCAATTCATCATGAGCATGTTGTATGTTTCAATTAGAGATCATTCATTCAATAGAGAATAGCATTCATTTCAACTTGTTTAGCTAGCAAGACCCCCTTTGACAAAAATATGAATCTTAGAAAAATTCAGTGAAAGTGTAATGTTTCTCTCATGACATGGGGCTAGCTAACAAGGAGCAAATAGTAGCATCAGAAGAAGTCTTTCAAGGCCAAACAATCAATTTCTTTCAGTTCTGGTACAAGGCGGAGAACTTTGGTCCAAAGACCAACTCACGCATAGTGAGAGTTTCCAGGTGAAGATAATCCACCTTTTCACTACTCAGTATTTGATATACCAGATACTCAATTAAGCTTAAATGTGCTCAAGAAATCAGATTGAAGGATGTTCAAAGGTCAACATAAAATTCAAGATTTTCAGTTTCATTTAACCAATAAGTAGGTTAATCACAGCAGAATGGAGGAGCAATCATTTCAGGTATGTAGAAACAATACATGTCATCAGAATAACATCACAAAGTCCCATAGACTAATGCATGAATTTTCATTTTCATAGTAAGAGGGTGAATTACCTTAGTTCAAAGGACAATACCGAAGGCCTTCAAGCACCAAAATCACTAACCTCACGAAGGTTAGTATTTTAGATTTGCTTTCTTACCTTTACCTTGAGAATCTATTTTCTTCCGAGCCTTCCACCTATTGAACCTATTCTTGGTTAAAAGAGATGCGCGTCTTTCATACCATGTCTTGGGTACTTGCTTCAACACGTACAAAACTTTCACCACCTTGTACTTGAGTCGATCCTGGAGGTTGTTCTACACAAAATATCCCATCTTCTTGTAACAACTTGATAGGGTTCTCATCATTTTCATCCTTGTAAGGTATTCCTTTCATTTACTCAAGATTGACCATGACTAGCCTATCATCATTTAGATTTGGGAGTATAATCTACATCCAAGGACAAGAGGACTTGAGTTATCAATTTCGATTCAAATTTTTTGACAATGGTACGATAAATTATTGTAACAACTAACATCTCCTAGACAGCTCTAGATGCAATGTATGACTCATGTGTGAACCTAAACATTAAGTTCATATGACGAATGTGATTGCTCTCCCTTAGTGTGTGCATGAATGCAAGATGTTCATTAACATCTTAATGCCATGTGCAGCCATATGTAATATTACATGACTATATGACACAAAGTGAGTTAAAACATGACAGAGTCACTACAAAGGTGGGAGGGATATCACCTGATATTCAAATTCAGTTTTTGATTTTTCTTCCAACCTGACTTATGCCACTTGACCTGTGTGCCTTACCTTCTTGATGAAAACAGATTTCATGCTTTACATTCCCAAGGCACACCTGCAAAACAGGTTTCTTATTTGCCATTCTTAGGTACCCAAATCTTTTTGGGTCCTTGTGGGTTAGTAGCAACATTTGTACATAGTTTCCACTTTTTGACAGTATTCAAATTATCATTTTTCATCATAGGACAACTATGCATCAACTCACAATCATGCTTAGTATGACCAGATTCACCACAATAGAAACAACGCACAGAAGTCATTTTTGCATGTGGTCTTTTAGCATGAACATAAGAATTCTCAAATCCATTTCTCCCAAATGAAACCTTTTTTGCATTTTTGAAAACATACATTTTCTTGCATGCTCTCAAATCATCATTTCTCATAATGAAACAATCATGCATGGCATGTCCAGATTTACCACAGTAAAATATGAGAGTTTCTTTCTAAGTGGTTGTGTGTGTGTGACAGAAGTATGTTTAACATGCATGGATGTACTAGCAGCATTTTTAGATTTTTGATGCAAATTAATTTTCTTTGTGGATCCATGTGTGTGTGCAACATGATTTTCCTTTTTCAGATTCTCATTTGATGTGCTGGCTATGTTTGAATTGTGCACAAAGGATGTATAAAATTTATTTTCAAACTTCCTTTTGTTCACAGGATTATAGCCTAGCCCATCTCTTTGAAAGTTTACTTTCATTCCTATCAATTTGTCCAGGTTATTTTGACCATCCACAAATCTAGACAATGAAGTATTCAAGTCAGAGATTTCTTTTTCAAGTGATGAAATGTGCAATTCATAAGAAACAATCACATTTTCACAAGAATTGATTTTTTCATTCAAATGTGTATTGATAGTTTTGTGGTTTTTCACTTCTTGTTCTAACACATGCACCTTTTCACATTCATCAACAAGCAAATTTTTTCCTTTTTCAAAAATAAGCAATCTTTCAGAAATGACATTATTCAACTGTTTCAATCCTTCATTTTCTTTTCTCATGCATGAAATGACTTCTTCATGATTTTTGATGTCAGTCATAAGAGATTCATTTTCCGTTTTGAATTCCAAGCATTTATTACATGAAGGATTTTCTTTTTGAAGTTTTTCAAGATTTTTCACATTACTTTCAAGTAAGGAGTTCTGAATTAACAAAACACTAATCTCCTTTTCAAGTTTCGAGCATTTATCACAAGAAGCATTCTCAAGAAAAGCATGTTCAGATTTATTTTTTTAATTTTTTATTTTTAGACTTAACTTTCTTGTACTTTTCAGCAAGCTCATCATATGCATTCAACAAATCTTCATAGTTAAATTCATCTTCATTATCAGAATCAGAATTTACCTTTGAGCTTGATCCACTTGATGAGCTTGATCCACTTGGCTGATCACTCCTTTGTTCACTCGTCCCTACCACAAGACATTGGTCTCCATCCTCTTCCCGAATTTTGGTTAGGTCATCTAAGATATCCTTCGCGGATCTGCAATGGGAGACAAAGGGGAAATAATTAGAATCAACTGCAGCAATTAGCAACTTTAACACCAAACAATTTTGATCATGTTTAATCTTTTGATTTTCAGTCCAGACATTTTTATCCTTAGGCAACTCATAAGGACCATATGAAACAAGCTTCCATAGCTTAGGGTCATATGAGTTGACAAGACTGCACATTCTACCTAACCACAAATCGAAATTACAACCATCAAACATCGGTGGAGAATTCAAAGTATACATAATGGTAGTCATTGATCTGGATCACTCTAGATCGTTAGATCTATGTAATTAGAGCCTTAGCTCTGATACCAATTGAAGTCCCGCGATCAATGACACCCAAGAGGGGGGTGAATTGGGTGTTTACAGATTTTAAGGAAACTTTTAGCTTTTATAAAATATGTGGTAAACAATAATTAGCAATTGAAAACGAATTAACCAATACTCTCAAACTCACCGTTCCCACACGACCATACAACGAAAACAATCAAATCACACAAATAACACACAATGCACATCAGTTTTTAAGGTGGTTCGGATGCAACGACGGCAATCCTACGTCCACCCCTCCCCAAATCTGGTGAGGCTTCACTTGGGAATGAATCCCCAAACGGAGACGATGCTCCAACCACACACGCAGGATGACACCTGCACACACACACGGGGACGCGCCCCAAACTACACACGGAGACAAGCTCCAACACACACACACACACACGGGGATGAACTCCAACTCGATCCGACAACCGGATCACTACCACACACGCATACACACGCTGCAACAAACGCAGCACAATAACACATACGACCGCACGCAGGCGATTAACCATGACCGTATACACAAACGGTCACACACACAAAGTATTTTCAGGTTTGAAAGTAAACACAAGTAACAATATAAGCTCAGATCAAAATAGAACTCATGGCAACCATCTCAAAATAGCAATTAAAGGATGTAGAGATTGTTCCCCCTTTGATTTTCAAGATGAATAGAAATGGTAGCTTGAAGCTCCAGTCGGATGGTGATGATTTTGATATCTTCTTGATCCTCTCCTTGATCTGCTGCACTTTTCCTTCTTCTACAATCTTCAAAACCTCTTGGATGAAGATCAAAACCCCTTGGCTTGAGCACTTCTTTCCTTTCTTCCCTTTCTTCACCTACAAGATAGAAAATAATGAACACATTAGAGTTCCACTTGCTAAATTCGTAGCTTACACATATGCCTATGTAGAAGACATGAAAAGACCATGATCACCCTTCTAGAACCATCCAAAAAGACCCCCAATAGGTCTATTATGAACCCAAGAGTAAAAGGGGGTTTATGACTTCACAAATATATTTTTATGACCCTTGAATGGTCTAAGGATGAGTCCCAGACCAGATCCATATTTTGTGGATGATTGGGTGCCATTAGGATTAAAGAAATACAATGAGAATGGTTCTTCTCGAAGTGGAGAACAAAGTCAACTTTTGTTGGCTCGGGGCTGGCGGTCGACCGCTACTGAGAGAACTGCTGTCCGTTGGTTTCTGAGATTTTCGATCGACCGCTAGCTCCTAGCGGTCGATCGCTAGCTACAGTGTTTTTAGGTCAACCTAAACTGTCCTTTAGGTCGACCTAAACCTACAGAAAAAATACATAAAAAATAAAAATATTAGTAAACATGTAGGAAAACATGCCCAATGATCCCAAGTGATGAATGCATGAAGTACATACATGAAATCATTAACAAGGAGGATGAAAACACTTAGAAAACTCAATCAACCCTAACATAACATCAAGATCATATGGCTATCCAATTTGTGCAATAAGATAGCATCATTGAACCAAATTTCATATATTATGAGGATGCCATTCAACAAGGTGATTGGATCTAATTTGTCAAGTGTATATGTAATGTGAGAACACATATCAACCATATATCCTATCAAGATCAAAAAACTCCAAATGGAAACCTACCATTTTCTCCCAAAAATATACACATGCAAGGTGCCAAGTTCTCACCATGAATCTTGATACCTTTGCATATGGGATTGGCATTCTATTTTAAACCTGCATAAGAGAGTAAATGAAGTTAAGACAATACAAGTTCAATCACTTCGATGCCATTTATCACTTTCAACCAAGATTCTCATGAATCCTTCAGTTTGTGAATCCAAATGATCTATATATGCATCCCATTGACATCAAACATTCAACCAAAGATTATATACAAACCAAGGATCAAGACCATGTAATCGTTGCCATTTGCCATCCGAACCATGCAAGTTTAGTTATCATCACGTAATCACACATTAAGTTTAGTTATCATCAAAACCATAACAGTCATGAACAATAATCACAACAATCATCAAAATCATAACTCAACAGATTTTGCCTTCCGGCTCGGGTGGATTTGTTATTTGCACAGATGCTTCTCGAGTGGGTTTGGGTGCAGTGCTGATGCAGCATGGTAAGGTTATCGCATATGCATCTCGACAATTGAAACAGCATGAAGAAAATTATCCCACGCATGATTTAGAGCTAGCTGCAGTTGTTTTTGCTTTAAAGATCTGGAGACATTATCTGTATGGTGAGAAATTTTAGATTTTCACTGATCATCAGAGTTTACAGTATATATTCTCCTAGAAAGATCTGAATCTCAGGCAGCGTCGCTGGATGGAATTCATGAAAGATTATGACTTCACACTCTCCTATCAGCCAGGTAAAATGAATGTTGTGGCTGATGCTCTGAGTAGGAAAGTACACGTCAGTCATTTGTTGCTTCATGAATGGAAATTATGGAAATGGCTTCCGAGCGAGGCATTCAGTGTAGAGATTCCTGCCGATCCGAGGATGGCAGTTTGTGCTAGTTTGGCTTTGGGTTCAGCTTTATATTAGCAGATTAGAGAAGCTCAGCAAGCTGATCCTTATTTGGCTCGTGTTATATCATGGTATGATGTGGAATTTGATGACGTGATGGTCGTCAGTTTCCGTGACAGATTGTATGTTCCTGCAGAGGATGAATTGAGGCATGAGGTTCTGAGTGAAGCCCATGGATCCCGCTTTGCTATTCACCCAGGTGTCACCAAGATGTATCAGAATTTGAAAAAGTAGTTCTGGTGGCCAGGTATGAAGAGAGATGTGGCTGTGTTTGTTTCTAAGTGCTTGACTTGTCAGCAGGTTAAAGTCGAACATCAAAAGCCAGGTGGATTACTTCATCTGTTAGAGATTCCAATGTGGAAATGGGACCATGTTACTACAGATTTTGTGGTGGGTTTGCCTCGGACTTCTCAAGGTTTTGATGGTATCTGGTTGCTTGTCGACAGATTGACTAAGACCGCCAGATTGTTGCCAATAAAGGTTTCTTGGAATGTGCAGAGGTTGACCGAGCTTTATGTTCAGAAGATCGTGCCACTGCATGGAATTCATGTTTCACTTGTGTCAGATCGTGATCCACGATTCACCTCCGGCTTCTGGTGCAATTTTCAGAAAGCTTTGGGCACTGAGTTAGCATTCAGTTCAGCGTATCACCCGCAATCAGATGGACAGTCGGAGAGGACTATTCAGACTCTGGAAGATATGCTGAGATCGTGTTGCCTTGACTGGCAAGGTTCGTGGAGTCAACATTTGCCACTTGTTGAATTTGCTTATAATAACAGTTTTCATTCCAGTATTAGCATGGCTCCTTATGAGGCACTGTATGGTCATCCTTGTCGTACTCTCTTGAACTGGTTTGATGTTGGGGACAGACTTTTAATGGGACCCGACATGGTGCAGCAGTGTTCTAATGTGGTTCGTCTGATCAGGCAGAGATTGTTGACAACTCAGAATCATCAGAAAAGTTATGCAGATCAACGCAGACATCCACTACAATTTGAGCCTGGAGATATGGTTTTTGTTAAGGTATCTCCGATGAAAGGTGTTTATAGATTTGGGAAGCGTGGAAAGCTTAGTCCGCGTTATGTTGGCCCGTTTCCTATTGTTGAAGTTGTGGGTCAGGTGGCTTATCGATTGCAACTACCAACGGCTATGCAAGCTATTCATGATGTGTTCCACGTCTCTCAGTTGAGGAAGTATGTGCCTGATGTATCCCATGTTCTCGATGATTCAGTTTGGCCTGAAGTGACTGCTGAGTTGTCTACGCCAGAGTTTCCTATCAGAATTGAAGACCGTCGTGAGCAGCGGTTGAGAAATAAGATTATCCCTCTGGTGAGAGTTGTTTGGTAGCGCCACTCCGGTAATGAGTCTACTTGGGAACATGAAGATGAGATGCGTCAGCTTTTTCCTTTCTTATTCCAGTGAGGTATAATTCTTTTCTCAGTTTCCACCTTATCCTTTGTTGTAAAATTTTGAGGATGAAATTTTTATTAGGAGGGAGAGACTGTGAGGCCCGTGCCTTAATGGATCCTTAGTGGTTCGGATCTAGAACTCGTTCTGGAACTTCCGGCTATTTTCTTGGATTTTTAGGAATTTTTCCGGCATTTTTCCAGATTTAATTAGATTTAATTGAGATTTTTATGGAAATAATAGGATTTTTATATATAATAAATATATTATATATATTAATCTTTTTTTTCCTTTAATCCCTCACCTCTCTCTCTCTCTCCCCTCGTCGATCGCAATCTCTCACGCCCTCTCTCTCTCGTCCGATCGCCCATCTCCCCTCTCCTTGGGATTCAGGCGAAACGACGACGGATCGAGACGTGGAAGGTGCTGGTGGTTTCCTCGTGTTGAGAGGAACGCGTGGACGCCCACCTTGACATGTTTTGTGGCTCGTGGGAGTGAGACGGAGCGAGAAGGCTCGGTGAACCCTCTTCGGTGCATGCGGCTTAATCGGCCGTTTCGACTTGAACGAGGTAGGGGGATGGAATCTCGATCTCGTTAGGATCATTTCCTATAGCTTGGTTTCTTGTTTAGACCCATGTGACATGTATATTGGTTATTTTCCATGTTTAGGGTTTTAAGCTTTGTTCTTCATGTTTAATCCATTGTGGGCATTGCATGTGGTTATTTTTGTTGGTATTATGTTGTTTAGGACGTGTGGTTTGACAGGTTTTACAGGTTTTCGTCGTTACCCGGCGATTCCGGTCGCCCGGGAGGGAACCCATTTTCAAACATAAATCACGTGCCCTAAAAAGTGCACCTCACGAAACCAGAACTCGCACTTACTGAGCTTCGCATACAACTGGTGATCTCGCAACGTCTGTAGCACCACACCCAAATAGTATGTGTGCTCCTCGGCAGACCGCGAATAAACAAGGATGTCATCCATAAATATGATCACGAACTGATCCAAATACGGATGAAACACCCTCTGCATCAAGTCCATGAAGGCTGCGGGGGCATTGGTGAGCCCGAACGGCATCACCAGAAACTCATAATGCCCATACCTCGTACTGAACGCAGTCTTCTCCACATCGGACTCGCGAATCCTCAGCTGATAGTAACCGAACCGCAAATCAATCCGCGAGAACACTCGCGCATATTGAAACTGGTCAAACAAGTCATCGATCCGCGGTAACGGATACTTATTCTTGATGGTCACCTCATTCAGCTGCCGGTAGTCAATGCACAACCGCAAGCTACCGTCCTTCTTCTTCACGAACAACACGGGCGCACCCCAAGGGGAAAAGCTAGGACGAATATACCCCTTGGCCAACAACTCCTGCAACTACGCCCTCAACTCCCTCAACTCTACGGGGGCCATACGGTAGGGAGCCTTCGCCAGAGGTCCCGTACCCGACACAATCTCGATAACGAAATCAATCTCCTGCTGGGGAGGCAATCCAGGTAAGTCCTCCGGAAAAACATCGGGAAACTCGCACACCACCGGAATGTCCTCGACACCCAATTTCATTCGGTCAGTCACAACGACGGAGGCGAGAAAACCCTGACAACCCGCATCAAGCAAACGACGAGCTCGAATTGCAGAAATGAGAAAGCGGGAAGAGGAAGACCTGATACCTTGGAAATAGAAGGTGGGTCCGTGAAGTTGCCAGAAATAAACCCACTTCGAGCTGTAATCCACCAACGCGTGATGTGCCTCGAGCCAATACATGCCCAAAATCACATCAAAGTCCTGAAGCGGCAACGCATAGAGCCTAGTCGGTAAACTCTGCCCTTCCACTCACACAGGAACCTCATCGAAACAATACGGAGTGATCATAAAATCACCCAAAGGTAACTCCACTGCCAAATCACAGAACAATTGGGTCACCGGCTCCTCAATACTCAGCGCAAAATCCTCCGAAACAAACGAATGAGACGCGCAAGAATCGAATAAAACCCGAGCCGCACAACCCAAAATTCGAACGATACCTTCTACGAGCTGCGACGCCATTGCCTCTGCCCTGGTCATGTGTGTGATCTGGCCTCGAGCTCTCTGCCTGCCTCCCAGAGTAGCTGACCTGGGTAGCGGCAGATACAGTCCCTACTGCTGCTGCCTCTACTATTGGGGAACCGGCTGCTGCTGAGGAAACGACTGTTGCTGCTGTGGCCTCTGAGGACAGTCACGCGCCATATGCCCTGGCTGGTCACACCGGAAACAAACTATCGGCGCTGTGCACTGCCTGCATGGGTGGTACTCACTACACCGTGGACACGGTCCTCGCGATCCACCCACTGATCCCTGACGTTGAAACGTGACCGGCTGTTGTACACTGCCCGATGATGCTTGTCTCTGATCCTTGGACTTCTTCTTACCAAACCCCTTATTGAAGAACTTCTTGACCTTCAAGCCAAAAGATGCAGATCCTGTCGCCGACGTTGCCGGTGCCGGTGCTCCTGAACCACCCGACGCATGCTGAAAGGAGCCCTGCTGCTAGGTAGCCGACTGTTGGCTGCGAGTCGACAAAGACTGCCCCTGGCTGATTGGTCCTCGAGTCCTCTACATATCCATCTCCAAAGAAGCCACAACAAGAGACAATGTCTCCAGATCAGTGGCCGCATTTGTGATCAAACAGTGCCTCAGCTCCTACCTCAAGCCCTATATGAACTGTGCGATCTTCACCCTCTCATGCTCCATGATATGAGGTGCATACCGGCCCATCTCAACAAACCGGGCACTGTACTGCAACACGGACATGTCGCCCTGAACCAGCTCCAGAAACTCACGCATCCGCTGCGTAGCGATATACTCTGGACAGTAGGTACGTTCGAAAGCACTGACAAAGTCACTCCACGTAATCTACTCAAGTGGACAAAGCTGAAAAGACGTCTTCCACTCGGAAGACCACCACTCCCGAGCCGTACCCTACAACTAGTTGGAGGCCAACATCACTCTATCTTCCGTAGTACTCCGCGCGAAACTGAACACCCGCTCCATCTCGTCGAGCCAACTCCGAGCCACATCAGGGTCTGGCTGACCACCGTAGTAAGGTGGATGAAACTGCACGAAATCCCTCACTGCCCGGACTGGCCCACCCGTGGTCGACGAGCCCTCACCAGCCTCTCCGCTGAACTACTGCGACATAAGCTGGTACATGCCACGAAAGAAATCCTCGGCCCCCGGAAACCTCGCAGTATCCACTGCCTCGGCGGCCCCCGGTGGTGCTCTACTATGCTCCTCCTGATCTCACTGAACCCCCTGTTGGATCTCCTGACCTCCAGCCGACTGCCCCTGCTAAGAGGGAGTGCTCAGCCTCGGCGCCATGCTCGCTCCTGAAGCAAAAGACAGAAAACACGGGAACAGCAAGGTCAAAGAAAAAACACACTATGCCCGATGCCAGCGTCACCTGTACATCATCGATGTGGACTAGTGGACCACTACAATTACTTATGATTCTCGTATAATCTCACAACCGTTGCTCTGATACCAGCTGTAACGACCCGAGAATCTGATTACCGGGAAGGCCCGATAACCCGAGACTCGCACCCCCACCCACGAGTCCGAAGACTCGGAAGGGTTAAAAGGATGGTGTGGAGACTACACAAGTATCACAAATAATTACCGAAATTAAATAGATATATAATTAAGCAAAAAATAAATTAATATTTTACATGATACATGGTCCACAAGATATAATAAAATAACAACAGCAGTAGTCCACAACTAGTATGGAGACAAGAAAGAAAAGTACAGCTACACGGGACATACCACGGCTCTGACCTCTGGCACTAACGTTGGGCACCTGAACCACGTTGAGCCTCAGACGCGCTCCCCTGAGGCCGCGACTCACCTAAAACACGGTGAAAACACGCAGGGAATGAGTCTCGGAATAAGACTCAGTAGGGATCTCTCGAACCCTACCTCGCAAACGGAGAAATCGCTATGCTAGCAGTAAGCGAGTATCTCAAAGAGGGAAGCCCTGCAATCTACAAAACATCGATCTCACGGCACGAAAACTGACACACGTGCCACGGTGGAACGACCGGAACACCA
This sequence comes from Amorphophallus konjac, assembly GCA_022559845.1. NCBI lineage: Eukaryota > Viridiplantae > Streptophyta > Magnoliopsida > Alismatales > Araceae > Amorphophallus > Amorphophallus konjac. The sequence goes on along the minus strand of CM040127.1, from coordinate 14,106,266 downwards.
CGGTCAACACGACAAAACCTGAAGGTCGAAGTCGCCAAGACTGACAGTCTCTCACTCCCGACTCGACAGGAGTACCTCCCACTAGAAACACAGTCAGTAGCATCCCTTGACATCTTACACCGCACAGCAGGTGAACTGCCTGACGTGGTAGCTCCTACCAAAGGCACTGACACCGCACAAGTAACCACAAACGAGTGACTAACTGGGGTCACACCCGTCGGCGTGGGTCCAACCGCCCCCAATCACGTGTGCACACACAGACCGCCCGTCCCTGGTCTGGCCCTTTGACCGGTTTTCCCCTCAGCCAAACTCTGGCTGCAAGACGTCGGGCCCGACGGAAATCGATCCACAAACAGTCTCTAAGGGTAGCCTCTCCACCACTCCCTGGTGGGACCACACGCGTGTAAGTACACTACGACTAGTGGAGGGTCACTACAGAGTAGACTCTTAAGTCAACGAAAAACCATGCCGCAACCGGACGGTACAAGGAACGCCCTTCGTACCAATACCGTCGCACGGTGACAGAAGCCGACAACGACATCTACCGATACCACTCAGTACTATGAGAGACACGCTGACACGACCTGTCCCCTTGAACGGTCCACACTGGGCCGCTCAGGGATGTGTGGTCGCACAGGGACCGCACCAGGGTTAAACGGCCAACACAGGACCGTTCTACCCAGGTCCAAACGGGCTGAAGAACGGCCAACATGGGCCCGTTCAACAGATGTGCGGCCAGCCCCTGGCTGCACGTGGGTGAGGAACGGTCAGCTACTAGTCGCTCATCTCCCAACGGTAATAAACTTGAATAGTTAGTCCTTAGCCGCACTAGGGAAGAGCGGCTACGGTTTCACCGTTCAAGGGTTGTGTGGTCTAGATCTGGCCGCACACCCAGGCAACGGCACCAGATGACGTACGGCCAGCACCTGGCCGCACGAAGGGTTATGCGGCCAGCTCCTAGCCGCACACCCCGATGCACTGTACAACGGTAATACTCAACGGTCAAAAACCCAGGGTTGGGCGGTCATTATGGGGCTGCACCTTAGGATATACGGTCCCACGACAGACCGCGCAAGCCCACTGCATGCCGAGCCCCAGCCACAGTGCGCCGAGCTCATGGACGGCCAGAACGGGGCCGCACAAGGCTTGTGTGGGCCCTGGTTCGACCGCACATCGCCCACCAGCGTGAAGACGGCGAACCTCGTCGGAATCGCCCATTTCGGCCCCCAAACAAGTCCCACGAAAGGAGGAACGGTGAGAGAAGAACCCCCAAGCCCCCCTAGCATGCTCCTACGCCCTTAAACCACGGAATCGGGGCTCAAAATGGGGGATCGGACGAACTCTCCCCGCGGCATGAACGACCCTTCCCGACGCGAAAATAACCCCTCTCAACCTCGTCTCGAGCTAAAACTCACGGGGAAGAAAGGCAAGAGGCTAAGGAACATCACCCTACCTCCGGTTCATAACGAGACGCGCCGATCCGAGCTCAATCCCACGAAGAACGCCGTTAGAACCTCGCCTTCCCGTGCTTGCCGCACGCCCGCACGATCGCCTCGTCGTCACCCACGTCCTCGCGCCGTCACACCGCCGCCGTCTGCAGCCGAAACGGAGGTCATCGCGCTCGAACGGGAGAGAGAGAGAGAGAGGGCGGCCACGTTCGTTAGGGAGGAAGGAGAAGAAAGGAAGAAGAAGAAGAAAAAAGAAAAGAAAATGGGGGGTTAAATAGAAATTCCAGAAATTCTAGAAAATACCAAAAAATCAAAAATCACATTTCCGCGATCCTCGGAACGTACCGATCGCAACAGTACTACTCTCGCCTAGGTGAACGACCCGGTTCACCCGTAACGAGGTTCTGAAGGAATTACCAAAACACACACCGAGAATCGGAAAACACACGCGAAAAAGCCACGGAAAGCTCACGGGCCTCCAAAACAACTCCGGATCGCGCCGATCAGAACACGAAAGATGTCTGAAACAAAATTTTGGACACAGTGGAGTCAGACACTCCGAGAAACCAGATCTGGGACCCATGAAGTGGGATCCGAAAGGTCCGACATATTACAGAATGAGTCTCGGAACAAGACTCAGTAGGGATCACTCGAACCCTACCTCGCAAACGGAGAAACCGCTACGCTAGCAGTAAGCGAGTACCTCGGAAAGGGAAGCCCTGCAATCTACCAAACACCGATCTCACGGCACGAAAACTGACACACATGCCACGGTGAAACGACCGGAACACCACGGTCAACACGACAAAACCCGAAGGTCGAAGTCGCAAAGACTGACTGACAGTATGTCACTCCCGACTCGACAGGAGTACCTCTCACTAGAAGCAAGATCGGATACGTCCACTGACGACTTAGTCCGCGTCTCAGGTGTCTCCCTCCGGCCCAGCAGGAATTGAGACACCGTACAAGTAACCACAAAGCAAGTGACTAGCTAGGGTCACGTCCGTCAACATGGGTCCAACTGCCCCCAACCACGTGTGCACACACAGGTCATCCGCCCCTGGCCTATCCTTTAACTGGTTTTCTCCTCAGCCGGACTCTGGCTACTATACGTGGGACCCGACGGTAACCAGTCTAAAAATCATCCTCAGGGTAAGCCCGTACATCTACTCCCAGGTGAGACCAGCACACGCGTACTGGTGGGCTACGACTACTGGAGGGTCACTACGGAGTAGACTCTCAAGTCAACGGAAAACCACGTCTCAATCGGACAGGGTACAAGGACTGCCCCTCGTACCAACACCGTCTCACGGTGGCAGAAGCCGAGAACAACACCTCTCGGGATTACGCCGTACCATGACACCTGACCCTGACAAGATGCCCAGTATCTGTCAGACCACGGTCAGCACATGGACCAAGGTCCACACCCCTGGGAATCGAATCGACAAAAAAGGAAATGCCGGTTAGACAAACCCCTTGAACGGTCCACTCTGGGCCGCCCAGGGATGTACGGCTTGACAAGGGCCGCACCAGGATATGAACGGCTAGGAACGAGCCGTTCTTCCCCTGGGAAAAACGGGCAAGGACGTGGCTACCAACAAACTGCCCAAAGGATGAACGGCTAGACAATAGCCGCACAAGGGGATGAGCGGACCCACCCTGGCCGCACGTCCACCAACGGCACCAGTGATGAGCGGCCAACCCCCGGCCGCACATTGGGATATGCGGCTAGCTCCTAACCGCACGTCCCAATCACTGTGCAACGGTCACAAGCAACGGTCGAAAAATGAGGGGGGATGAGCAGACGGCCTCGGGCCGCACATGGGTTATGCGGTCGCTCGACAGGCCGCATAACCCCACTACGCTCCGAGCTGAAGGGCGGGCAGGCTAGGGCCGCACATGGGATAAATGGGCCCTGGTTCGACCGCCCAACCTTCACCGGCGGGAAAACGGCGAACCTCGCCAGAATTCGCCATTTCGGCCCCCAAACAAGCCCCACGAAGGGGGAAATGATGGGAAACGAACCCCTAAGCCCCCTAGCATGATTCTACGCTCCCAAAATGCGGAATCGCGGCTTAAAATGATGGATCAGGCGAGCTCTCCCCAAGGCATGGTTTTCCCTTCCCGGTGCGAAAACAACCCCTCTCGGCCTCGCCTCGGGCTGAAACTTGTGGGAAAGGAACGCAAGAGGCTAGGGATCGTCACCCTACCTTCGCTCCGCGTCGAGACGCGTCGGATCGACCACGAATCACGATGAAAGCTTTGAGAATCCCCCGTCCCTTCACGAAAACCCACGAACTTTACGCTGCCACGACCACCTCGTCGCCGCCACGCCGTCGCCCACTACCATCTGCAGTCAGAGGGGGCTCGCCGTGGTCACGTCGGAGGAAGAGAGGGAGAGGGGAGGCGGTCACGGTGGGAGGAAGAAGAAGAGGGGGAGGAAGAAAGAGAAAAGAAGGAAAGAAAAAAGAAAAGAAATGGGAATTTATAGAAAATCTAGAAATTTCAAAAAATATCAAAAAATAAAAAATCACGTTTTCGCGATCCTCAGAACGCACCGATCGCAACGGTAGCACTCTCGCCTAGGTGAACGACCCGGTTCACCCGCAATGAGGTTCCGAAGGAATTACCGAAACACACACCGGGAATCAGAAAACACACGCGGAAAAGCCACGGAACGCTTCCGGGCCTCCGAAACAACTCCGGATCACGCCGATCCGAACACGAAAGATGTCCGAAACGGAATTTTGGACACAACAGAGTTGGACACTCTGAGAAACCAAATCCGGGATCCACGAAGAAGGATCCGAAAGGTCTGGGATATTACAGGCCAAGCCTCTCAAAATAGCAGACCACAGGATTTCGAGATTCAGGTTGGCGGTAAGTGGGGACCCGAGATGGGACCACCCTTTGAAATCGCTCGACGTCCCGAGCAACCTGATAGGCATGCTCGAGAGTGTTAACTTCCCGTAGGAACAGTTCCCGCTGTATGCTCTCGTGTAGGCCAGCCCTAAACTGTGAGAGGGTGACAGAGGCATCCTCCATGACTCGACTCCGAAGGAAGAAGTCATAAAATTTGGTGATGTACTCATCCACGGACTTTCCATCTTGGGTGAGTTTCTGCCATTGGTCTAAAAGACGCTGATGGTAGGAGAGTGGCAGCTACTTCTCCCTCAATTTCTCCTTCATTTCTTCCCACGTGGTTATGGGCTCCTCTCGTCTCCTTGCCAGGAGATTCTCAACGTTACACTAGTAGGTTTTGACTTGACTTAGGAGTTTCATTTTGGCAAACATCACCCTTGTAGCAGGAGACATGCGACGATGCCAGTCAAAATATTGGTCAATCCCGATCTCTCAATCAAGATATGTAGCGGGGTTGAGGGACCCATCAAAACTTGGAGCGTCAATGTTGACGTTCCGTAGGATGATATCCTCATCGTCGTGGTCTCTCTCTCGAGACGCACGGGTCTCTTGCTCTCTACCTTGGGGAGCCTGATTCGGGCGGGCTTGCTCTCTCTCCTCCCTAGGATGGGCTACGGGATCGCCGTGGCCATTCACTCTTCCTTCCTCTCCCTTCAGTCGATCCTCTAAGGCTCAAATCCTCTCATCTAGTTCTGCTCATAGTTGGCCTATGGATTCTTCAAAGTGGGCCATGAGATTGTACTCGAGCTGAACTAGCATAGCAGTCACGCTCTTTTGATCTATGGGTAGCGTTGAGGGGCACTTTAGACGGCCTGATGAATTCCTAGACCAGCGTGGTATGCATGGACTCGGACCTAAATGATGTAATCCTGAGACTGAAAATTAGCAAGCTATAGACCCGAATTTTGTTGGCTAATAAGCAAAGGGTCAACTTGAAGGGACCGGTCAGGGAAAGTTGCTCACCCGCAGGTGAAGTAGTTGTGGAACTACCTCCTGACAATTAGGGTGCCCTAATGTGACAGTCTATGACTTTAAGGATGGGTGCAAGCAAGCTCTCGCTTTCCGTCCACATCGATGCACTCAGGAGACTGGCTGCATGGATCGGGCTCTCGCTCACTTCGTCGCGCGGCAAATGATAAGGATACTAAATAAGCAAGTGATTTGGAGCACGTACCTAGCTGACTGAGAAGTCAAGCTCCGACCGGAGACGAAGGCGAGCGGGGACGTGCGTACCCGCACGGCGTCGACAAAGCTTCACGGTTACAATGAATTCACTCCGCGTAGGGAGGATTTAATTTATTATAAAACCGCTTTAAAATTTCACACACAGGGGAATAAATCAGTCCAATTTCTCCGTGCAAGGAGACTCAGAGGTACCCATGTCCCGTAAATTACGGCCTGTGTGTCAGCTATTCGGCGACTCGGGCATCGGGCAAACCGTCGTTGCGGACTTCGGGTGTCACGATGACTAACTTAATCAATAGATAATTATAGATATAAATATATATATAAGATTATATATATATATATATATATGTATACATAAGATTATATATACTCCAAATATATATATCATATATTATATATATATATATTTAACACACTCTTTTTTTCAACCCTCTCTTTATGACTTTTTTTTTCAAACTCCTCTTTTTTCTTCTTTTCAAACCTTTTGTTTTTTTTGACTTTTTCTAACCTTCTGTTTCTTTTCAAACCTCACCTACTGCGCAAATCATGCACGGGGTGGTCAAGGTTGGCAGGTGGCCAACAAAGGCATGCGGCTGGGCGTGGGCGGACTGGGGCGCACGCGGGCGAGTGGCCAAAGGCGCCGGCGCACGGGCGCATGTAAGCGGTCACTGGCACCAGGTGGTGGCCGGGTGCGGAGCGCGGGGCAGGCGCACGGGGCTAGACCGGGCGAGCGCGGTGGGCACAGCGTGGACCCAGGCGGGGGTTCGCGGATGCGACCCTAGGCGCGGCACGCAGTGGGCGGCGAGTCCTGGCCCTGGCGGGGCGATCGCGGGCGTGGGCGACAGTGGCACACGGGCGGGCGCTTACTGGCGCACGGGCAGGCGCCTACCGGCCTATTGCTGCCGGCGCTGCAGGCGATGGCGGGCGAGCTACGGCGGTGGCCGCAGCGGGGGCGCATAGGAGGGCTACGGTGGCTGAGGCGGGCGCCCACGGCGGAGGGCGCGGACCGTTACGGCCGCGACCCCTTTGAAAGTAGGCACGTTCGACGATGCTTGCCGTCGCGAACGTGCCCCCCTTTTTTTATATTTTTTTTATCTATTCTCTCCCAACCGTAAGCTTTTGTTTTCTCTTTTTCTTTTCTTTTTTTTCTCTCTCTTCTTTCTCAACCTTTCTCAGCTGAGACTTCAATGTAATTTAATTTTTTTTTCTTTAACTTCTTTTCTGTTGAGAGAATAAGAACCTAATGTTCTTCACTCTTCTCCTCTCTCTCTCTTCTCTTTTTTTTCATGAACAGAAATTAGGGAGGGAAGACGATGCCGACGTCGGGGTCGATGGAGGTGCCATTGTTGGGCTTTGATACCAAATCTGACGCGGTGGCGACATGAAAATGGATCGACAGAAGCTCCGGTATCACGAACAGGATGGATAACTTGCTACCTCGCGCAGCTCAGCCTCACGTCGGACGGTCTCACACCGGGCGACACACTCACACTCACAAAGAGAATGAGGGAAGGGAGATGAACAAAGGGGCAAAGCTCTTCAACTCAATTCTTTCATTCGTATAACATATCATACGTAACACCCTTAGCCCCCTATTTATAGGGAAGGCCATAACAACAAAACCCTCAAACTTATCTAATTGCTTCTATACCCAAGCCTAATAAAATAAAACTCACCCACCCACCTTTTGACTTGTGGGTTTAAAATACAATACTTTGACTCAATAAAAATAAAATACCTTGGTGGTTAAAATACAAATACCACCATAGTAAAATACATACACACATACGTATGGATACGTACTCAGGACGTCGAGTCTTCAAGCGAGTCTCCGAGTCATAAGCTCGGTGCAATCGAGGCAGTGCGCCGTCGGCTCTGAGTAGTGGGCCTGGTAGTGGACCCGGTGTCTCCACCAACGGGAAGGGAAGCAATGGCCATCGTTGCTACCAGCGGGCAACGGCGATTGGTTACCACGGCACCATCGATACAGAGGGGGCGGGCGGGGATGCAACGACTACTGGCGGGTGGGGAAGCAGTGGTCATTAGTGCTACGAGCAGGTAGGGAAGCAGCAGCACCGTCGAGGGTGACAGTGCCCTCGTGTGACGGTGGCATGGTGGCTGGGAGTTCTCTCTCGATCCGGTGTGTCCTCGACAGCGATGACTCTGTTAGGAGTGGCTACTCTCGTGCCGGCGGCAAGAGAAGGTGAGAGGGGTAGCAGCGATCGCGACGACGGCTCTGGTGGAAAGCTTTCTACGATTGGAAAGAGGGGAGGGAGAGAGAGAGAGGACGGGGAGGTGGAGGCCGAGGGAAACAAATTGCATTTTAGAGGGAAACCTAAAATTGAGTGGGTGGTGTTTTCAAAAGTGAATAAAAGGTATATTTTTATTAGTGTCTTCTATTTAATAAATTTTATAAGACATAATTTAATGTTCTGCGTTCAATAGAAGTTATTTAATATAAATAGAAGGCTAATTTTATTTTTGTTTTAAATCTTTCAAATATCAGTTACAATTTACTTTTGCCTTTTATTTTCTGCCTTATATATGTAAGTTTTTAGTAGTGCATGTTACGCACTTGGCCCCTCTTTGATAGGGAGATATCCTCTGTTTATCTCGAGGATAAGTCATATTTTTTTTATTTTTTAATTTGATAAGATAATAAAGTCAATCCAGTCACAATGAGGGATAACTCTCATGTATCCCGGTTAAATTGACCCAGCAAAATTGGTGGAACTATTTAACCCCTCATTTAACCCTTTGTCTATCAAAATAAATGGGGTTAAACTCCAAGATAAATTAACTCATGAGGGATACCCCTTCATTTGTCTATCCTTCTATTAAAGAGGGGCTTGAAGAGTGAAAAGAGAAATAATAATTTTTTTGTTAAAATTAAGTGGTACCACTATTATATCAAAAGTAAAAAAGATTTACAAGTATTGTCAATGAATTTCCAAAATACTCTATACATGAAAGGTCCAAACAAAGTCTATGTGACCCACACTAACCCCTTAACAACACAAAAAGAGAAGAGTTCTGAGAGTGAATGTGTTCTTGAAGGTATCACCAACCAAAGAAATTTAGAGGTTTAGAATCAAGGGTACGCAAAGTTCAAGATTCATCAACTCTTTTGAGATCTTGGAAAGGGTTGGAGAGGAGGAATGCAGAGTGGCATTATCCCCACTGTTAGTAGGAGTGCATGATGTCTTTAATGTGTCTATGTTGAGGAGGTATATGTATGACTCCTCCCATGTGATTCAAGATGATGACCCGGTACTACAAAATGACTTGACAAATGAAGAAAGACACATCAAGATGCTAGATAGGAAGATACATCAATTAATGAGAAGGGCTATACTGACGGTGAAAATTCATTGGAGCAGGCGTGGGTAGGAGGAAGCTACTTGAGAATTAGAAGATGTAATTAGGAAGAAATATCTAGAGTTATTCTCGAGTTAGTGTTTTAGTAAACCTCTATTTTAGTTAGCATATTGTGTGAATTTGGAGGGTCAAATTCTTTTTAAGTGGGGGAGGATATAGCACCCCAGCCAATTATCAGAACAATTAGATAAAAAATTATACAATAATATATGTAATAGTAACAATAATAATGTCACTTAAAAGATTGAAGAGATAAGAAGATTTGACTAAGTCTCGGCCAAACGATTAAAAATATTAATTTAATTTGAGCCAACCGATTAAAAGGGATAAATTAAAATAAATCTATTGACTTTGGTCTTTCATCGGGATTTCCTTGGTTATTAGACTAATTAGAGTAGGTTTAAAATAGGAAAACCAATAGAGGAAGACCGTCCCAAAATTTTAGGAGTTGAGTCAAATTCTAGAGTCTAGGAGAGAATGTTAGTTTGAATAGGACTTCAAGGGAGAATCTCGTCTATAAATACTAGGAGTTTCTCAACTTTGCGCAAACCCCAAACTCTATTGTGGATGTGTGGCTGGAGCAAGAGGAGTCTTCGAGTTTGGTGAAATTAGTGGTAGGTGTTCTCACCCAGTCCAAGCATGAGATTAAAATAGATCATGTGCTCTATATGTAATTGTGATTTCTCGTCAAGTTGATCTTATATTCTTGGATCATGATCTGATTTATCCTTTTTGATTTCCGTACATAAATGTTGTGTATGTGATTTTGATGATTACAAAATACCTTTGTTGCTTAGCCTTGTTCGTGAATGCTCTTCACTTGAACTGATTGTGGAAATGATCATAAACTATTTCTTTTAGGATATCATCATGTGGTTGCATTGTAATTCTATAAGGCTTATCATCATGTTGATGAATTGTAATTCTACAAGGCTTATCATCATGTGGATGCATACGTGCTTTGAAGTTAACACAAACATTGCATACACATTGTCTCTACACTTGGTGAGATTGATTTGTATTTAATGAGAAGCCTCTGTGAAAAACATACTTGGATAAATGTCATTTTGAGCATCATGTCATATTGAGCCTCTCATATTGAACATCATGTCATATTGAGCCACATATCATGAATGTGTACTTTGGTAATGCTAAATGAATGGAGGGAATGATATGTGGTTTGATGAGCTTGTGGATTGATCACATGGAATGTGACTCAACATTGTTATGCTATCTTGATTCTAAATTTGTTGATCATGCAATGGTAATTCAATATTGGAACTCCATGATTCTTACATGAACGATTCAACAAAAGAACAAGCATTTAAGGACAATGTGAAACTCAGGTAAAACAATGTTGTAAGTTCCATCTTTCACTCTTGGAATAGGTTCAACGAAGCAATTTATTGTGAACATGGTCATAGTGTTAATGCTTGATGTAAAGATCTTGATTGTCAACTAACACCTTGCTTTATCTTGTCTTTTAGAATGAAAAATCATGGTTGATCTTCATGGGATGATGGTAACATTTAATCAATTGTTTCCCATTGAATTGATGGTGTTTTTAGTTATTTTTTAGGCCCTATCTAGTAGGGGTCGACCCATGGGGTCGACCCTCACAGGTTCTGTTCAAACAGAATCAAAACAGACCCATTTTGGTGTAGTCTGCCTGAAAGGGTCGACCCATGCACGGGTCGACTCCTGGGGTCGACCCCATTAACCTAGAACTTGTTTTTAGTTCTGTTTGGTTTCTGGCAGTGCGAGGGTCGACCCCTGTAAAACAGAACACAAAAAGTGTTCTGTTTGGCTTCTGATTGCCCGAGGGTCGACCCCAAGGGTCGACCCATTCCGGTCGGACCTCGACCCGCACTTTTTGACCGCCATTTTCTTGCTCCGAAAGTCCAACCAATCAATTCCAAATGCGCTATACATCTCCCTAATTCGTGGATCTGGTCCCTAGGCTATTCCTTGACCATTCTAAACACTTATATACAACTCTTGGGTTGTAAACCCTAAGGGAGAGGATGCTAGATCTGAAAATTATTTTCTTCTAACCCTTGTGTGTGTAGGTTCGGAGTTGAAGCTCCCAAGCCCTCTTCCACCTTGCTCTGAAGCTGAAATTGAAGGGAAGAAGCTTGAATCAAGGCCCAAGATCATATACAACTGAAGGCAGCATCTGAAATCAAGATCCAACCTCTGTTCATGTTGCATCTCTTCAAAATTGCTTCAAGAACGTTCTTCATCCTGTAGAGGCATTTCATGAGGGAGTAATCTTAATCTTTCACTTATATATCTTTTGTTTGAGATTGTTCAAGATTTTGAATGGGCATCTAAGATGTGTAATAATCATTTACATGTTCTTTGTTCACTCTCTCTTGCATATATATATTAGCTACAATCTTTGTGATACAACATCTCTAATGCTCATGTATTCTTTTGTATAGGTGAAGAAGAGGGGAATCTCTAAACCATTCAAGTCTATATTCTTGTTTGAGATTAGCTTAAAGATTGAACTCATTATGTCTTTCTACTCTTTCAGGTGAAGAGAGGAGATTGGAATAAGGAAAAGAGAAGCGGCTAGAGGAGAGGAAGAAGATGATGTCAAGATTATGATCATCCATCAACGAGCAAGGAGAATCAGATTTTGATGAAGAAGGGGGAGCCTTATACTTGATGCATTCTTCTAGTTTACATCTATAGAATTTGTGTGGAAGGTCATAGCATATATTTGTGATTATTACATATACATTTGACAGAATATTTTGTGTGGGTGTTCGGAGAAAGGGGTCTCCGAGTGTGTGTGTGGTCTTATGTGTGTCGATTTGTGCGGAGTATATCCGTGTGTGTTGTTAGGAGTTTTCTCCTGTGTGGTTGTGTAGGCATTGCCCTACGTGTGTGTGGACGGAGCTGTATCTCCGTGTAAGGTATATTGTTCGGGGTGTGTTCCCCTGTGTGTGTGTGCTGCTGTGGCAGCAGGTTGAGGCAAGGCCTCGTGTGTGTGTTTTGCTGTGAAAGCAGCGTGTGTGTGTGTTGGGGTTCATCCCCGTGTTGCTACATTTTGTAGCGTGTAGTGAAGCCTCACCGGTTTGGTGAGGGGTGGACGTAGAGAGCCCGTCGTGGTCCCGAACCACCTTAAAAATCTCCGTGTCCTGTGGTTTGATTCTTGTGATTGTGTGTTCACTATCATATCTGTTTGTGCTATCGTGTGAGCTCGGCGAGATTGAGTGAATCAAGTTTAAACTTGTTTAGATTAATTTCCTCAATCCTATCAATCTGGTAAATTTCGATGTGTGCTAGTTTGTGTTTTTAATTGGTCATAGTCTTTAGCAGTAGGATCTATTCACCCCCCCTCTAGATCGGTATTCCTACACTACGGGACCCAACAATTGGTATCAGAGCGAGGCTCTGTTGTCCCTAGATCTTTCGATCTACAGAGTGATCCCAATGCATTCCACAATCATGAATTTTTCTACTGAACATATATCAATGAACTGTTTGTCAATCTTCACTGTTTTGAATTTTGATTCATGGCTAGGCAAACTGTGTATGGTGATCAATTCTATTAATCCTAGTCTTTGGAAATTGATTTATCATGGTCTACACATATTACCTCTAGATGAGACCAAGTGGTCTAATCAGGATAAAATGATGCATCATGATAATGTTACTGCTTTGAGTTTATTGAAAACTTCTGTAAGTAGTAACAAGTATCCATTTGCATCTTCTTGTAGGACGGCTGATAAGTGTGTATTTTTACATATTAATTCATAATTATACATATTTTTATGAGCTTAAACAATAATAAATATACACGTATCACACTTACTTTTAATTTAGAGTAAAATATTTAATTTTCTAAAATTAAATAATGTTAATAAAGATATTTACTTATTTATGCAAGCATTCAAAATGAAAAAAATAAGAAAATAAAGAAAATAAAAATATATATATGTGGAAATGGGCCAAAAGCCCAAGGACTTGTTCAAAAAGAAAAATAAAAAAAAGAAAAAAATTATTTGCTATTTTTTAAGATTTTATAAGATATATACAATATAATATATATATATATATATTATATATATATATATATATCTATAACTAAAACTAACGTGAGTGTGTGCGAGTGTGTGTTCTGTGCAGGTCGGCCGCAGGAAGGAGCCCGCCCACGCGGGCGGGCACGGGCGACGAGGGCGCGGTCAGCGCGCCCTCACGCGGTCAACACACAGGCGCGTGGAGGAGGAAGCAGGCGGCCGGGAGCACCGCGCCCACGCGACACGCGGCGGCAGGCGGGAGTGGCGGCCCACCGCGGGCCCATGCGGGCGCGCCCCACTCGGAGAGAGAGCGGCCGGCGCACGCGGCCGGCCAGGAGAGAGAAAGAGAGAGGAAGAAGGAGAAAGGAAGAAGAAAAAAATACAGAAAAATCAGAAAAAAATACCCAAGTATGTAACACATGTTGGCACATAATTTTAGGTCAAAATAGCAGCAATGGGTTGTTCACATTGGCAAGAAGTGTTCATATTAGAATGGGGTTATGTGAACCTTATATAAAGGGCATCAAATGTAATGAAAGGAGAAGTTAGGAGTAGCTAGCTAAGGGGATTATGAAGAATTGTAAGAGATTACTTTGTGTTCTTTGAGTTTCATGCTTGTAGGCCTTAGTTGAGCTTCATAGGAGTTATGTTTTGAGAACTTTTGATGTCAAGTTTGTAAGTTGATATTATTTTAATGAAAGTTTTATTTCAGAATTTAGTCTTTTCTTAGCCTTATTACTTGTTGTTCTGATTTCCATTTCATTTTCTTGTCTTCACGAAAGTTGTTCATCTGTAAGTGTTCTTCAACTTCTCTTTCTAGCATTTCCCTCAATTCCTTCTAGATTGAAAGTTATTTCCTATTTTCTTAAGTATTGTTCTACGTGATTACTGTTCATCCGAGGTGATACCTTCTAGTATTCTTCTGTTTTGAAGTCTTTCCAATCCTCTGTTTACTCTGAGTTCTTCATGAAAGTTGTTATTCTCTTGTAGATATAAAACTTCTTCTTCTACCACTTCTTCTAAATCTTCTTATTTTGAGAGTTATAATTAATTTTTCACTGTTCTGATTTCTGCCATATTACTGTTCATCTGCATTGATAGCTCTTGAGTTTTTCACATTTTTTATTGTCTTCCTCTCGTTTTCTATTTCTGTGTTATTCATCAAACTTCTTCATATTTTCATTCTCTATAATTTTCATTTATTCCACTTCTTTTAATTCCCTCTAGATTTTAAGTTATTCTTTTCCTTCCAACTCTCTATTTTCAATAGAATTCTATTGTATTTTCAACTTGTGTTTGTTTCTATTTCTATCTATCTACATCTCTTCACAAGTTCTTCACACACACCCAAAGCGGTAGTCATCTTCTGATCATCTCACGGCGTCGACTTCAAGGCGGAGCGATCTTCATCCAAGGCTCAGCGAGGAAACGACGGCGTTCTTCATCAATTGGCTAAATATTTCCTTCACTTTTCTCTTCTTTTTCAAAGTTGCAATTTCAATTCCTTTAGTGTTAATCGCACTCAAAAGACAAAATTTGATTTTCAACACATAAGGATATTTTCCAACATTGATCTATAAAGATTATTTCTTCCTCGTGGGATCGACCCATTCTTATCACTTTACTCGTATTTCTAATATCATTTAAGTGAGTGAGTGCAGTTGTATAAATTTTGAAATTTGTGTGGCACGGTATTTTTAAACGACGGGTGTCGAGCGCATCAAATTTTTGGCGCCGTTGTCGGGAAGGAATTTTAGAATGTTGGGATATTCTTGTGTTTGATGTGTATACTTGTATATTAATTTTTATATTTTTATTTTGCAGGAAAAAGATAACAAATCAGAAAATCAAAGAAAGATGAAAATCATACCTGAAATTCCAAGAAAAGGAAGCGTCACTGAAAGTCTGGTACTGTAGCTGTCAAGCGTCGCTAAAGGGCAGAAACGTAGGAACATGTTCTGCTTTTCTAATTTCTAAAAAATCTACAAAAAAATTTGAAAAATTCTTGAAAAATCTATAAAAATCAAAAACATCAAAATAAAAGAAATTTTTGTACTGGTTAGATAGGTTCATTAACTAAAACAAAAAAAAATACTTGCACCAAAATAAAAAAAATTCATTTCAAGGTTAGAAACCACACAACATATTCTAAGTCATGCATCATTTAGTATAGAATTTTTCTTTGTTTAATTCCTGTCATTGTATTTTGAAGATTGCGAGGGGCAAGGTACGTTCTACTTATCCTATTATGGCATGCATATTGTATAAGAACCCCTTGTTTGAAATTGTGATGTGTATTTCATTTCAAAATATTCTAAGGGCCATACCCCTAAAAAATATAAGGTGGGGATTTCATCACCCTTCCTTAGCCCACAAATCACATTTCCCTTGCATCTTTGCATGACCTAAACCTTAAATAAAAGTCAGTAGACATTGGCCCTAGGATCACACTGTGATTTTAGTACGATTTGAGTTTACCCTCTTGTGAAAACTGGTGCCTAAGGTAAGACGGTCGGACGGCAAACGACTTAAGCGGGCTAGTGATTTGACATAATTAGGTCCCTACGAAAGTAGGGGGAGCCTCCCACTACCCCACCTCTTACCTGGCCGGTGGAAATATTGAGGGTGAACTTAAGTTGTACTTTAGTTACTTTGTGAAACCCTATTTGTAGGTCTGAGTCGCATCTAGATCATTAGATAATTTGTGTTACTTGTTTGTGTTTGCATAAAAAAAAATTTAAAAATAAAATAACAAACCCACGTCTATGCAGGAGCACTTTATTCCTTCTACTTACAAACCCTCAACATGTATTCAACTCCCTGACATTCTCGTTGATCAATATGAGATTCGCCCTAATCTCATCTAGATGTTCCCATCTTTTTATGGGAATCTCAATGAAAATCTTTATAGGCATCTAGATGATTTTCTGGAAGTTTGATCCCTGATCAAAATTCAGAATTTTAACGATGATGCCCTGAAGTTGATCTTATTTCCATTCTTATTGAAAGAAAAAGCCAAATGTTGGCTAAGGAGTTTTGGAAAGATTATCAGGACTTGGGAAGATATGCAGTTAAAATTTTTGAAAAAATTTTACCCCATAGTCCGGACCAACATGATGAGAAGGGAGATTATAGGATTTACTCAACATCCAGGAGAGCAAATTCATGAATCTTGGGAGAGACTGAAGGATCTAGTAAGTCAATGTCCACACCATGGGTTGCCCAAATGACAAATTATATTTACATTTTATGAGGGGTTATCTGATTTTGATAGGCAAATGGTAGACATATATTGCGGAGGGGCATTTATGAGCAAAGGTGAAAATGATGCATATGATTTGTTTAAAATTTTGAGTGAAAATTCGATAAATCGTGCCTCCATCTCATCTCATCAAGAATCCGTAGGACATGTCAAACAGGCTGAAAACCCAATCCACACTTACATGGAAGTCTGTGAATTCTGTGCTAGTCTCACTCACCATGTGAGTCAGTGTCCTACTATAGCCCAACTCCCATTGGTCATCCAAGCTCAAGTTCAAAATGTCCTAGGGTTATCTCAGCTCAAGCATGCTACATTTTCAGATGATTATAATCTTGGTTGGAGTAATCACACAAATTTGCCTTGGACGGATCCAACATTCCAAGCCCATTTGTCTAAACTTTCACCCCCAGCAGCCCACGAGCGGCCCATGTGTACTCAACCTCTGCCCAACTCATCTCACCCAGATTTCGGAATCAACATTGATACTAGGGGTGATTCACCGGGCCACTACTTTGAACCTCAAATCGTGTACTCTCAGTCTCCCTATCAACCCTCTCCTTCAACATTACACCAACCCCCTCAATATGTGAATGATGATGATGATGACAGTCTTCTGCCTGTCATTTTGACTCAAGATATCACTATTAAGAGTGAGGGGGAGTGCGCACGTAATACCATGACGAAGGAAGGAAAGGAGGAAGGGGTGGTTTCAAGGATAATGATGATCATATCACCCCATTCTATGAATGTTTTGAGATTGAGAATATTACTATAAAGGATTATGGCTCAAACAACTCAATTAAGGAAATAAATAAAGAGGAGGATTCCTGTGTAAGTAATAATATTGTTGATTTAATGAAACAAAATTCTGAATATCCTCCTCCCCTGGAAGAACATGATGATGGGGCCTTATTAGAAAAGTTTACATTTCATCTATCGACCCCATTTCTGAAAATTTTGATTGATAATTTTGGGTTTAGTGATGAGGGTGATGATGGGTCCGTCTTAGAGAAATTCACATTTGATCTGACCTTTGATGAAAGGGCCAGATTGGAATCATTTACATTTCCTCCATCCACCCCATTAGTGGGCAATTTGGTTGATAATCTTCAATTGGGTGATGAGTTTGATAACGGGGTCATATTCAAATATTTCACATTTGATCTTAACCCTGAACGCTCTCCCACAATGTTTGAGTCATTGGATCAATTAGCTACTAGGCTCATGCTTCCTTCTACTTTGATTCCCCTGCCAGTTGAGCATCTCCAATTTAACATTCTAAGACTGAGGGGGATGTGCCAACCACATTCATCTTTGATTTACCTTCCTCTCAGGAAGACAAGTTGCTCCATGCCCTTAACGTTCATGAGGTTGTTACTGACAGGAAAGTGGCTCAGGCTGACAATCTTATTCCTAAGCTACCAGGGCCTGAACAAGTTACCATGGAGGAAGTCGTTCCTAAAAAGCTCGTCAGGAGAGACGATATAGGACAAAGGGACCACTGGGTAGATATTATGCAAAGGTTCCACCTCAATCTTGACATATTATTGGCCATTGATCCTTTAATGATCCCGAAAGTTCAAAACTGGCTCACACTTATGGTTACAGAAAACTTCAATAAAGTGTGCGACCCGCATATTTCTAGCCCCAATCCCAACATGGTTACTCTTGTCTTCCAATGGCATAAGGGCTGGAATTTGAAGGAGGACAAGATCACGTGGCGGCTCATTCTGAATGCCACACGTTGGTTAGTGAGCTTTTATGCGTCTGGCTGAAGACGGTAAACTTAGCGCTTCTTGGGAGGCAGCCCAAAGAATTTCTGTGTGCTAATAAATGGCTTCTGGGAGGCAACCCACGGTTTTGTGATTTGATATTTTGTTTGAGTGTGTTTGTGTTTCAGTTGTCAGGCCACAACGCAACGAAGCCCTCGTCACTTTGCCCCGACCATCAGGTTGTATCCTTCCATCCCATCCATTTTACCTGTTTACTTGTTCTCTGATCTTTCTACTGCATATGCCATTGAGGACAATGTCATTCAAGTTGGGGGGGAGCACAAAAAAATTTTTTTCATGTGAATATAACCTGATATGGAATTTTGCTCGATCTATTGCATTGTTAAGAAATTGAAATCCCCATTTAGAGTTTCTTGATTCAGTTTCTATTGAAAGTGATTCTAGAATAGAAAAGACTAGGGAAAATGAGGATGGAAAATTTTATTTAATCTAGCCATAGAAAACTGATTTAAGAATCTCTTTAAAGTTCATGTGCACTTTAAGAAAATACAATCACGTTGCACGCTAATGAAACAAGTAGGACAAGCCTTCTGCTATATTGGGTATGTTGTCTGAAATTCAGCACTTCTTAAGGACGAGATCTATAGCTTTCTGCCAAGTGATCTATCAAACTTAGTGCAAAAGTACAAGTGATAAAATTTTAAGAAAAATACCATGAAAAATGCTCCGATTCTGAGTAACCGGGCCTACTTCACCTAAGACGTGTTGAGGTTCGCGTCAAAAGAAAAAGAGAACGTTGATCTGTGTAACCGGGCCTACTTCACCTAAGACGTGTTGAGGTTCACGTAAAACAGTGAAGGGTAGTGCAGCATCATGTGTGTATAAAGAAAAAGAAAAGAGACGGAAAAAAAAAGATAGATCCCAAAAGGGACAAACGTAATAAGGCAGACAAAAAGTTATTATGCTTAATGCTCTGATTAAGAAGTGAAGAGTTGAAAGACACTTGCTTGCAATAGCAAATAGGGACGCAATTGTCTTCACTGTAGACTTAGCATTTCACATGCACAAGTGCTATTGAATTTTGATTAGAATTCTTGATCATGTACCTGAATTTCCTACTTGAGGCTAGTATGTGATAATGATTCCAGATTCCTAATATTTAGTAGATTCTATGAACGATGATCTGGAAATGAAGCATGAATATTTTAAACTTTTGTTGGTCCTCAAATTTTTCATTATTTGCATTGTTAAGGGACTAGCAATGAGTAAGTTGGTGGGTGTGATAAGTGTGTATTTTTACATATTAATTCATGATTATACATATTTTTATGAGCTTAAACAATAATAAATATACACGTATCACACTCACTTTTAATTTAGAGTAAAATATTTAATTTTTTGAAATTAAATAATGTTAATAAAGATATTTGCTTATTTATGCAAGCATTCAAAACGAAAAAAATAAGAAAATAAAGAATATATATATAAATATGTGGAAATAGGCCAAAAGCCCACGGACTTGTTCAAAAAGAAAAAGAAAAAAAAGAAAAAAAATAAATTTATTTGCTATTTTTTAGGATTTTATAAGATATATATAATATAATATATATATATATATATATATAACTAAAACTAACGTGAGTGTGTGCGAGTGTGTGTTCTGTGCAGGTCGGCCGCAGGAAGGCGCCCGCCCACGTGGGCGGGCACGGGCGACGAGGGCGCGGTCAGCGCGCCCTCACGCGGTCAACACGCAGACAATGAAGGGGGAGCCTTATACTTGATGCATTCTTCTAGTTTACATCTATAGAATTTGTGTGGAAGGTCATAGCATATATTTGTGATTGTTACATATACATTTGACAGAATATTTTGTGTGGGTGTTCGGAGAAAGGGGTCTCCGAGTGTGTGTGTGGTCTTATGTGTGTCGATTTGTGTGGAGTATATCCGTGTGTGTTGTTGGGAGTTTTCTCCCGTGTGGTTGTGTAGGCATTGCCCTACGTGTGTGTGGACGGAGCTGTATCTCTGTGTAAGGTATATTGTTCGGGATGTGTTCCCATGTGTGTGTATGTGTGTGTGTGTGCTGCTGTGGCAGTAGGTTGAGGCAAGGTCTCGTGTGTGTGTTTTGCTGTGAAAGCAGCGTGTGTGTGTGTTGGGGTTCGTCCCCGTGTTGCTACATTTTGTAACGTGTAGTGAAGCCTCACCGGTTTGGTGAGGGGTGGACGTAGGGAGCCCGTCGTGGTCTCGAACCACCTTAAAAATCTCCGTGTCCTGTGGTTTGATTCTTGTGATTGTGTGTTCACTATCATATCTGTTTGTGCTATCGTGTGAGCTCAGCGAGATTGAGTGAATCAAGTTTAAACTTGTTTAGATTAATTTCCTCAATCCTATCAATCTGATAAATTCCGTTGTGTGCTAGTTTATGTTTTTAATTGGTCATAGTTTTTAGCAGTAGGATCTATTCACCCCCTCTCTAGATCCGTGTTCCTGCACTATGGGACCCAACAATAAATTTTTAATCCTTGGCTATTCAATTTCCAGTAAATCTCATCATGTAATTTCCCCATCCTAATTATTTGTGTATATTCATCGATTTCAATTCTGCTCCTTGAAATCTTTCTAGTCATCATATTCTTGTTCGAAACATCGCCTTTATTTTTCCTTAATTATTTTAGTCAAGTTGAATCAATATTATCAAAATCGAATCGGTGTCTGGACCGGCCAATAAATTGGTTTGGTTTGAACCGATTGGACCGCTCAATCGAACCAGTTTGAACCGTGACGTCATCATAATATTGATACATGATCTGACCCGATTCTATAGCCCAAGACAATAAGAAATAAGATATAATGATCAAAATAAAAAAGCATACACGTATAATTATTAGGTATGATTATGTAATTATACAAGTAAAAAAAATAACAATAACATGGTTAGATAAACTGACCTTAAAATTTTGTAATATTTCATTGGTCTTCACCCTTCACAATTGACGTCTATGCTCTTTTAAACTTTCAAACTTTAAATATATCTAAAATAAAATGATAAATAATAATAAATCAATAATAATAAGATACTTTTGTTCACACGTAAATATCATTTTGAATATCTAAATATTTTTACGTTTATTTTTTCTTTTTTTATTTAAAGATGAATCGAGTTCGATCGGTAATCGTGGTTCATCGAGTTTGTCCGATCTTTTAACATCAGATCGGACCGACCTTAATCGGACCGATTCCTGGACCAGTTCGCGGTCGGACCGGTCCGACCGATCGGTCCGATCCGATTCTGATAACACTGAGTTGAATACATAAAAGAAACACTATATTTTTGCAAATAGAAATGTTAATAAAGTAGTATTATTAGATATCATCATATTACTACACAGATAATATATATTAAGATATTAAAATTTGCCATTAGTACACAGAGAGAATATTACTAATAATATTGCTCGATCAAAACTAATTTTGAACAGTAATACTTAATGTGACCAATAATGTTAATGTAAACAGTAACATAAGTAGCGTGATTCTTCACTTCATGAATTTGAATTAGTATTATGAATGATGTGTTTATCAAAAAAATTATCATTTTGACGATACATTTAATATATCGAATCTCTTAAAAATATTTAAGTAGATAAAAATGATTTTTTAAAGTGAATAGTAACTCCATTAGGAATTTAAAAAGGAATTGAATTATTTAAATCTTTTAGTATCATCTAACTTCTTTCAACTTAGGCGGAACATCGCCTAACTTCCTTCAACTTAGGTGGAACATCGTTTAACTTCTTTCAACATAAGCCAAACTTTACCTATCTCATCGCCTAACCTTCCATTTAGAGGATACTTCGTCTCTCTCATTATCTGACCTTCCAGTTAGGCAATACTTCGCCTATCTTATCGTATAACCTTCCAATTTAGACGATAGTTCGTCTACTCACTATCTATTTCAGCTCTTTTTATCTTTTGCCTGATGATCGATTGATCTCTAATCAGATGATAAATCTTTAATTTATTTTATTTTATTGATTTAATAAATATATATATTGTGTATTCTCTCTATATCATTCATTTCATTTTTACTCATCTAATCATATTTCCTAGATAGAATTGCGTTCAACCTAGAACACTATTCCTCCTACCAAAATTGTGCTCTATTTTTAGTATTTGATTGCTGGTGAGGAGGATAGCTGATGAAGGGAGGGTTCCTTGGCTGCCAGGCGAGGGTGCTCAGGGTGATGAAGGTGTGGTGGAGTGGTGGTGGGCTGGTGCAAGCGCTAACGGATAGTGCGGCGGGTGTGTTGTAGGGGGGCGAGCAGTGGAGGGAGTTGGGATGGACGTTGGTGGGGTGGGGATGCAAGACTGGCTATGTAGCTGGGCAGCGTGCGTGACTGGCTGTAGAGGTTCTTGCTCGACGGACTAGGAGAGAGGGAGGGAGACGAAGCTGGGGTTCGGGGAGAAGAGTTAGGGTGCTTGAGGAGACATATGATAGCAAGAGATAGCAGAGGGTAAGAGAAGCACAAAAGCCAGTTGGGGAGAGAGGAAGGTAGAGGAATCTGGGGTTCGAGGAGAAGAAGAAGGGGTTCTAGGAGACGACGAGGAGAGGGAGGGGATCGGGGATATAGCTTCTCGGAGCTCAAACACATCAGCTTTCTGCCAATTCAAATGCTCATCGTCTTTTCTATTCTCCCTCATATAAGTTTACATCGTCCATATATATAGACCACAAACCCAACTAGAAAACCCAAAAAACTTCAACCCTTCTAAAACTTAAATCCATATTAAAAGAAAACTTTAAACACCCTATTAAAACACTACCATAATTACATAAAAGATTTAAAATCTTGAATTTAAACTCGAGTGGGAACTTGTTGGGGGGGTGAATCGCGTCGACGCAGTGTGTCGCCAATCTTCAAATCGCGTCCACGTCAAGTGACGTGTCTTCATCAAATCACATACACATTTTAACCTCCATCTACATCTCATCCTGTAGCTCTACTTTGACATCCCCATCATACTCCCCCGCTTGGAGAAGATTCGCCCTAGAATCTTGAAGTGACAGAGTAGAAATGGGTTGACCACATCAAGGTAGCCCAGGCACGTGAGGTGGAGGTCTGGACGTTGCTTCTCATACGGCATACAAAAATCGTGCCATATGGCATCCACATGGGGCGGCTCCAGGGATCGGTGAAGATCGACGAGAGTGGCTGACGGAGCCATCATAGCCACCATGTCGACGACGGGTGACTCTTGCTAGGGGATGGCCGAATCTGGCTCGGTGGTGGCCGAGTCTTACTTGGCAACGACTAAATCAGGTTCTGTGGCATCTTGCAATAGTGCCCACTCGAGCTCTTCTTCCTCGTACTGGGCGATCTGTGACGACCCGGATCCCGGATACCAGGTATACCCGGTAGGACTACCGAATACACGTGATACCACTTGGAACCCGCGAGGCCTCCCAAGAGCGATAAAGCTCCGAAGGGAAAAAGGATTATCGTGTAGTACATTGAACTGACAGATATAACAGCAAGCAATTAAATTTCATTAGAACGGTTTGCTAAAGTAGCAGAAAAAAAATTATATTTTTATTAACAGATTTCAAACAATTATATACCAGAGTCAAGTCCAAAGCTAAAGACAGCAGTCTAGCAGTACAGTCGACAGAAAGAAAGGACGTACCGAAAAGTCGGGGGAAGCCCGACGGAGGTACCCGCTGGCAGCTACAACTCGAACTCCAAGACCCGCGGAAGTAGAATGAACACATCACCCCACCTGAAAAGTAGGTGTGAGCCTCGTGTCACTGGCTCAGTAGAGGTCACGCGGATCCCCACTGAAAAACACGCAGTAACACGGAACAACAGCAAGAAACAACACTAGAAAGCTGTAAAAGAAAAGGAAGCAGGAGTAGGGAATAGGTAAGGACGAGGGGAATAACCCGAACAGACAAGCAGGCCTAGAAAGGGAAAGAGGAGTAAGGAGCAACGAGGAAAAAGGGGAAAAACCACGCACAAACGCCCCAACCTACACCTACAACAGGCATGCAAAAGAAAGTCTAGAAAAGACCTAGACAGGCACAGACCTCGAGTACAGCCATGGAAAGGCCAACCCGGGCAGGTCACAACACATGAAGAGCACGGGAGTCGCGTGCCACGCGACGGAAAAACCCCCGCACCGGGAGAATGGCCAGATGCGTTCACTGATGTCTTACACTGCACCAGAACACCCACCACAGGTGTCCCGACCACCCGCCAAGCGCGACCAACACGGACAAGGCCGAGTCGCAGACCCACGTGGAAACACAGGTACAAGTACTAGTCAGGGTCACGTCCGTCGGCGTCAGTCCTCCACCCCTGACCACGTGTGCACACACTGGCTCCTGCCTAGAGCCAGGCCTCTAGCTAGTTTTCTCCCCCCGTAGGACGCTACGGTAACCGCAGGAGCCGACGGAAACTAGCTTACAAACCGTATATCGGGGTCACCTTTCGACTGATGCACGTCTAGGGCGACGCAAGGAAGAAGCTCGAAACGCGGCGCTGAAGTATAGACAGTCAAACATGCACTGTCACCCGTACCTCAAACACCGAAGGTAGCACAGGAAACTGCCGACAGACTCGGAAACGTAGTCTTAGCCTTCATAGGAGCATCGATCGATGTCCACGGGGAAAGCGGCCAGACCACAGGAGCGACAGACATCACCCTAACATAGACAGACACACACATAGACACACCACAGAACAACCCCTAGCGTTACCTAAGATAGACCCACAACATACGACCACACACCAAAAAGCCCAACGGCCATCACGGCCACAATAGGACTGTAACGGCCTAGCACAGGCGCGTTACACGGGCCTGACACACCAGGGCGGGAGCGTCAGAGACAACAGGCACAAAGATACAACGCGAGCCACGTAACGCACTAGGGCAGGCGCGTTACAACGGCCTAACGCACGAGCGAAGGCGCGTTATGCCCACCTAACGCGTGAGGACAGGCGTGTTACGCCAACCAACCCAAAACTGAAACTCGGACAAACAGCATGTAACGGTCCACGGCAGACGCGTTACAGCACTGTCACGCAAGGGGGCAGGGTCGTTAGAGACAGTCGACACAGCCACCCAACACAACTAAAACAAAGTGTAATGGCCTGGGGCAGGCGCGTTACACAAACCTGACGCACCAGGGTGGGCGCGTCAGGGGAACCGACTCACCCAAAACGCTAGACGACAAAACAGGCGTGACGCATCACCCCGGACGCGTCAGAGAGCTGTGACGCGCCTCCCCTGGGCCGTCACACTCCCAAAACCACGAAGAACTAAAAATGCCCAGATGCTGTGACGGTCTGTCGTAGGGCCGTCAGGGACATGTGACGGTCTCTGAAACGACCGCTACACCGGTCACGGCGGGAAAACAGTGGAAACACCAAATCGAGCCGTTCCACGCCCCATTCACGCCGAAGCGCAAGGGAAACAGATCTAGATGATGAAAAATAACTCTAGGAGTCTCAAAAGCCCACATGCAAGCCCTAAAATAAGAGATCGGGGCCATTTCATCAAATCGACCCAAAGTGGGTCACCGAGGTTCCCGGACTCCTATCGGCCTCGAATGACAACCGATCGACACGAAACTTACGTGAATGGGATCCAGACATCCCAACGGTCAGTTTGACACTAACCACATCACAAATGGTTGCTATTTTCCGGCGAACCCTGAAAACCCCAAAAACTACGGTTTTCACTAAACCGGACCGATCTCCCCCGATCGAGCACCAAACAACGCACAGAAGTAGGGAAAACGTACAGAAGGAAGTGGCGGTCCATCTCCCTACCTCCACCGAAGAAACCGTGCCCCGAAGGGACTAAACCATGCCGAAAACCACCGAATCACGAACGACGCCCACTCAGAATCCACCAAGGGATCGCGCCCACCACGCTCCATCCGCTGCTCCTTCCAGCGAACCGATCACTCGAGCACGTCCACGCCTCAGCCAACTCCGCAACGGTGCGCGCCCCGCGCCGAACGGACCAGAGACAGGAGAGAACGGAGTGAGATAGCGTGAAGTTGAAAATGAGCAGGAGAGATAGTGGAATTGAATTTATAGAAAGAAATTAGGAAATTTTCCTAATTTCTAAAAAATTTGATTTTTGGCCCGGTCTCAGAAAAATACATAAAAATAGTCAAAACGATCGGCTCGAAGAGTACATCGCCACTGTATCGTCCACGAGTCGATGAATTGAGAAATAAACTCACCGCAGGGTTCTGTAACTAGAACGAGAGAAAGACCCACACGGATTGTAAAACTCAACTCGGGAGCTACAAAAGCGATCCGAAACTCTCCGAAAATGATCCGAAAGACCCAATAAAGATCCGGGACATTACATTCTCCCCTCCTTTATGAAATTTTATCCTCAAAATTTAAGGACTAGTAAGGGTAAGCAGGGAAGAACAACCCGACAACCTAACTACGAAACGAACAGACACCAAGAAACAAAACGGCCGACACATCAGGGAGCAGCTTAAACAAGGAAACACAGTCCTCTCAGCTGACAACCTGACCACATCATCAACTCCAGTGCCAAAGGCAACAGGGAACACCTGGCACACAGGACACCAACGACAGCAATAAACGAGAATCACGAAACCTAACGCCAGCTGAAGACTGTACTGGACTTAGCGACTCTGCAAACTGTATACATGAGATTCCCATGTACTTCACACAACAACGCTCTGATACCAACTGTGATGACTCGGATCCCATATACCAGGTATACCCGATAGGACTACCGAATACACGTGATACCACTTGGAACTCGCGAGGCCTCCCAAGAGCGGTAAAGCTCCAAAGGGAAAAAAGATTGTCGTGTAGTACATTGAACTGACAGATATAACAGTAAGCAATTAAATTTCATTAGAACGGTTTGCTAAAGTAGTAGAAAAAAAATTACATTTTTATTAACAGATTTTAAATAATTATATACCAGAGTCAAGTCCAAAGCTAAAGACAACAGTCTAGCAGTACAGTCGACAGAAAGAAAGGACGTATCGAAAAGTCGGGGGAAGCCCGACGGAGGTACCAGCTGGCAGCTACAACTCAAACTCCAAGACCCGCGGAAGCAGAACGAACACATCACCCCACCTGAAAAGTAGGGGTGAGTCTCGTGTCACTGGCTCAGTAGGGGTCACGCGGATCCCCACTGAAAAACACGCAGTAACACGGAACAACAGCAAGAAACAACACTAGAAAGCTATAAAAGAAAAGGAAGCAGGAGTAGGGAACATGTAAGGACAAGGGGAATAACCCGAACAGGCAAGCAGGCCTAGAAAGGGAAAGAGGAGTAAGGAGCAACGAGGAAAAAGGGGAAAAACCACGCACAAACGCCCCAACCTACACCTACAACATGCATGCAAAAGAAAGTCTAGAAAAGACCTAGACAGGCATAGACCTCGAGTACAGCCACGGAAAGGCCAACCCGGGCAGGTCACAACACAGGAAGAGCACGAGAGTCGCACGCCACGCGACAGAAAAACCCCCGCACCGGGAGAACGGCCAGATGTGTCCACTGACGTCTTACACTGCACCAGAACACCCACCACAAGTGTCCCGACCACCCGCCAAGCGCGACCAACACGGACAAGGCCAAGTCGCAGACCCACGTGGAAACACAGGTACAAGTACTAGCCAGGGTCACGCCCGTCGGCGTCAGTCCTCCGCCCCTAACCACGTGTGCACACACTGGCTCCTGCCTAGAGCCAGGCCTCTAGCTAGTTTTCTCTCCCCGTAGGACGCTACGGTAACCGCAGGAGCCGACGGAAACTAGCTTACAAACCGTATATCGGGGTCACCTTTCGACTATTGCCCGTCTAGGGCGACGCAAGGAAGAAGCTCAAAACGCGGCGCTGAAGTACAGACAGTCGAACATGCACTGTCACCCATACCTCAAACACCAAAGGCAGCACAGGAAACTGTCGACAGACTCGAAAACGTAGTCTTAGCCTTCATAGGAGCATCAACCGATGTCCATGGGGAAAGCGACCAGACCACGGGAGCGACAGACATCACCCTAACATAGATAGACACACACACAGACACGCCACAAAACAACCCCTAACGTTACCTAAGACAGACCCACAACACACGACCACACACCAAAAAGCCCAACGGCCATCACGGCCACAACAGGACTGTAACGGCCTAGCACAGGCGCGTTACACGGGCCTGACGCACCAGGGCAGGCGTGTCAGAGACAACAGGAACAAAGTTACAACACGAGTCACGTAACGCACCAGGGCAGGCGTTACAACAGCCTAACGTACGAGTGCAGACGCGTTACGCCCACCTAACGCGTGAGGATAGGCGCGTTATGCCAACCGACCCAAAACTGAAACTCGGACAAACAGCATGTAACGGTCCACGGCAGACGCGTTACAGCATTGTGACGCAAGGGGGCAGGGCCGTTAGAGACACAGCCACCCAACACAACTAAAATAGAGTGTAACGGCCTGGGGCAGGCGCGTTACACAAACCTGACGCACCAGGGCGGGCGCGTCAGGGGAACCGACTCACCCAAAACGCTAGACGACAAAACAGGCGTGACGCATCACCCCGGACGCGTCAGAGAGCTGTGACGCGCCTCCCCTGGGCCGTCACACTCCCAAAACCATGAAGAACTAAAAACGCCCAGACGCTGTGACGGTCTGTCGTAGGGCCGTCAGGGACATGTGACGGTCTCTGAAACGACCGCTACACCGATCATGGCGGGAAAACAGTGGAAACGCCAAATCGGGCCGTTCCACGCCCCATTCACGCCGAAGCACAGGGGAAACAGATCTAGACGATGAAAAATAACTGTAGGAGGCTCAAAAGCCCACATGCAAGCCCTAAAACAAGAGATCGGGACGATTTCATCAAATCGACCCAAAGTGGGTCACCGAGGTTCCCGGACTCCTACCGGCCTCGAATGACAACCGGTCGACACGAAACTTACGTGAATGGGATCCAGACATCCCAACGGTCAGTTTGACACTAACCACATCACAAATGGTTGCCATTTTCTGGCGAACCCTGAAAACCCCAAAAACTACGATTTTCACTAAACCGACCCGATATCCCCCGATCGAGCACCAAACAACACACAGAAGCAGGGAAAACATACAGAAGAAAGTGGCGGTCCATCTCCCTACCTCCACCGAAGAAATCGTGCCCCGAAGGGACTAAACCATACCGAAAACCACCGAATCACGAACGACGCCCACTCGGAATCCACCGAGGGATCGCGCCCACCACGCTCCATCCGCTGCTCCTTCCCGCGAACCGATCACTCGAGCACGTCCACGCCTCAGCCAGCTCCGCAACGGTGCGCGCCCCGCGCCGAACGGACCAGAGACAGGAGAGAACGGAGTGAGATAGCGTGAAGTTGAAAATGAGCAGGAGAGATAGTGGAATTGAATTTATAGAAAGAAATTAGGAAATTTTCCTAATTTCTGAAAAATCCTATTTTTGGCCCGGTCTCAGAAAAATACATAAAAATAGTCAAAACGGTCGACTCGAAGAGTACATCGCCACTATATCGTCCACGAGTCGATGAATTGAGAAATAAACTCACCGCAGAGTTCCGTAACTAGTACGAGAGAAAGACCCACACGGATTGTAAAACTCAACTCGGGAGCTACAAAAGCGATCTAAAACTCTCCAAAAATGATCCGAAAGACCCAATAAAGATCCGAGACATTACACGATCAATGTTGAATTAGCCTCATAGGTCACCTCCGATAGCGGCTCTTCCTCCTATAGAAAGTCGGTAGCCAGCTCATCTATGGTTGTCGGAGGAGGAGTTGGAGATAGAGGGAGAGTTGGAGGTGGAGGGGGAGCGCATCTTGGCTCTTCGTGGGCTACTGGTTGGAGTGGTTGTTGGTACAAATGATGTCAGAGATTACTGGAGGCCAAAGTGATTAGCATCTCATCAAGTTTGGCCAAGATGGCCTAGGATGTGGTGGGATCCATAGGGATGTCAAGGGCATCGTCGGACTTGGACGAGGACTCGGGTTGGATAGAACAAGTCGGAAACTTGCTCTAATACCAAATTTGATGTGGGACGAAAGTGGGGGTCTACTAGAATTGAGAGAGAGGAGGCAGGCTATTGGAATTGAAAGGTGTCACCACAATGGGACGCTACTTGGAGGTGGTTCTAGAATGGTGTCAGACTGTGCTGAGTGAATTAGACGAACGTAGGCTTGGTCAACAGTGAGGTAACGAGTTTAGAAGAGAGACACGCCCAGGCGCCCAGACGTGGTCAACCCAGAACACTGTTCCTCCTCCTCCCAGAACAGTGCTCTATTTTTAGTATTTGACCACCGGTGAGGAGGATGGCCGGCGAAGGGGGCGTTCCTTGGTAGCCATGTTGGGTGCTCGAGGTGACGATGGTGTGGTGGAGTTGTGGTGGGCTGGTGCAAGTGTCTGCGGACGATGCAACGAGCGTGCTGTAGGGTGGTGAGTAGTGGAGGGAGTTGGGATGGACATTGGCAGGGTGGGCATTCAAGACTGGCTGTGTAGCTGGGGGGCGTATGTGACTAACTATAGAGGTTCTTGCTTGACAGACTGGGAGAGAGAGAGGGAGACGAAGCTAGGGTTCAAGGAGAAGAGTTAAGGAGTTTGAGGAGACAAATGATAGCAAGAGATAGCATAGGGTAAGAGAAGTGCATAAGCCAGTTGGAGAGGGAGGAAGGTAGAGGAATATAGGGTTCGAGGACAAGAAGAAGGGGTTCCAATTAAGAGAGGACGAGGAGACGGAGGGGATCGGGGATACAACTCCTCGTAGCTCAAACACAGTAGGTTTCTGCCAATTCAAATTCTCATCATCTTTTTTATTCTCCATCATATAAGTTTGCACCGTCCATATATATAGACCACATATCCAAGTAGAAAACCCAAAAAACTTCAACCCTTCCAAAACTTAAATCCCTATTAAAAGAAATCTTTAAACATCCTATTAAAACACTCTGAGAATGTACTGACAGAAATCATTTGAACCTATAAAAAACCAAAAATGCCCGTGTGTGTGAGAGAGAGAGAGAGAGAGATGGGTGCCATGCAACCCCTCTCCCTCACCTCCGTCAACTAGCCCTCCCGATCCTCTCCTCCTAACAAACACCTCCCCACCTCTCCTCCCCGCCATCCATCTCCCCCTCCAATGAACAACCTCCTCCCTTCCCAGCCCCCACTCCCCCTACCGGTGAACACACCCCTCCTCCAAAGCCACTGCCTCCATCGTCGGGATGGTTAGAGATGGAAAAGAGAGGGAGAGAGAGGAACATAGAGAGAGAGCTCAAATGAGGGGGGATGTCCGGGGAGGTTTCCCCCTCCCGTAGTGGTCACAAGCAGAAGAGAGGGAGAGGGAGAGAGGGGGAGAGAGAGAGACAACTTAGGGGAGGGGGGATGCCCCTCCGACGATAGTCGAGATAGAAAGAGAGGGGGAGAGAGAGGGGGGATGGGGAGTGAGAGAGAATGCAAGGGGAGGGGGGATGTCGGACGGGGTCTTCCCCTTCGACGATGACCAAGATAGAAAGAGAGGGGGAGAGAGAGAGGATGAGAGAGAGTGCACAGGGGGAGGGCAGACACTAGAGGGTATCTCCCCCTCCAGCGGTAGCTGAGACAAAAAGAGATGAGAGAGAGAGAGGATATAAGTGAAGTCACTTTGTGTGGGAACGACTTCATCTCGGACATAGAGAGAAGTCACTTAATGTGGGAACGGCTTCAAATGTGAAGTCATTCTAACACTGAACGACTTCCATTTGTGTCTCTCTCCCTCCACCCCCATTGTAGCGACCCGGATTCCGGATACCCGGCATACCCGGTAGAACTACCGGATACGCGTGATACCGCATGGAACCCGCGAGACCTCCCAAGAGCGGGAAAGCTCCGAAGGGAAAAATGCACGTGTAGAGTACATTGAAGCCACAGAGATAGTACAGTAAGTAATTAAATTTCATTAGATAGGTTTGCTAAAGTAGTAGAAATAAAATTACTTTTTAATTAACTGTTCAAATTAACAATTATAACCCAGAGTCAGTCCAAAGCTAAAGACAACAAGTCTAGCACAGTACAGTCGACAGAAAGGAAAAACATACCAAGAAGTCGGGGGCAGACCGACGCAGGTACCAGCTGGCAACAACGGCACGCAACGAGCACGCACACCAGAAACCACGCGGAAGCAGAGCGAACAACGCCACCCCACCTAAAAAGCAGGGGTGAGCCACGTGTCACTGGCTCAGTAGGGGTCACGCGGATCCCCACGGAAAAACACGCAGTAACACGGAACAACAACAACAAAACAGCAGGTGTAGTAAAGCAGGAAACTACACTACAAAGCTGTAAAACTACGCTGCAAGCAGTAGTAAACATACGGGAAGTAGGAGTAGGGAACAAGTAAGAAAGGGGGAAGAATCCGCGCTAGACAAGCGGCGGCCGAACTAACCTCGGCACCCCAAACTACTCCAAGCAACGACAAAAAGGTGACTCTGATTTGGCAAAGTCAGAAGTTACCGATCTGTCGACCTAACACCAGGTCTAAGACGAAGACCTGCAAGAACAGACAAGAAGGTCTAGAAAAGACCACACAGACGACCGACAGACTCAATCACACACACACGATTGGAACGTCGTGTACACTTCCCCACGCACGACCAGAGCATCATGCATGTGACAGAAACACTGACCTCGGGCATAGCCACAGAAAGGCCAACCCAGACAGGTCACGACACACAAGAAACGCCGAGAGTCAACGGTCAAGTGATAGGAGTACCCTCACACTAGAAGAACAGCCAGTTGCGTCCACTGACGTCTTACACTGTGCCACAAGTGTCACATCCACCCGACCGTGTGCAGCATGGGGGAGACTAGACACACCAAGAACCAGGTTCAAGGAACAACAGTCCCAAGGAAGAACGGCAACTACGGACACAGGACCGTAGTACCACAACTGCGATTGACTAGTCAAGGCCACGCCCGTCGGCGCAAGTCCCCAGTCCCTGACCACGTGTGCACACACTGACCACTACCTAGGCCAGGCCTCTAGCTAGTATTCCCCTCGGTAGGACGCTATCGTTGGCCGGGGCTCACGGAACTAGCTTAAAAACCGTGTAATAGGAAACTGCCCGTCCACCACTCCCGGTGGGTGACGTACTAAGAAAACCCTACGTCACAGGCTACGACTAGTGGAGGTTCACAAGGCACGGACTCCAAAACACAAGTGCTAGAGTATAGATAGTCTATGGAAGCCCTGTCACACGTACTACGAAGCACCACTGGCAGTACAACCACTGCCAATCGACTCAGGGCCAGGCAACTAGACCAACCACGTAACGATCCCGAGTCAAACGACTCAAGAGCAAGATCGTCACACACAGCGGAACAAGCCGCCAATCGGTCTAATCCTAAGCCACAAGAAACGACGCTCCGTAGAAAACAACACACGGAGACCTGAGGGAACACCAAAAACCATCAGACACGCCTGGACACGTAACCCAAGGTAAACGATACCTCGAGGCATCCAGAACCAGTGTCTCGGACTGGACAGAACCGCCAAGACACGCACACACTAGGTCACACGTCAACCACTGGGTCAGACCAGGTTGACCCGAACCTAACAACAATGTTTGAAAAGTAGGAAAGAAAATCCTACCTCAAGCAAGAAGACTCTTGGCCACCTTACAACGTAGTCTTAGCCCTCATAGGATGTCAGAAGACCTCCACGGGATAGCGGGCAGACCACAAGGCCAAGCCAAGACAAGCAGAAACCGAAAGAACGGAAATCGGAGCACAAGGCATGTAACGCACCACCCCTAGACCGCTACAAGAATATGACGGTCTAGACCTGGGTCGTTACACTCTGAGCGACGGTCGGGGGAGCAGCCGTCACACACACCGCCCTAACCAACTTCTAGAAACGCAAATGCATGTAACGGCCAGCACGGGGCGCGTTACACACACCTGACGCGCCAGACCAGGGGCGTCAGGGCCAGCAACCCTCAAACATAAAACACACGAAGCATGTAACGCGCTAGACGAGGCGCGTTACAACGAACTAACGCATGGGAGCGAGCGCGTTATAGCCACCTGACATACAAGACCAGGCGCGTCAGGGCCAACACACCCACAACCAAAGCTAGCTGAGAGGCATGTAACGGCCAGCACATGGCGCGTTACAAACGCCTGACGCACAGGGGCCCCACCGTTATATCCAACGGCGCAGCAACCTAACTCAGCCAACACAGCATGTAACGGCCTGGGGCATGCGCGTTACAAACACCTAACGCACGGGGGAACCACCGCCAGAGGCACCGCCTCAAATGGTCAACGTCGGTCAAATGGAATGTAACGGCCAGAACATGGCGTGTTACATCCATCTAACGCGCTGGGTCAAGCGCGTTAGAGGAACCGACTTAACCCAAGCAATAAACGACAAAAGAGATATAACGCGCCTCACGGGACGCGTTAGAGAAATGTGACGCGCCAGCCCTGGGCCGTCACACTCTCAAAACCCCGAAGAACTCAATCAACCTAGCCAATGTAACGGTCAGTCGTGGGGCCGTCAGAGCAAATGACAGTCTCTGGAACGACCGCCACATCAGCTACGGCGGGAAAACAGAGGAATGGCCAAATCGGCCCATTCCACGCCTCATTCACGCCGAAACGTAGGGGAAACAACCCTCGACGATGAAAAACTACATAAGAAGGCTAAAAAGCCCACATGCAAGCATCAAAACGTAAGATCCGGGCGATTCCAACGAATCAACCCTAAATAGGTCAACGAGGTTCCCGGGCTCCTACCGGCCTCGAATGACCACCGATCAACACGAAACAAGCATGGATGTGATCCTAACATCCCAACGGTCAGTTCAACACTAACCGAGCTACAAATGGTTGCCGTTCTTCGGCGAACCCTACAAAACCCAAAAATCATGGTTTAGGCTAAACAAGCCCAAACTCGGCCGTTTCCGTGCCAAACGAAGTGCAAGGGCAGGGAAAACGAGCAGGAGGAAGTGAGGAACCATCACCCTACCTCCACCGAAGAAACCGTGCCCCGAAGGGACTAAACCACGCCAAAAACCGCACCGTGAACCGAACCGTCGGCTTTGAATCCACCGTTCGGGATCGCGCCAAATCCATCTTGATCCTCGCACTATCGCGCACCTCAGCAGCATCTCGTCGTCACCAGCACGCCCCTGCACCCCTCAGTCTGTAGCCGGAGGCGAGAAGGCGGGAGAACGAGAGAGAACCGGAGAGAGAGAGGCGAGCGTACGAATGAGAAGGAGGAGAGAGGAAAAGGAAAGAAAAAGAAAAGAAATTAGGAAATTTTCCTAATTTCCAAAAATTCCGAAAATGGGCCAAAAATGCACAAATTCAGAAAAATACGCAAAAATAGTCAAAACGACTGGCTCGAAGAGTACATCGTCGCTGTAGCATCCACGAGTTCAAGAACTAACAAACACACTCACCGTAGGGTTCCGTAACTAGTACGAGAGAAAAACCCACACGGCTCGTAAAGCTCAACTCGAAAGCCACCAAAGCGAACCGAAACTCACCGAAACCAATCCAAAAGATCCAATGAAGATCCAGCAAGACCTACCAAGGATCCAGGGCATTACACCCATCCTCTCTCTCTATCTATCTCTCCCCCTCTTCATGTCTCCACCATCGTCGGAGGGGGAGACCCCCTCCAACATCCCCCCCACTTTCCTTGTGCTCTCTCCCTCTCTCTCACCTCCCGTCCTCTCTCTCTTTCTTTGTCACGCCCTGAACCGATAGCAACAGAAATTAATCAGAACGTGATAGCGAACAGTCATGTACAATCAGAGCAAACCACAAGAGTCACAATAAAGTCAGAAAATAACAAAAACTATAATTTTATTAATATCAAAATGTCATTATTATCCTTTATTGATTCAACTTACATTAATATAAAAAAAGAAAAGACTCAAAATTATAGGACTAGACTCAAGAAAATGAAAAGACACAGACACCAATCTTCTAGAGCACTCATCACTCTTGCCCTTCCCCGTCTATTTGAACATCTTCATCATTAATACTTGAAAAATGGTACGAGAAACTGGGTGAGCAAAAATGCTCAATAGGAATTACATCTCTATCGCCGTACAAAATATAAATGATTAACCAATTAACTAATATTCAATAAAATGCTATGTCATAAACGGTATAAAACTATAATCAATCTGAAATGTAATCTATCGATCAGAGGAGACAATCAATAAAGAATTTCAATGTCAATGATAGGTATGAAGCCCAAAGGAAAGGGAGCAATCCCAATACAGAACCAAGGACAATATAACAGTATGAAGCAATGAACATATGATCCATATGAACATAACTTATAGAATTGGCCAGAATATATCAGAATTCTAATAATATTAAAGCAGGATAGCATAATAACAGAATAACAGAATATCAGAGTAACATAATAACAGAATAACAGAGGTTGGTGCAATGTCACACCTAGAATTTTTTTATGGTTTACAAAATGGACTTCCGTTCTACCTGACATTGGTTGTTAGCGGACTCACAGCCCTCGGTAAATTCATAATTTCATATATGGCCAACATGGAGTCAAGGAGTTATGTTCTAGAAATATCACGAATGAAATTCCAAAGGAAAATATAATGACACAAGGAATACAGATGACATTCATAAGGAATATAAAGTCAACAGTACCTTAGACAATTAGTTCTCAGACTTATAAACCATAGTCAAATTGAAGAAAACAAGCTCATGAAACTAGGTTACACACGGTCATGAACAGTGCTGGGTCCAGAATGAACATGGTTGGTCGTAAGGCCACGACCAGAGGTAGACGATCCAAGCAAGGGTCTCTTCACAGAACGCGATCATGGGGTTAGCCGCGATCAAGATTGAACACAGTCCCTGAATAGGCCGTGTTTAGAACAGACCAGATAGAATCCAAATAGAACCTCGTTTCATGGGTCCAAAGGCTGGTTGAACCTCGACCTACACCAGTAGGACATGATTCTCCATGTTTTCAAGGCTTTTTTGGTACAACCAGCTAAGCTTCTTTGTGGGAATCTAAGACTCGTGGAGACTTACGAAGACCTTGATGAAGGAAGTTACAGTCCGACGGAAGAAATATCCGATAGAGGGTCCTAACTTCACTAAGAATTGGGGATCAACGTGAAACAGAAAACCAATCTCATAACAGTAGGTTAATATCACCGGAGTGACACAACCTTCAATCAATATATCCACGATATATCACATGATAAAATCATGAACCCTCAATCAATATAGCTATCATGCAATAAAGTTAAATCATGCCATGATGAGCCAATTTCAGGTTAACATGAAGTTATCTACTCTTTTAACATGCTAAGAACATTTGAGATAAGGTAAGGACATGGATTCAAAAGGGAAAGATGAACATGGATCGTGAAGACTTATGGAAATTAAGGTGTAAATATATTTCTTAGTTGTATTAGTTGGTTCAAATGACATGTAGACGTAAAAATATGCATCCATACTAAATAGCACTCACTTATCATGTTGGAAAGGGCACTAGGGTTCCTAGGAACCCGAGCCTGAATGTGGTCAGGGGAGGGGCCACGATTTAGAACGCGGTCCTCAAGCAGGCCATGTTCAAGATAACTTATTTATTTTTTTATTTATTTATATAAAGACTCCTTAATGCGGTCTATCGGTTGGACACGTTTAAAAACCCGGTCCCTGTTAGCACCACGATCATAAACAGA
This sequence comes from Amorphophallus konjac, assembly GCA_022559845.1. Taxonomy (NCBI): domain Eukaryota; kingdom Viridiplantae; phylum Streptophyta; class Magnoliopsida; order Alismatales; family Araceae; genus Amorphophallus; species Amorphophallus konjac. Next base: position 14,068,530 of record CM040127.1, on the reverse strand, counting down.
ACCTTGTTTATAGTGGGAAAACCTTAAACAGCGATATCTAGTCCATAATCTTCGAAATACGTGCGGGAGCAGAAGCTCACTGCACGAACCGTGGCATCAATGGCCCAGCCGCTGCACGGCCTGCACGGCCCAGCCGCTGCACGGCCTATACGGCCGGCCCAGCCGCTGCACGGGTCTATGAAAATTAAGAAAAATGATGCACGAAGAGAGTAGACATATAGATGAACGTGTTAAATCTATCAATTTACTGTTTAGCCTGAGAGATCACTTACCTTGAGTTGATTAATGAAGAAGAGGAAGAAGAAAGATGACTCCAGAAAACTCGAAGAAGACTCACGATTTTATACTCCTAGCACGATCCTCTCACAGTTAGAAGCATTCTCCCACGAGCTAAGGTCGACTAGAGAGGCTAAGGGATCCTATTTATAGGATTTCTATCTCCTAGAGTCCTAATTTAGGTTAAGGAATCCAAGATAGGATTAAACTCTAAAAGAATCATTTTTTATCTTTATCTAGGTCACTTAGCACAAGATAAAATCCTAATTAGGCTAGGGTTTCTATGGAGAACGACCTAATCTTTACTGGGTTTGATTTAATTTCGATTTAAGACCCATTTGGGTGAGTTTTACCTGAATCCATGTAGAATGTAGAGCTTTTAATAACTCCAAATTAAATATATTTTTAGGCCCATTAAGACTTTTTAACATTAGCTCAATACTTAATTACAAATTTTAAATTCATTCATGTAGCTCATTATATTTATATAGAATTTATTAGTATTCTATTCGAGAAAATTTTATTTTCTCAATTAATAATTATTTTTAAGTTTGGGTCACTACACTCTCCCTCTCTTTTTGTCTCCATTGTCGGCGGAGAGTGAGACCCTCTCTGGCGTCCCCCCTCCCCCTGTGCTCTCTCTCTCATCCTTTCTCTCTCTCCCTCTCTTTCTATCTTGGCCATAGTCAGAGGGGGAGACTCCCACCAACGTCCCCCTCCCCCTCCGCTATCTCTCTCTGACTCCCCGTCCTCTCTCTCTCTCTCCCTCTCTTTCTATCTTGGTCGACGTCGGAGAGGGAGACCCCGTCTGCCATCCCCCTCCCCTTGCGCTCTCTCCCTCACTCCCCATCCTCTCTCTTTGTCTCATAGCAAGTTCTGCGATTTTGCCGGCCTCATGATAACATCGACGAGTCTCTGGCCTCTTCCTCCCATCCTCCCTCACCTCGTCCCCCGAGAAACCTACATTGAGAGAGGGAGAGAGAGGGGGGGGCTAACTCAAGAGCAAGTTAGTGTTTTTCTCTCTTAACTAGGGAGGCAACCAGGTGAAAGTAACGTGGGTTAAGGCAAGGATATAAATACAACAATGCTACATATGTTAAGGATGTTGTTAATAATATGTAAAATTTAAGAATTTATTTATAAATATGATCTTTTATAAAGGTATATATGTAAAAACCCCTATATTACAACATACCTTTTCATTGGCTCAAAAAAAAGGAGAAAATATAATTTTCATGTAGAAAAGTCATCTCACGTCAGAACCGTATGACACGTATTTTTGTGCATTACATACTGCACTCGGTGAGAAAGCACAAGAATGAAATATTTTGTTGAAGAATGAAATATTTTATTATATGAATGAAATATTTAGTATAGAATTAAAAGATTTTGTTAAATTTCATTCTTATAATAAAATGTTTCATTTTTATAATATTTTATTCTTATAACAAATATTTTGTTCATGTAACAAAATATTTTATTTTAATAAAATATTTTATTAATTTATTTATATAGTCAAACAAAATATTTTATTCCGGTAACAAATGTTTCATTTCTTTATTAGAATATTTCATTTCTAAAAAATATTTCATTGATTTATTTATGTAGTCAAATGTTTTATTCTTGTAATAAAGTATTTTATTCTAGTAACAGATGTTTCACTCCTTTAATAAATATTTTATTCTTATAATAAAATACTTTATTCTTACAAAATATTTCATTCTTATATTTTTTCGTCGAATGCACTTTGTATTTAATGTGTAAAAATATGAGCCGTACGATTCTGATGTGATATATTTTTTTTACATAAAAAAGATTCATATTTTTTAGGCCAACGAGAACGCACATTATAAGCTGACGTAACTCTATGCACCACAAAATATTACTCTATATAAATATATGGGAGTAATACAATGCGTTGCCAATTTAGGGAGCACTTGGCGGCCGGTTCCGTGTGTGCACATGACATGCATACACAGGGGAGTAAAAATAGCGCAACTCTGAAAGTGATGGCAGCACTCTATTTTTTTTTGGTAACGGGGAATCTAGCAGAGTGGTACGGAGAGCTGAGCGATTACAGGGCCACCCGAGTTCGAGTCTTACCCAACGCATCAAGTCACTCCTTTTTTGTACCACCGTCATAAAATCTCGAGCTCACATCTCTCGATGATTAAATGTGAGCCACCCCCCCCCCCCCGGGGCTCGATCTCGGGCCCATAACTCACAGGTCCCAGGATCGAAACCTAGCTCTGATACCAACTTAACTGTCACGCCCCGAGCCTTTATTACAGCGGAAGACTATCTCGGGGAGCGCGAACAGCCGGCATGGTAAGCCTCTTGCAAGCAAGAACGATCAGAGCGCAAGATAATCACACATAAAGATGCAATTACACAATATATATTCCAACTTCAACTTTATTTCAAAATAATCAAGTACAACCACTAATTCAATTTCCATTATGCACTAGACTCAAGAAATAGGAAAATTACATAGACTCAATCTAAACAATTTAGACTTCCTAAGTCTTCACTCTCATCTTGACAATACTTTCATTCGCTCTCGGACCCGCTACTTGTATAACCCGAATCCGAATTCGAATCACTTCCATCTCCTGAAAAGATTGGAAATAGGTAATGAGTACACTTGTCCAGTAGGTATCTTCGCATCAACACGAAGGCACTATTAAAGTAATTAACAATTTAGCTCTAAAGAATGAGGTAAAAATCATGCGAATGTGATCAATCATGCGATCAAACCAAAGTAACAAGATGATCATGTAAGTTAGAATGAGAACAAATACGAACTAGTAAGAATGTAACAAGAACATGATATTGGCCTTTCATGAACAAGAATGTATCGAGAATGTACTAGCAAGCCACATAATCATCACTCCAGTATCTTTTGCTTATGAGCAAGTACTTCATGAATTTCTGTGGAATATCAAGCAAGAAAGTCATGTACAAGAATGTCATGTCGTGCCGTGGATTTTCACTTATTTATAGAGAAAGTACTCACAGCGTAATGCGACGCCAGTAGCATCATACCCCATGATTTATAAAATAATATGTTTCCGATAATCAGCCGAGGGGACTAGCATAGAGCCCTTGAACATAATCAGTGTTCGATCGCATCTTCAAGTATAAATCAAGTTACTTCTACGCATGTTAACAATAAAATATGGCCAAGAATGTAATAAGTTCAATAAGCTCATGATAACAATAATTCAATGAATGGATGCTTCAATAAGAATCATGAGAAATCAAGAATGACTTAAGTAAGATTATGCTTATGGAAATAAATCGACAGCATAACGATACGTTCTTTATCTTCTATTCATTATATTAGGTTTCTTGATCAATATGATAAGTTCTAGATCATCAAGAGTCTATCTAGAACCTTGGAATATCAACCCTTGGTCAATCCTTGGGTTAAAATACTCAAGCAGTGTGACGGTCGTGTACTGGGCCGTTACATGATGTGACGCTCCAGTATTGGGCCGTTACATTAGTCTGAATCTAGAACCAAGAAATCGGACTCAGTGGAATGTGACGGTCGTATATTGGGCCGTTACTTGTTCCTGACGGTCCAATATAGAGCCGTTACATCACTGATAACCAAAATCATCGATAGTGTAATCTAATCAATGGGCTTTAATGGTACAACCAACTCGGCGTCCTAGTGGGAATCCCAGGCTCACGGAGAATTACAGAGGCCTTGAAACAAGATTTCCTAGTCCATTGGAAGGAATATCCAATAGAGAGGTCCTCATGTCCAAGAATAGTGTTCCTATAGTGCAAAGTGAACTAATGGACAACATACCGGAATATGTGCCATATACTTAAAGAAATAACTCTATAGATAGGAAAGAATGTGTAACATTATGAAACCAAGATAAAACTCCGTCAATACAACTTTAGAAAAATCATGATTTAGAATACAAAACTATAGAGTTTTAGCCAATGAAATTAGCATAACTTAAAATAACCTAAGACACATTAATCATGTAATTTGATTATGAATCAGAAACTAAACTCAAAGCCATGATAATAGGTCCAAACTTAGCTATCTAAGCTTATTTATAAGTAAACTTAACTGGTTATTATTCTGCCTTGGGCTGACAGAACACAAGTGTCTGACGGTCTAGGATAGGTGCGTTACAGTGTGTGACGGTTCATCGAGGAGCCGTTACAGTGGTGTAACGCTCCTGTTAGGATGTGGCAGAGACAATAGAACAAATAAAAGCATAACAGGTTGTAACGGTCTATCGTAAGGCTGTTACATGCATGTGACGGTCTCACGTTAGTGCGTTAGAGAACCTGCTGGCAGTAAACTAAAGTAAAGGTTCATGAAAATATTACATGTCTGAAAATTAACATATTACCACTGTCCTAATCATGAATCGATGCATAGGTCAACTATATGCAAGGGTTTAGTGAATAGACAAGATAATACCTTTTTATTTTTATTTAGGGCTAAGAAATATATGAATGTATAAAACTATGAAATCATGAAATTCTTAGTCTATAATGTATGAAATCAAGCACAATCAGAGGGTTTTTATTCCTAACAAGTTATTTTTACCTATCATTGTGAGCGACGTCACACGGTTCGGGGAAGAGCGGAGAAGACGCGGAGCGCGCGGGCTCCTCTTTTTTGGTGTTTGTTGCAACACAGAAATAAGAGAAAAGAGAAGGGGCCACCACGGGAGATTGCTCCGGCGGGGCGAGCGGGACAAGTGTGATATAGCAAGATATGGGGGTTAAACGGCCATAGCGGGAAGTGACTCGCCGCGGCCTCGGGGGGACGGGAATGGTGCAGAAATTAAATAACAAGAATTGAAACGGCCATTGGGGAAGTGACTCGCCGCGGCCTCGAGAATATGAGCAGATAATAAGATGACAGAATATAAAGAGAATACAAAGAGCGGGAATTTAAACGGCCATTGGGGAAGTGACTCGCCGCGGCCTCGAGAACATAAACAGCTAAGAATATAACGTATAAGAACGTGAATTTAAACGGCCATTGGGGAAGTGACTCGCCGTGGCCTCGAGAATATGAGCAGAATATAACAGAATATAAAGAGAATATAAGAACGAAAATTTAAACGGCCATTGGGGAAGTGACTCGCCGCGGTCTCGAGAACATGAATAGATAAGAATATAACATATAAGAACGGAAATTTAAACGGCCATTGGGGAAGTGACTCGCCGCGGCCTCGAGAACAATATGTGATCGCCAGGGGGGCAAAAGACCCCAAAAATAAGATGGTGATCGCGCCTACCTCAAGAGCGGGAGATGGCGGGTTGCTTCTTCCTCTCCCTCCGGCCGGCCGACGGAGAGGGCTTTCCTCGGCTACCCTTGCAAAACAACGGCAAACAAATGACAAGTGGATTAGAAAGATAGAGGTGTAGTATTCAAATCCTTGCGATAAAAATAACGAAATGATGGCAAGACACACACCTGGTTGGTGTTATCTTTTAAACCCCTCTCGGACTCGAGTAGGAGGAAAATGAGATGATGGATGTAAGAAGTGTATAAGAAAAGGCGCCCTTATGAAGGGGGATAGGGGACGCAAGATGATGAATGCAAAAGAACTACGAAGAAAAGGAAAGAATTGGCTTATTGAATGTGCCGATCGTGAAATCCGGAAGAGCTCCGACAGCGTGGGGACGACGTGGAAGCGCGGTGGATGAAGACGACCTTCCTCTCGCGAGCGTGAGCACCCGAGAAGCCGGCAGAACCTCCACCTATAAAAGAACCCACGGGTTAGAAAATGACTCTGTAGCCTCTGGGCTCCGGCAGCCTATCGGATCACTTCGAAGCTCCCCCAGAACTGAGGGGGTGGGCCTCTATTTATAGAGCTCCGGAGGGTGGAGGCGTCCAGGACCCTGGACACCTCCATCAGGGTCGAATTAATATTTTATTCTATTTTTATATATTTTTTAGAATACTTTTGTGGAGGCGTCCAGGGCTCCGGACGCCTCAAACAGGTCCACCGAAAACCGACGATGGCCGCACGCGGTTTGGTACAACGCGTGGTTGTGTGAGCGGTGCCTCGTGATTCAGAAATGGGCGCGTCCAGTTGACTGGACGTCTCTATAATTTGGATTTTTTCACACACGACAAATCGTCGTTCGGTGGCCGGCGCCCGTGAGAGAGTTGATGGAGGCGTCCAGGGGCCTGGACGCCTCCAAAATATATATTATTTTTTTATTTTTCTTTTGTCTTTTATGCCAAGGCTGGCATTTTAATTTTTTATATTTGTTTTTATGGAGGCATCCAGGGGCCTGGACGCCTCCATTAATATATATATATTTTTATTTATTTTCTAATTTTTATGCCAACTGGTATTTTACACACACACATTTTTTATTTTTATTTTTATGGAGGCGTCCAGGGGCCTGGACGCCTCCATTAATATATATTTTTTATTTAGTTTTGGGCCCTGAGAAAATAATAAAAAAAATTAAAAGGATGGGGGCGTCCAGGGGCCTGGACGCCCCCATTAAGACCCACCCGGGTCCTAGTCAGCGGCCGCCCGGCAGACATCCTTCTTGGTTCCGGAACCTCCTGATGCGTTCGACTGGTGTTGATGCCGTCCGACAGTCGTGACGGGACGATTCCGAATGCTGAAAAAGGCAGAAGAAGACCCAAGAAAAGGAAGTGCTCAAGTGATTCGAAATGCGTAAGCCGTCGCGGGGCGTCGTATAGTAATATGAGACTTTCTCAGGAGACGTCAAGAATGGCGTGTCTACAGCTACCCCGCCTTGGCGTCTGCTTTGCAAGGGAGCGACACGTAGTGGAATGGTATCGAAGGGGAGTGAAATGAAGTGGGAGCGGACTGATAAGTTGATGCCAAGGTGTGATGAGACACGCTTTTGACGTTACTGTTTGGAATCTTTCCTGTAGTTTCAATGAGGCGACCTTGAAGAAGGTCTTTCAAATATAGACGATTGTTTGGACGGAGATCAAATAAGGGAGGGTGAGATGTGCGCTCAGACATGAAACAAAAAGAGACCAACTTCTCGGTGTGGAAGTACCTGGGTCATAAACCTACAGGTTTCACCTTTGGGGAGCGGTTACCAGCCAATGTGGAAGTGCTGCGGCCAAGGTGGGTCAAACAAGGTCAAAAGTAAAGGAATATCTGAGGGTCTGTCCAAACAAGGGTCTCCTTTGGAAGAGCAGCGTAGGGCTATCTCAAGGAAACTCAGTATTTCATTCGGAGTGGAATATCTCATATTTGTGGGAATTGAAACACAACGGCTTTCACAATCGAATCACTTGAATGATCTTCCGCAATAAATCAAAGTCCTATATGAATGCTTGCTGGGCTTAAAGAAAAATTTAAAACAAACTAAAATAGAAAATAGCCAAGGATAATATTGTCAACTTGTTAAGAACGGGTCAGGATATCGATCCGGTGAGCCGACACTGGGCTGGGGCCCGTTTATCCGCGCACCAACTCACTGAATGGAACCGTCGTCCCCATGCTACCACAAATTAACGGCCTATCCGTACAACCCAAATTCTTCCGGGATCATCACCGTTTTTGTTGAAGGGGAACTCAAATCCCAGATTCGTTCGGGTCGCAAGGTCCTTGACATGTTCTAGTAGCGTAGGTATCATATACTATGATGCATGACATGGTGAGACCAACCATTGAAAGGTGGGACAGGAGACAGGACAAAGACGTCCGTTAGTAAAACCTGCACAGACTAGCAAAGGTTATCAGAAAGTAGCAGAATCATAGCAGAATCGCACCACAGTACAAAGGAGATTCAGACAAAATCTTGACAATGACCACTGATGTGACATGTTTTGTCCTGTAGCGCTCTACCCTTCCTCTAAGAACTCCCCTTAGGCTAGTTCATTCAAATGCACCAAGGTGGGTTTTGGAAGCTCAGGAGAGGAAGGAGAGGAGAATCTCGAGATTTCAGGATGGAAGGAGAGTCTTCCCGCGTTATGAAGAGGAGCAGGCCTAGCGGCGAGATCAGGCGACTCTCCGACCTCGAGGGTCATCTGAGTGGGACGATCATGTCGCATATGGTAAGCTGATTCATTTCAAATTTTCCATGTGAACCTTCTTCTTACTTCCTTTATTTCTTCTTTTTTTCCTCTTCCAGCCATATCCACTCTTCCCAGGCCCGAGGAAGTTTTCCAAACTGCCATGGCTTTCAAAGCTAACTTCCAATATCTCCATTGGCATGAGGGCCATACTCTCGAAGTGGCATCTGCAGGGGCTCCTTATTCACGCCAAGCATTACGAGAAGATTCGTATGGACTGGGCGGCTATGGGCGCACTAGTGGAGATCTGGCATCCCCAGACCCACACTTTTATCTTCCCGACCTTCGAGGTGACCATCCTCCTCGAGGAGGTGGAACTTCTGCTCGGATTGAAGAAATTCAAGAGTGACGGGAAGGTGAAGGCTATGCGGATGCTGACACAGGGGACTACTGAAAGCGTCCTTGGAAGCTTCATGCCGCCCGACGCAGCCCGAAGGGTCCGTACTCAAAAGGGGATCGATCTCCAAAAGCTCGCGGAGTGGGTCATGGACGCCCTGAGAGGGTCACCAGACGATGACTATTTGGAGGGAATCATGAAGGGGTTCACTATCTGTCTGGCGGGTGCTCTCTTGTTTCCTCATACCGACAACATAGTGGAGGAGGATCAACTAAGTGCCATTCGCGGGATCTGGAGTGGAAAGAGGGTGGGACCCGCCATCCTTGCCTATCTTTACAGCGGCCTTACTGCCTCGAGCATGGGTAAGCCTCCTTTTGGTTGCGCACTTGTCTTGAATTGCTGGCTTGATTTGCACTTCAAATTCGACCACCGCGAGGGAATGCCAACTGCTTCGAAGCTCTTCCAACAAAACCCTCTTCATCACATAGCCGACGTGTTAGGCTTCGGTGGTACTGTAGTGAACCGCGTTCCGTGGCTGAAGAAACGTGAAGACTGGCGGTCTCACTTCCGTACCGTGACACAAGGCTTCTTCACTTGCGCACCGGCATGTTTGCTTTCGCTTGATCTCCTCATGAGGCCTTCTCCCGAAGTTGATCTTCAACTGATCGGCGCGACCGAGTTTGTCCTTTATAATGCGCATTGGTGCTGCCTCCAGATTGGCATCCCACGCCATTTGTTCCCGCCACCGACTGGCATCGTTCCTTTGAAGAAAAGGGAGTTGGGCACTGAAGCGGACGCGAAGGAAGCGAAGGCCATTAAAGCTCCCTGGAAGACAAGTGTTGCGGGAAAGGCCTTAGCGCACGTGGTGGAAGAATGCGAGCCGTGGAGGGCTTATGTAACCGAACTGGGGAAGTTAAGGCCTAAGGCGCCTAAGCCCCTGATATAGTTCATTCTGTTTTTCTGATGGAATAAAATCTGGCAAGGATGTTTTTTGACCCTTATCTCCTTAATTATTATTATCTTTTTTATGATTTTTTCTTTTTCTTTGTATTTTTTTCTTTTATTTAGATTATATACATACTCTTATCTTTTTTACTTTTATTATATATATTTATTTTTTTTAATTTTTATTATTGGGGCGTCCAGGGGCCTGGACGCCCCTATTTTTTTATTTTTAATTTTTTAAGTTTTTGTTTTGGGGGCGTCCAGGGTCCTAGACGCCCCTAATTTTTATTTTATTATTTTTTTGATTTTTTATTTTGGGGGCGTCCAGGCGCCTGGACGCCCCAAAGAGGCTGGATTCTATATATATGGGGGGGCTCTCCCCCTTTGCTCAATTACTGTTCATTCAAACCGCCCAGTCAATCCAGACGACCCATTCTTCGTCCCAATGGAGCGAGGAGGATCGAGCCAGGGTCCACAGAAGCGGAAACGACGGGCTCGTCGTCCAAGGAGGTTGAGGGATGATGCCGAGGAGGCTGCTGCGGCGGAGGAGATTGCCGCGGGTGAGGAGGTTCTTCCTTTGGCCTTGGAGGCTGCAGTGGATGCTGGCGACGCAGCAGAGGACGAGCACGATCCGGTAAGCCCCTTAGACCTCCATTCTATTGGTTCACTGGGTTAAAAGGGCGGACGAGAGGCTGTGTGAAGAACGCCGGGTGTGAGGAAGGAGGCGTCCAGGGGCCTGGACGCCTCTACATTTTCTTTTTATTTTTATTTTATTTTTTTTATTTTTTTATGAAAATAATATAAATATAATTAAAAATAAGGAGGCGTCCAGAGCCTGGGACGCCTCCATGATAATATATATATTATTAATATATTTTTTATTTTGGTTTTTTTCTAAAAAATAAAATAAAATAAAGGAAATGGAAAGGAGGCGTCCAGGGGCCTGGACGCCTCCACAAAAATTAAATATTTTAAAAAGAAAAAATAAAATAAAATGAATAACTAGTATATACAGTGTTATTGTTTATTACTATTCGTGATGCTGATGTGTTCTCTATTGGTTTTGTGGTGTGCAGGGCGTGATGAAGGGACGGATCAGCTGGTCCCTAGTGGTGGCAGCATACCGTGGGCTGCCGGACTTCCAGAGGGCGCGTGTGGACGCCATGGGCTTTGGAGCTTTCCTTAGGATCGAGCCCTTCTGGCTCGACCTTCCTCTTATCCAGGCACTGAGGGAGCGGTGGCACGCACCGAGCCGGGCGTTTCTGATGCCCTGGGGGCACATGGTGCCGACACTGGAGGACGTGGCTCGGATTATCGGGCTACGAGTTGACGGAGAGGCAGTCAGCGGGGTCACCTACCCCGACTACCGAGAGAGTGCCCTGGACCTGCTGTGGTTAGAGACGAGCGTGACTGATAGAGACAGCAGGGTAGTTGGCCGAGTGGAGATCATGGAGGCGCTCGGATTCGTCGACCCGCGCCAGCGGGTTAGCGAGACTGGAGCGGAGTTCTTGGCTCGACTAGAGGGGGACGCTCGCGCTGCTTTTACCCAGGATCCGAGTGAGCGGGAGCTGGTGGATCTAGACCTTCGGAGGTTTCTTTTCTTCTTCCTGGGCCGCCTTTTGCTGGGGACGAAGGGGGATGGCATCCACTGCCGTTTCCTCGGGATCTTGGCGGATCTGGACAGAGTGGGACACTACGCGTGGGGAGCGGCTCTGCTTGCCCATTTGATTGCTGATCTCTCCCAGACTTCAGAGAGGGAGACGACAGTCAGCGGCTTCGCACCTTTTCTCCAGGTAAATATTTTATTTATGCATTCCCACAGTTAAATATGCAACTATTGTACTAATGATGTATGATGGATGCAGGTGTGGAGCTATTACTATTTCCCGATGGGGAGGGCTAGGCATGGGAACAGGAGGGTCGTGCCTCTGGCTCGGCGGTGGAGGCCGGTCGTGGTTGCAGCACCCCACGGCTACCAGCTGGCGTCGCTTCGTCGGGAGCTGAGCGAGTATCCCGAGGCCATGGTATGATGCGTATGATTTTTTATGTTTTTATGCATGTGACTATCATGATATATGCATGGTGATGCAGGTGGTGTGGAGGCCCTACCTGGGCATGGGCGATGCTGGCCAGCCCTGAGTTGTAGCGGGTCTTCCTCGTTTCAGGCGGGACGTGTGGGTCCATTGCCTGAACGAGATCGAGCCGCTTCGGCTGAGGCTGGTTATGAGGACGTTGGGGCTGGCCCAGGAGTGGGTTGATGTAGAAGAGTCGGCCCGCATTGGGCGGAAGACTAAGGGGAAGGCGAAGGTTGTGGACTGGCGTACGCGCTTCCCAGCACAGTACCAGGACTGGCAGCAGGGCAGGGTCCCAGTGGTGTCCCATGTACAGGACAGCACAGACTACATGAGACGGTACCGAGCTACGTACGGGGACCGCCTCTCCTTGGGTGGTATGGCAGGGGTAAGTGAAATGAAACTGCTTCACCTTTCTATATGTATATGCATGTGGTACTAACTTACGTGCAATGCAGGATGCTCGTGATACCATGATCGCCGACCTGCGGGCCCAGTTGGCGGACGCCAGGCGACAGTTGGTGGCCATCCGACAGGAGTTGGAGATCCTGGTGAGTTTATGCGATGCATTTTTTTGTGACCTGGATTTTTGATGCTTAGCCTTTGACTGACGTTTGCCTCGTGTTTCAGCGGGCCCACCAGACAGCGGCAGTCGGGACGGCTGGTGGAGCGGGTTCCAGTTCGCGGGGCCCTCCTCCGGAGGTTTCTGCCCTCTAGGAGTAGCTGGCGTATGCAGTGGCTCGGGCTGAGGAGGCCGAGCGTGACCGCGAGGCTCGAGTGAGTGCTTGCCTGACCTTGACTCTCTTCTGGCTGCTTTCCTTCTATCACTGTTGTTCTCTTATGGTGCATGCGTGCTTTGACAGGTGGCCGAGATTCGGGAGGCCCTGGCGCGTGCTGTTCGTGCCGAGCAGGAGCGCGATGCTCGGGTGGCGGAGCGTGACGCCCGGATTGCAGAGCTGGAGGAGGAGCGTCGACGGGAGGCTGAGGAGCTCCCTCGCGACGTAGTGGATCTGCGGATCGCCCTCGAGCTGTCGAGGAGAGAGGCGATGAGGGAGAGAGAGGAGAGGGAGAGGGATAGAGAGAGCGTGGAGAGAGAGAGGGAGAGGGATAGGGAGAGAGAGAGGGAGGAGCGACAGCGGGATCAGACCGAGAGGAGGGCTCTAGAGGCCCAGCTGCTGGAGCTCCGATTGAGTCTCGGCACGGCGGAGGGGAGGCTTCGGGGGAGCGAGGAGCGGTACCAGAGGGCGAAGGAACGCGGGGCGCGACTTCGTCAGTCTGGTTCTTTTTCCATGGGCAGCTATCAGGTTTCTTCGACCGAGGAGCGTCGTCGCGCCTTCGAGGCTGGAGTGCCACCGCAGGGCGAGGCGAGCACGGCTTCTCAGGGTTCGCAGAGGCCCCCTAGGGATCCCCGGCAGAGGAGGGAGGAGAGAGATGACCAGGAGAGTTAGAGAGTTACTTGTACACGTCACCCTTCTCACTGTATGATGTACTTTCGGCTATTATATGAAATGGAAATGGCTTTCTTATGTTGTGTGTACTTTTCTCTCTCCCACACTTTCTTCTTTGCACTGAGTTGTCCTTCGAGGCACGCTCCACGAGACCTTGCCCTGAACAGCGGGGAACTACGCTTTGTACGGGGGGATTCTGTTTCCTTTCTCCCCCTTTTGGGCGCGTCTAGGCGCGAGGACGCGTCTTAGTCCTTGAATTCAAATTTAAAGCGTCGGGTGGCCTTTCTTCTCCCGTGCCTTACCCGCAAACGAGCCCTCCTTCCGCCGAAACTCGCTTGCCCCTTTTTCGTCTTCCTCCTCTTTTGATTGATGGAGTTCGGTGGGCCCGATCATGGTGAAGGTGGAGAGGGACGAGGAACTCCTCGCCCGAGGAGGGACGCGCCAGAGCACGGAACGGCGTCCATGGAGGAGGAAGGGCCGCTTCGGGCCCCCGAGGGACCCGAGGGGCCCGATGGCACAGGAGGAGGTGAACACGGCTCGGTGAGTGCTCGGTTTTCCCCCTCTTTGATCCATTTTGAGTTTTGAAGCAAGCCGTGCGAAGGGGGAAAGGGTTCGGCTAGTGTCGCACTTAAATGATGGACGCGTCCTAGACAGGGGACGCGTTATTTTTGACTGATGTGGGACCCCTTTCTTGATGCAGGACATGGCAAGGACCCTGGGCCTGGCCGATGAGTGGGCGAGTGCGGACGAGCCGAGCCGCGTCAGGAGGGAGAGTCGCGGCAAGGCGAGGCTCGAGGACTGGCCCGTACGTCTCCCTGGACAGCAAGGGGGTGTACTGGTGCAGGACAGTGCCGACTTCCTACGGCGGCAGAGAGAGAGTTACGCGGGGCTTCCCCAAGCTGGGGACACGTGGCATCGGCGGCTCGCGCGCCCAACTGTCAGAGACTAGGCGGCAGCTGGCCGTCGCTCAACATGAGCTGTCGCTCCTGGTAAGTTATGTGCCGCAGTTTTAACTTCAGATTTTGGAGTTTCACTGACGGCCGTTGTTTATTTTGTTCCAGCGTGCCCAGCAGACAGCGACGGTGGGAGTGGCTGGCGGATCTTCCAGCTCCTCGGCCCCTTTTCTCGAGATTGCCTCCCTCCGAGAGCAACTTGCCGGTGCGGTGGCCCGCGCGACCCGGGCGGAAGAGGAGCGTGACGCCTGGGTGGCGACTGTAGCGGAGCTGCGGCATCGTGGTGAGGAGAGACCTTCTCCAGACATCCTGGAGTTAAGGGTTCTTCTGCAGATGATGAGGAGAGAGGCAGAGAGAGAGAAAGCCGAGAGAAGGTCCGAGCGACAGCGGGATCTGACCGAGAGGAGGGCCTTGGAGGCCCAAGTGAGGGAGCTCCAGCTGGGCCTTCAGGCCGTCGTGCAGAGGCTAGGAGGGATGGAGACGCGCTACGAGAGAGCACGAGAGTTCAGGGAGTGACTCCGCCAGTCCGGTCGCTTTGTCACTAGTGGCTTCTTCGCCACGCCAGGGGAGGAGCAGCGAGTCACTGCTGCGGAGCAGGCGCCAAGAGGCGAGGCAGGTGCTACTGCACGGGGATCCCGGAGGCTTCTGAGGGACCCTCACCTCGGGGGAGAGGAGGAGAGTGCCCAGAGAGATGAGTGATGGTGAGGATTGGCGAGCTAGTGGACCCGCCACCTCTCTATGATTGTAGTGTTTGTGACAGCTTATGTAGAATTATGAATGGAATGATTTGATTTTCTGCTGCTTGTTTGTTCTCTTGTGCGTTCCTTCTTCCCTACACTTCCTTTCCTTTGCACTGTTCCCATGTGATGGGTCTACCGAGACTCCACCCCGAGCGGAGAATCGCGTCTTATTGTGACCATTTTCCACGGGAATCTGCCGTCGAAGTCAATAATGACGGCCCTAGTTTCTTTTCCCGAATGCTGTGTAATATTTTGCGGACGTCCTCCAAATCATGATAGGGTATCCCTAGACAACATAGGGGCTATTCGTCGTATTCTTCGTCCAGTCAATCACCCTGTGCGCGAGGTGAAGTGACACACGGGACCGCATGGCAGGTGCCTCATTGCGAGGGCTATCATCAACAGGTGATGGAGGCAATCTTGGCCCGCACTCCTTCCGTTTCTATAAATTCGTGTCCCTTTTATTTTCCCAGGTATATCGAGAGCTAACTCGAGGAGCACAAGTTCTCATGGGAGAGGAGGAGTTTGAAATTCCGAGGGTTGGATAGAGGGCGAATCTTCCCATTCCTCGAAGAGAAGCAGGTCCAGTGGTAGTAGTTCCAGGAGGCTTTCAGACCTTGAAGGGCACTTCAGCGAAAGGGCCCAATCACAACTCGTAAGCCAAGTTTTCTTGCCCTTTTTTCCATTCTTTCTTCCTTTCTTCTGACCAAACCTCACCCCCATTCCTTGTAGGTTGTGATGAAATCACAAATCTTATGGGAGTTGGTAGTAGCAGCGTACAGGGGCCTCCCAGATTTTCAGAAGGCGAGGCTAGACGTGATGGGATTTGGTACCTTCCTTCGGATCGAGCCGATCCAGCTCGACCTGGTCCTGATCCAAGCCTTGTGTGAGAGATGGGACCCAGTGAGTCGGGCATTCCTGATGCCCTGGGGGCACATGGTGCCCAGCTTGGAGGATGTGGTCCGGATCACAAGCCTGAAGATAGAGGGCGAGACAGTGACCGGAGTCACTTACGCGGACTACAGAGAAGGTGCCCAGAAGTTACTGGGTTTGGACCTAGATGGTCGAAAAAATAGGTCGGTAGCTAGGGCGTCCCTCATGGATGCATTAGGGCTCACCGACACTCGTCGGCGGGACGATGAATCCTCAGAAGAGTTCATGGAAAGGATGGAAATAGGATGTCGTGCCGTGTACTGCACAGATTTCGGCGACTGGGAAAGATGCAACATAGATTTGAGGAGATTTCTCCTCTTCCTTTTGGGGAGATTGGTACTGAGCTCGAAAGGGGACGGTATCCAATGTTGCTTTCTGGAGCTGCTGTCAGACCTTGAAAGAGTAGGGTATTATGCCTGGGGAGCCGCCATGCTGGCACACTTGTTTGCAGGCCTATTCCAAGAAACGGATCGTGAGATGACTGTGAGTGGTTTCACACCATTCATCCAGGTATTTTTTGGTTTTGCTTGTTTTGTATTTTTTTGTGTTTTTGTAAAGTACTGATGACCTGTGCCGAGCAGCTATGGAGCTATTATTACCTCCCTATGGGGAGAGCTCGGCATTGGCGACCCGTGGTGGTGCCGTTAGCCAGGCGGTGGGAACCCATCATGAGTGCGGCACCCCTAACCTACCAACTGATGGTGCTAAGGCGGGAGCTACAGGAGTTCCCTGCAGGGATGGTAAACTGGAGGCCCTACTCAGACATGGTCGATGCCGACCAGCCGTGGGTTCTAGCAAGTCGTGCCCGGTTCGGACGGGAACTGTGGATGCACTGCCTGAATGAAATCGAGCCGCTTCGGCTACGATTAGTTATGAGGACTTTAGGACTGGCTTAAGAATGGGTGGATTCAGCTGCGCCACCTCGTGTCGGGAGAAAGACGCGGGGACCGACGACCTGCATTGACTGGCGCGTGCGATTCCCCAAACAGTACGAGGACTGGCAACGGGGTGGCACGATTGTAGAATCACAGGCGCGGGATAGCGAGGACTACTTGCGTCTATATAGGATAAAGTACGCAGAACGGTTCCAACCCCGGGGACTTGTGGAGGTAGGTTTCCCCTTTTCTCTTCTCTTCTTTCTCCTTTTCTTGGTTTTCTGGTGAAAATACTGACTTGTAAGGCTGCAGGATGTCCGGGATGCCATGATAGCGAATTTACGAACTCGCTTGGCAGAGATGGAACAACAGTCGGACGATGCCCGCGGAGCTACGAGCGCCTTGGTAGGTGTACAGTACGTTCCTAATTAAAACCCAGATTCCAGATGTTGGCTGCTAATTCACGCGGTCGTAGCATGCCCAGATTGGCGCGGCTTCCCCGGTGATGGGAGTGGGTGGTGCCTCTTCCAGCTTGTGGATTCTCACCTCAGAACTTGACTTGCTTCATGAGTAATTTGCTCACGCCACGCAGCGTGCTGCGGAGGCAGAAGGGATGCTCTCTATACAGGTAAAAGTTTCAGTGTTGAGTTCTCTTGGTTTACGCCTTATCGCGTATCTGAGATGGTACACTTGGCAGGAAAAGGAGACGGAAGAAGCGCTTGCCAAGGCTGCGCAGAAGGAGGCTAGGATAGCAGAACTGGAGAGGGAACTGCGGCGTCATTCTGATGACGACTCCTCTAGGGATGCCGTAGAACTGAGGATCACTCTCCAGTTGGAGAGGGAAGACCGCGAGAGAGAACGTGCAGAGAGAGAAAGAGACGCAGAGAGAGAAAGAGCCAACAGATTGACTGAAAGGGAGGAACGAAGGGCCATGGAGGCCCAACTATTCGAACTCCGAATCAACCTTGGTCTTGCTGAACAGTGGCTGAGAGATGGTGAGGAGCGCTACCGAAGAGCACGAGAGCGTGGCTTTCGTGTTGGTAGCTTCTCTGCTGCTTCCGTAGATCAACGCCGGGATGCGGGAATAGGAAGAGGAGTACAGAGTGGTAGGAGTACCACTTTTCGTAGTTGGGTAGCACCTTTGAGAGTGTTTTGCCCGGAGAGTAGTGGGACGAGTAATGTAGAGAGAGAGGGCGGAACTTGATGTAATTTTTTTAGTTTTTGGAATAAAATATAAGGTTCGGTTTGTTTGTTTTTCACCTATGCTTCAGTTGCCTGAATCCCTGCACATATCACTGAAACAAACAAATCAGAATTTCTGTTCTGACTTGGCCCCTTGCTCAATAAGCAAATGGTCACTGTGACTGTCCTTGATAACTGGTCAAGGGGCCAAGCCTTTATTTAACGAAAGCAAGGGAAAGATGCGGTGATGATAAATGCGACAGGCAAGCACACGAATGCAAGCGGTATTAAAGTGAGATGCTGCACGCAATCGCAATCATGCAAAAATTGATTTATTTTCTTTTTTATATTTGGCACTTTTTTATTTTATCATAAAAAAGATTTTTTTGTTTGCAAATATGTACATTTTCTCTTTTCCATTTTTTCGCTTTTATTATAAAAAATTTTTATTGCTAACGCCCGGCAAGCACCAAAATGGCTCCTAACCTACGTGAGACAGGGGTTTCTTACTAACCTCCCAGGTATCCTAAGTGCACATCTAGGTTGATTTGGGCCTCTAGACCCCTCGAATGATGATCCCACCGGCTAAGACTTACCCTGATGACAATACCGTCATGCCATGCTTAGACTCCCAATCGCTTCCGACCACAGGGATTCACCCAAAAGATGTTTGAGGGAAAAGATTTACCCGACCCGGGTCTGTTTCCTCACAACTCTAGATGGTATATGATGGAACACCCTGGAATCCCAATGACCAACCGCGCGACGCTGACCCGGAATCAGAAGCCGTCGCACCCATAGGTGACGCGCTTGCATTGGCCTAAGCCCGAGGTTAAACAAGAAGACATCAAGGCGGTAAACATGGGTCTTGACCAGCCAGAAACACAGAGACTCCTTCGCAGCGATAGCTTTTGCTTTTCAAAGTAGGCAACTAAATGTGTATATTAAAATAAGGTCGCAGACCCTGGGCAGTTTTCACCTTTCAGAAACTCCATCAAACCTTCATCTTTAGAGGGAGAAGGAAGAATGTAGGGGATAAACCTCCTGAGAGGACCGACAAAGCCGTTAACCCGGCGAGCGAATAAGGGCCCATTAACTCTTTCCTTTCAGACAACTTCGGACCAAATCTCGAGCATTTACATTCCACGGCCCCTTTTGTGGATTCAGACTTTTGCTTTGAGGGGTTCCGTTTATCGCAACAGGCACGGTCACGACCAGGCTTTTCTCTTGATTTTGATTTTGTATTTCTTTTTGTGAGGGAGATATAGTCGTTTGACGTTTGTGGGCTCCCTTTTCGTATGCCTGCGGGGACACTGCCCTCTTCTCGTGCTCTGATCGATGCTCGAGGAAATGGATCCTACTCTTGCCCTTGGGGTTTGAGTTTCGGTTTCTCATGCTCAGCGTTTTAAGGGCGCCGACTGTCTCATTTGGTCGAAGAGAAAAGAATAAAGATTACAGCTTCCGGAGATCTTCTGGGTGGAGCCCCACCGTAGGTGATACTACCGACCTTTTTTTGAATAAAATACATAAGTGAGCACATGTTGGCTTCCTTCGAGCGAGCATAGGCCGACGTGACCGGACAGGGATCTCCACGGTTCTGGCAAACCAAGACCCGGTGCCTACCAAGTCTTAATGGGCCCTATCCTAACATGAAGGTTAGATGCAGGGACTTAACTGCATGGTGACTGCCAGGCATCGGCATTTTAAATTTTCCATATTTTTAGTGGTTTTCAAAATTTCTTTGTTTTTTGATGTTTTTATCTTTTCATCACTTTTTTTGTTTGTTTTGTGCTAAGGGTAGTATTTCTTAAGATAAAGCCCATTCCAAGGGTGGGATAACTCGGTCCCTTCGGCGTTGATTAGCTTGTAGGCGTTGCCAGGGTACACGGCTTGAATTACAAATGATCCTTCCCAATTGGGTTGGAGCTTAGAACGCGGCCCTCCAGGTTTGACAAAAATTCTTTTTACGACCATCTCACCGACTTTGAATTTTCTCTCAACGACTTTCTTTTGATAAAAGCGAGCGAGTCTATTTTGATACACACGCGCGTGTTCGGCAGCGGCCAGTCGCTTCTCATCCAAGAGTTCCAACTGGGCGAAGAGTGAATTACGACGATCGTCGAGGGGAAATTCCTCGTCCAATTGTACCCTGAGAGAAGGGATCAGAGTCTCATACGGGACTACCGCTTCCATACCATAAGTAAGGGCAAATGGAGTCTGCCCGGTGGGGGTACGGATTGAAGTGCGATAGGCCCATAGAGCTTCGATAAGTTTTTCTGGCCAGTCTGAAAACTTACTAGACTCGCAGGTTTTTTTGATGATTTTGAGCAATGTTTTATTGGTGGCCTCCGCTTGGCCATTACCTTGTGGGTAATAAGGCGATGAATGATGCAATGCAATTGCGTACCTTTTGCAGAGGTCCTGTAGGTCCTGAGAAATGAACTGTGGCCCATTGTCGGTGACGATCGTGCTTGAGGAAGATGGTGAATGGATTTTATTGGCGTGAAGTTGACACTTGACACATCTACGGACATAGACAGCACAATCCTCTTCCATAGTGGGCCAGTAAAAACCTTGCCGAATGATCTTTTTGGCGAGCATCTGACTATTCACGTGGCCACCGCACACACCCGAGTGCGTCTCCTCTACACATTTCCAAATCTCATTGTCACCAAGACATCTTAACAGAATACTAGTAAGGCTCCTCCTATAGAGTAGACCTCCAACCAAAGTATATTTCTAAGCCACCCTTCTTATGGCTTTCTTGTCCTCTGTGGTGGCCTCTTCAGGATAAGACTGATCTTGGCAGTATTTGACAATTTCATAGAACCATGGTTTCTCTTCATCAGCCAGTTCTTCTTCGGCCTCTGCCAACATGATTTCTCTCTTCTCAAGGATATCTTCCTACAGGATCTTCCTTGCTATCCTGTCTTTGATATTTACGTAGGAAGCATCATCGATTGCAGGGGCGTGAAGTTTATAGATGGAAATGGACTTAAACCATCTTCCTAGAGGGAACCTTATGGATGATGCCAACGAGGCGAGGGCATCGGTGAGAATATTCTGATGACGAGGGACATTAACAAAGATCAGTTTGGCGAACAGTTTGGCAAAGGCAGCAGTGAGTTCTTGGTATGGCTTGAGTTTGGGATCGCGAGTGCGATATTTAGTGAGCACCTGGCGAAGGATGAGTTGACTATCACCTACGACTCGCAACTCAGTGATACGAAAAGAATGAGCGAGTTCTAGGCCAGCTAGAAGGGCTTCATATTCAGCTATATTGTTGGTGACTGGAAATTTGAGTTGGTATGCCAATGGGAATGTGAGGCCTTCAGGCGACAGGAGGGCGATGCCGATTCCTCTCCCTTGAGAATTCAGAGCTCCATCAAAATATAGCGTCCACATTGGCTCATCTGATCGGTTGATGGACATTAGTTCCTCATCTGGAAACTCTGATTGGACGGGATCGAATTTGAGAAGAGGATGGTGAGCGAGATGCTCGGCTATGGCATAGCCTTTAATCGCCTTTTGCTGGATGTAGGTGATGTCGAACTGAGAGAGAAAACTTTTCCAGCGTGCTAGCCTATCCGTAAGGACGGCTTTCTCCAGAAGGAATTTGATAGGATTCATTCGAGCAATCAAGTGGACCTCGTGAGCCAAGAAGTAGTGCTTCAATTTCTGCACTACCCAAACGAGGGCAGCACAGGTTTTCTCCATGCCGGTGTACTTCTGCTCACAGGGGTTGAGAAGTTTGGACAAGTAATAGGTTGCCCTTTCCTTGCCTTCTTCATCAGCTTGTGCGAGGACGGCTCCTACGGAGTCATCCAAGACTGAGACGTAAAGGATCAGAGGTTTTTCCGGTTTGGGTGGAATGAGAACGGGTGGACTAGCCAGATATTTCTTTAACCCTTCAAAAGCTTTCTGACATTTAGAATTCCAGTGGAATTCTACTCCTGGCTTGGTCAACTCGTAGAGAGGTCTACACCTTTGTGAATGTTGGGACACAAATCGACGAATAAACTACAACCTCCCGATTAAACCTCGGACTTCCCTCAAATTCTTGGGAGGCGGCATATCCCTGATAGCCTTGGCTTTGTCGGGATCTATCTCGATCCCTCTTTTGCTCACAATGAACCCCAGCAATTTACCTGACGACACACCAAACACACACTTCTTCGGGTTCATTTTCAGTTGGAACTCCCTTGACCTCTGCAAGACCTTAGCCAAAACTTCTGGATGTTCCATCCTGGTCTTTGATTTTACCAATAAGTCATCCACATACACTTCCAGATATATGTGCATCATGTTATGAAATATGGCCATCATCGCTCTTTAGTAAGTAGCTCCAGCATTCTTTAATCCGAACGGCATGACCACGTAACAATATGTTCCCCAAGGGGTAGTGAATGACGTCTTTTCCTGATCCTCTTCTGCCAAACAAATTTGATTATATCCTGAAAATCCATCCATGAACGAGAGGGTCTCGTAGCCTGCCGTGTTATCGATCAACACATCAATGTGAGGCAAGGGAAAATCATCCTTTGGACACGCGCGGTTAAGGTCCCGGAAGTCGATGCAAATCCTGACTTTCCCATCTTTCTTCATGACCGGGACAATGTTCGCCACCCATTGAGGATAAAGAACGACTCTAATGAACCTGGCTTTGTGGAGCTTATCGACCTCTTCTTTCATTTTCAAAGCCATCTGAGGGTGGAAACGCCTTAACCTTTGTTTTACCGAGATGGACCCTGGTTTTAGGGTTAAACGGTGTTCGACCAAGGTTGAATCCAGACCCGGCATATCCTCGTAGCTCCATGCAAACGTGTCCTTATATTCCTTGAGAACCTCAATTAATGCCTCTTCTTCAGAGGGTGGTAGGTTGTCACTTATGAGGATGATCCTAGGGTCTTCCTCAGTTCCCAAGTTGACTTCTTTGGTGGATTCTTCTACGGCGGTTGACGGCTCGTCGAATCTCCTCATTCCACTAGCGTATGCGCCCGCCGCATCCTCATATTCTTCACCCTCCTCTTCAGGGGGGCATTCTTCATCCGTGATCTCGTAGACTCCATACCCTTCATCAGATGCACAGTCGCCCTCGCATTCTATTTCGGGTAGCTGGATGGGATTTTCTAACAACTGGGGGATGGCAAGAAGGGCCTGACACCTGGCGGTCAAATCCAGAAGGAATCGACGAGGGATCTGCCTACCCTTGGATTTCTTCCTAGGTACTATCCTTGGCCTATCATCCCTAGATTGACTGACAATATTTACAGAAGAAGAGGAAGACGAAGAGGATGGTGTAGAATGTACAGGAGAAGATCCCTCAGAGGAGGGGTAGAAAAGGTCGCTCATCGGACCTTGGACGGGTGGTCCGCAAGGCAGTACGCACCCGTGGGAGATGTAGGAGGTTTCCTCAACGAAGATGTGTTGTTGGGGAATTTGAAAATTGACGTTTTTTTTCGTTTTCATTTTTAATGACAAAGCAGTAAAAAGAGATTGGAGGAGAGAGAAAAGTGGTTATGGTTAGAGGATTGTGAGGCTCATAGAGCAGATCATGGTTGAAGACCTGGCGCGGGTTGAAAAGCCCACGTAGGTATGTAAACAGAGAAGGGGATCTGGGAAGATCATCAGACAATTGTCTGGCCCAGGAAGAAGATATCAGCAAAGGCTGAGACGAGTGGATGGAGAAGATGGCAGTTAATGAGCCGTCGATGGTAATGTTGAGGACGGATGAAGATCCGTCGATGACAGAGTCCTTCTGGCGAGGACGAGGATAGTTTGGAACCTTGGCAAGAGTGGTAATATTCTCTGGTATCTCGGAGATCAATGGTGGTCCTTCAAGCTGCGGAGACGAGAACATCCTTTCCAGTGCAACGGAAATGTCCCGTATGTCGAACCATTTGTCCCACTCGCATTCCGGATCTTTGATCTTGCCTCTTTTGGTGATCCTCGGACATTTTTCAGCCAAATATACAGTATGTGATCTCCCATATGCTTCTCGTGGGTGATCCCCCATCTGAACAAGGGGCCCTCTGTTGAAGTGGCTTGATAGAGTCCACGTGAGGGGCTTCCAATCTGCCTTGAACGGTCCTTTGAAACCTAGGCCAAACCTGCGGTTCGGCCTAATTTCCTTTGGCGGTTTGAGCATACCCTGTAACTGTGTGCCCAGACCTTTTCCTTGTTGATAGCCGATGTTCCTCATAATCTCCCAACCTTTGGAGTGAAAAGGGAGACATGATGTTGTGGTTGCCCTGACCGGCTCCTTTGGTGCTAGTGGAACATGAGATGGATCACGTACGTCCAGCAGTGACAATATGGGCCGATGAGACGGCCAAACAGAAGGCAGAGAGGTGTTGATAGCATCCACTGTGTGAAGGACAGGTGTACTGACCACTTTAATAATTCTCCCATTGTAAGGAAACTTCAGGCACTGATGGTTGGTGGAAGGCACAGCGTCCATGGCTTCGATGTAAGGGCGACCCAATATAGCCTTGAATGTGGGGTCCATGTCGAGGACATGGAATTCCGTGGGAATTGACATGGGGCCTAGTTCTGCCTTCAGAATAATCATCCCATGCGGCGGCCTTTTGCTATTGTCATAAGCCGTGACCGTGATCGAGGAAGGTCTTATTTGTTCCTCGTTGACCCCACACAACTGAAGAGTGCTCATGGAGATCACATTTATGGATGCACCCGTGTCCACAAGACACGGATTTATGAATACCCCATTAATTTTTATTGAAATGCACAATGCATATTTCGGAGCTTCCTTGGGAGCGAGCTCGTAGTTGTGAAACATGATGGCTGGTTGTGTGTCTGTTGGGGTCAGGACGGTCGAAATCTTCTCCACGGGGAGGTCTTCATTAACCATGACCTTTTGAAGATATTCCATCAAGGCCGCCTGGTGGGATGTGGATCTTTGAAGTAGCTCTAGGATGGAGATCCGGGCAGGTGTCTTGTCCAAGTGTTTCAATAGATCATACTGTGTTCCAGGGATAGCTCTTTCTGGTTGTTCTACATCATCCTTCTCTGGCTGAGATTGCTCGGGATTCTGACTATTGTGGGGGAAAACCCTGTGGAAAATCCTTCCACTCCGGAGCACCATTGCCTGCGGCTTTTGTACCTCTGTGGGGGTAGCAGTGAGTTTTAACAGGGGTTTGAGGGGTAGTAGTGGAGGAATGGTTGATGAAGCAGGGGTGATGACGGGAGCAAGGATTCTGATGAGGGGTTTGTTAGGTGGCGGCATGGTGGAGGTAGAGGGGATATTGCGCGGATTATGAAGGATAAGGGGTCTAGAAGGTGGCGGTGGAACGAAGTAGGAGTGGGTAGGGCTTGAAGTGGGCAATGATTTTGAGGTGGGTGATGGTTAATGAGTGGTTTTGAAGGCATTAGTGGTGATACGGTGGAGAAAGACGGGGTTATGTATGGTTGACGGATGATAAGGGGTTTAGAAGGCGTAGGGGTAAATGTGGTAGAGGTGGATGGTAAAGTGGGGGAGTGAGAGAAGATGAGAGGGTGTGAAGGCATAGTGGAGAGTGTCGGTTGATAGGAGGTCGGGGTGCGGATGAGAGGGCGTAATGGTAGTGGAAATGGTGATGGTGATACTGACGCGGGTTGATGAGAGAGAGGTGCTACCCGGGCAAGGTGAGGGGGTTGCATGACGATAGGGTTGGAGGTAGAAAGAATGGAGGTACTTTCCTGGTGCCACACCTGCTCTCTCCTGACTTCCGAGAAGGAGGAGATGGGGTTAACCTGATGATTGGGCTGTTGGTGCTCTGGTAATAGATTCTGGATTATGCCCATGTCGGGCTGTTGTTGTGGGGCCTGCTGAGCCTGCTGTTGTTGTTGTGGTTGCTGTTGCTGTTGCTGTTGTAACTGCTGCTGTGGCCTATGAGGGGGTCTCCTAGCCTTGAGAGCCGCGACGTATCGTCTCATCTCATCCCAATCTATTTGATGTTCATCATTCATATCATGGATGTAATCTTTGAAATGGAAGCAGTAATCTACTGTGTGTCCCGGCTGCCTGTGGTAGACGCAGTATTTGGAGGTATCAACATTGGGTGGCCACGCGGGCCTTTCTCTGGGTAGGGCGAGTTGGTTTGATGCCATGAGGGCATTAAAAATGTCTGCTAAGGTTTTCGGCAATGGTGGATAGTAGGCTCTCTTGGGACCGAGCGGCCTCCTTTGTTGCTGTTGGGGACCATAGTTCCCCGGGGGTGGAACTTGGTTGTACTGAAGTAGTGGTTGTTGTTGCTGAGGTTGTGGTTGTTGTTGCTGGGGTTGGCGTAATGGAGGCATATTATCCTGGGGTGGATTATTTTGGGGTGGAGGACGAAGAGGGAAAGAACCCGGTTGAAGGGGAAGTCGGGACATTTGTGGAGGCCTTGGGTTGACTGCATAGTTGGCATTGTTGACCGCACTGACTTGCTCATTTGTCACGACCCCTTCTGTGGCTCCGCCCGGGACACCAGCGCCTGTCTTTCGGACCACTTTGGGTTTCGGCGACTCAAACATGTTCATGATGGGGGAGTCTTTTAGCTGGGTTTGGATGTACCGGGCCCTTTCATAGAGTTCCTCCATTGTAGTAAGTTTATTCATGGCCAGGACATGTCTGAACTGTGGGGTTGCATTAGACACAATCATCTTCACTTGTTCAGGCTCGGAGAGGGTATCCCTTATTCTTTCCACCAGAGACCTCCATCTATCAGCATATCGGACAAAATCCTCGCCGGGTTTCATCTTTTCGGCCACTAGGTCGGTAATGGAGAGTGAGGGACCGACCCTATCCCTATATTTCTGCAAGAACCTTCTCTGGACTATTTCAAAATTCTCGGCCTCGCGGGGCTCCAGAGAATAGAACCACTCAAGCGCAGGACCATCCAATGATCTCCGAAAGAGGTATGCCAGGGACCTTTGATCATTTTGCCAATAGGAGGACTCATACATGAAGTCCTTGAGGTGAATGAAGGGGTTACCGGTACCATTGTATCTGCGGTACGTGGGCATTTCGGAGGGAGGAAGATGAATGACGGGAAGGATTGGCAAAGCAACCTCCGGGGTGGCTTTCACGTCCACCATTCTTCTTAGATTTTGAAACTGCTCGTCCATGCGATTGAATCTATTGAGGAGCGATTGGGCGAGCTCCTCTGGAGGTGAAGGTGGCACTTGCCACTGGGGGAGAAACTGTCTCCCGGAGACTTGAGGGGGAAACCCCGAATGAGAGGGAGCTGTCGGACCGCCGATAATTGGCCCTGGCTGGAGCGGTGTGTGGGGAACAACGGGAGTTTGAGATTGTGACGGGAACTGGAATGAGGGTGGTTGTTGGCTCGCTTGTCCTTGAAGCGAGGGAGACTGGATGGCTTGCGCCAATGAGGGAGATGAAATGGCCTGCACGGACTCTTGGAGAGGTGCGATGACCGGAGTTGATTCCTGGGACGTGGGGGAAACAGATTTCCCCTTTAGAATGGCCTGGAAGGCCCGGAGCTGTTCAGAAGTAAGCTCCGTGTTGGCGAGGACGCCCAGTAAAGAAGAGATATCTTGTGGTGGGGACGTGTCCCCGGCAATAACCTGCACCTCATGCGAGGGGTCATGAGAAGGACCCGAGTCCATAGCATAGACTCGCGGGTCGGCTGACAAACCACGGCTAGGGTGGTTCTCCTCAAAAGACTCGTGAGACATGCTCACAGTTTTCCCAGAACGTAAAAACATACACTAGCAAGTAGGTAGCAGAGATTATCAAACAAGTGGATGCCTTTACGCCCTTTTTTGTGTTTTGATTTTGATGATTTTTTGTATTTTTTAGCGAGATCCGAAGTTCACACATAATGGGGACCCTAGTTTGTTTTTGTTTCACCGCCGTGTCAGCTAGGGTCTCTCGTCTCACCACGAATGAAATGACTAACTCCGGGGAACTTCAATGGTACAACCAGCCCAGTGAACGAAGAGGAGATTCTTCGATGTCGGGGACTTACGGAGGTCCCAGTGTAGGAGATTCTAGTCCGTTGAGAGGAATTCTCAAACGGAGAGTCCTTCCTTCACCGGGAAAGGGTGATCCTCAAAAAATGAAAAAAGGATAGAAAAGAGAAATGGATGTATGCAATGGAATGCTGACAGATATATATAGAGTAAGAAAATAACAGAAATAATAGACATATAATAAACAAAGAACCAATCAAAACTGACGGTGCTGCCGTGAGCACAACGGGGGCGCGCGCGGGCGCGAAGGCGGAGAGGCACGGGTGGTGCCGAACTTGCAAGGGTAGCCGAAAGGAAGCAGTAGAGGTCCCACTGTGATCGCCAATCTGTGAGCGACGTCACGCGGTTCGGGGAAGAGCAGAGAAGACGCGGAGCGCGCGGGCTCCTCTTTTTTGGTGTTTGTTGCAACACAGAAATAAGAGAAAAGAGAAGGGGCCACTACGGGAGATTGCTCCGGCGGGGCGAGCGGGACAAGTGTGATATAGCAAGATATGGGGGTTAAACGGCCATAGCGGGAAGTGACTCGCCGCGGCCTCGGGGGGACGGGAATGGTGCAGAAATTAAATAACAAGAATTGAAACGGCCATTGGGGAAGTGACTCGCCGCGGCCTCGAGAATATGAGCAGATAATAAGATGACAGAATATAAAGAGAATACAAAGAGCGGGAATTTAAACGGCCATTGGGGAAGTGACTCGCCGTGGCCTCGAGAACATAAACAGCTAAGAATATAACGTATAAGAACGTGAATTTAAACGGCCATTGGGGAAGTGACTCGCCGCGGCCTCGAGAATATGAGCAGAATAAAATAAAATATAAAGAGAATATAAGAACGGAAATTTAAACGGCCATTGGGGAAGTGACTCGCCGCGGCCTCGAGAACATGAATAGATAAGAATATAACATATAAGAACGGAAATTTAAACGGCCATTGGGGAAGTGACTCGCCGCGGCCTCGAGAATAATATGTGATCGCCAGGGGGGCAAAAGACCCCAAAAATAAGAAGGTGATCGCGCCTACCTCAAGAGCGGGAGATGGCGGGTTGCTTCTTCCTCTCCCTCCGGCCGGCCGACGGAGAGGGCTTTCCTCGGCTACCCTTGCAAAACAACGGCAAATAAATGACAAGTGGATTAGAAAGATGGAGGTGTAGTATTTAAATCCTTGTGATAAAAATAACGAAATGATGGCAAGACACACACCTGGTTGGTGTTATCTTTTAAACCCCTCTCGGACTCGAGTAGGAGGAAAATGAGATGATGGATGTAAGAAGTGTATAAGAAAAGGCGCCCTTATGAAGGGGGATAGGGGACGCAAGATGATGAATGTAAAAGAACTACGAAGAAAAGGAAAGAATTGACTTATTGAATGTGCCGATCGTGAAATCCGGCGGAGCTCCGACAGCGTGGGGACGACGTGGAAGCGCGGTGGATGAAGACGACCTTCCTCTCGCGAGCGTGAGCACCCGAGAAGCCGGCAGAACCTCCACCTATAAAAGAACCCACGGGTTAGAAAATGACTCTGTAGCCTCTGGGCTCTGACAGCCTATCGGATCACTTCGAAGCTCCCCCAGAACTGAGGGGGTGGGCCTCTATTTATAGAGCTCCAGAGGGTGGAGGCGTCCAGGACCCTGGACACCTCCATCAGGGCCGAATTAATATTTTATTATATTTTTATATATTTTTATTGGAATACTTTTGTGGAGGCGTCCAGGGCTCCGGACGCCTCAAACAGGTCCACCGAAAACCGACGGTGGCCGCACGCGGTTTGGCACAACGCGTGGTTGTGTGAGCGGCGCCTCGTGATTCAGAAATGGGCGCGTCCAGTTGACTGGACGTCTCTATAATTTAGATTTTTTCACACACGACAAACCGTCGTTCGGTGGCCGGCGCCCGTGAGAGAGTTGATGGAGGCGTCCAGGGGCCTGGACGCCTCCAAAATATATATTATTTTTTTATTTTTCTTTTGTCTTTTATGCCAAGGCTGATATTTTAATTTTTTATATTTGTTTTTATGGAGGCGTCCAGGGGCCTGGACGCCTCCATTAATATATATATTTTTTTATTTATTTTCTAATTTTTATGCCAACTGGTATTTTACACACACACATTTTTTATTTTTGTTTTTATGGAGGCGTCCAGGGGCCTGGATGCATCCATTAATATATATTTTTTATTTAGTTTTGGGCCCTGAGAAAATAATAAAAAAATTAAAAGGATGGGGGCGTCCAGGGGCCTGGACGCCCCCATTAAGACCCACCCGGGTCCTAGTCAGCGGCCGCCCGGCAGACATCCTTCTTGGTTCCGGAACCTCCTGATGCGTTCGACTGGTGTTGATGCCGTCCGACTGCCGTGACGGGACGATTCCGAATGCTGAAAAAGGCAGAAGAAGACCCAAGAAAAGGAAGTGCTCAAATGATTCGAAATGCTTAAGCCGTCGCGGGACGTCGTATAGTAATATGAGACTTTCTCAGGAGACGTCAAGAATGGCGTGTCTACAATCATGAGATAACCTACCTCTTCTAGAACCTTAAAACTTTGAATTTGATGCTAGGTGCTACCCTTAGTCCCTTGTACTTCTTGTGATAAATCAGCAACTTCAATCTGCTCTATTTCCTCAGCCTCTTGACCTAAGGATGTAAAATTTTGAGGGTAAGAAGATGAAACTATTGGGAACAAAAAGTTCTAAATGATCATACTCTAATTACCTCGTTTAGATGTCATAATCTCTGGATCTTCAGGGGACCTGCGTTCAGATTCGTGGGTTGCTAAGGTTGAATTAGCAACTTTGGAAGCTTCTATCTCCTTGGTTGCTTGATCTCCTAGTACGAAATTTGGAGAACCATTAGTCTAAAGTATAGTAAACAAAAGCTTCTAAAGAACTTACCTGAATTTATGACTCCTTATCTTGATTCTTCACGAGCCAAAAGTAAGGGTCGCTCAGTTCAGAATTAGGTCTTATTTATAGGGTTTTGACTAGGGTTTACAGATTAGATCGATTCTAGAGTCCTTAATCTGCCAGAACATAATCCCTAAGAGTCCTTAGTAATGTTATAAGCTTCCCTAAGTCGATCTCTTGTAGATAGGATTTCAAAGTTCCAATCTTTTTGTAATTTGCTCACCTTACGGAATCTGCAGGATGTAACGGTCGTGTCTAGGTGCGTTACAGGCTGTGGCGGTCGCCCGATAGACCGTTACATGTAACATATATAGAGTTTCAATTTGATAAAACTCTTTTATTCATTTATCCATATAATTATCTTATATATTTCGTATTTATCCTTAAAATACGTGAATAAGCTAATTACCCTTCTAGAATATGGGCCAAACTTAATGGGCTTAGTCCATTAACCTTTTGGATAATAATTAGATATGCTAGGTTAACTAATTAGCCTAATTGAGCCTTATAATGACTTATTAATCTAATAATCCTTCATTAATTTATTTAGACCTTTATAATTTCCATGAAACTATTTTATAATTCAAAAATTATATATATATATATTCTGGAGTACTACACCCTCCCCCACTTAGAAGAATTTGATCCCCAAATTCAATATATAGATTTCGGAGAGTGTACTTACAGTTAAATAATTCTAGAAATATTTTCCGCATGGCTTCTTCGGTTTCTCAAGTTGCTTCATATAGCCATATTTTCTTCCATTGAATCTTGACCATAGGAATAACTTTATTTCTTAGTTGATGCACTTTCTGTTCCAGAATCTTTATGGGTGTTTGCTCGAACATCATATCCTTCTGAATCTCCAGATTGTCATAAGTGATAATATGGTCGGGATCATATACATACTTCTTCAGCATAGAGACGTGAAATACATCATGAACTCCTGCTAATTGTGGAGGTAAAGCTAGTTTGTAAGTCACTTCACCAATCCGTTCAAGAATTTCAAACGGGCCTATGAATCTTGGAGTTAGCTTTCATTTAATGCCAAATCTTCGAATACCACGACCTGGACAAACCTTTAAATATACGTGATCTCCTACTTGAAACTCCAAGTCACGTCTTCGATTGTCAGCATAAGACTTTTGCCTATCTTGTGCCATCTTCATTCTTTCTTGAATGAGCTTGATCTTCTCTGTAGAATCCCTGATAAGATCGGGGCCTAGAAATTATTTTTCCCCTATTTCATTCCAACATATTGGTGATCGACAATTTTTTCCATATAAAGCTTCAAAAGGTGTCATTCGTATGCTAGCCTGATAGCTATTGTTATATGCAAACTCTACTAGAGGCAAGTGATCATGCCAACTACCTCCAAAGTCGATAGCACAAGCCCTGAGCATATCTTCTACTATCTGATTTGTTCTTTCCGTTTGACCATCTATTTGTGGATGAAAAGTTGTGCTGAAATTTAATCTAGTCCCTAGTGAATGTTGTAGATCCTTCCAGAATTATGATGTGAATCGAGGATCCCTATCAGATATAATAGTGACTGGGACACCATGTAGTTTGACAATCTCCTTTATGTACAATGCTGCCAGGATATCCACAAATCATCGACTCTTTATTGGTATGAAGTGTGCGGATTTAGTCAATCGGTCTATGATTACCCATATTCCATCGTGTCCACCTCTGGTCTTGGGTAAACCCATAATAAAGTCCATCCCTATACTCTCTCATTTCCATTCGAGAATACTCAAGGGGTGTAATTTACTTGCGAGTCTAAAATGCTCTGTCTTTACTTGTTGGCAGGTGAGACAGCGAGATACGAAATCAGCTATTTCTCTCTTCATATTGGGACACCAGAAATTTCTTTTGAGATCTTGATACATCTTTGTTCCTCCTGGATGAATTGTGTATTTGGAATTATGCGCTTCATCTAGGATTAGTTTCTTCGTAGCCACATGATCTGGTACACATATTCGGCCCTTAAATAACAATCTTCCGTCATTGGAAATAGAAAAATCTGACCTTTGTTCCATATTGGTCTTAATTTCTAGTAATATAGGATCATCATTTACAGCTTGATCAGATCTTCTATCAATGTAGGTTGAGCTCAGATATTAACTATGAAACAATCTTCTTCCTTTATGTCAATATCTAAGTTCAACTGAGCAAATTGAGGAACAAGGTTAGTTACACTTATCATAAGACTTGATAGCATACCTATTGGTTTTCTGCTGAGTGCATCTGCTACAGCATTAGCCTTGTCATGATGATATTGAATAGCAAAATCAAAGTCTTTGAGATATTCTAACCACCTTCTCTGCCTCATGTTAAGCTCCTTTTGAGAGAATAAATATTTCAGGCTTTTGTGGTCTGAGTAGACCGTGAACTTTTCACCATAAAGATAATGACGCCAAATTTTCAAGGCAAAAATAATCACTGCTAATTCCAGATCATGTACGGGATAGTTTTCCTCGTGACGTTTCAATTATCTTGAAGAATAACAGATTACTTTTCCATTCTGCATGAGAACGCATCCTAAGCCAATGCCAGATGTATCTGTATACACTTCGAATCCACCACCCTCCATTGGTAGTGATAAAATAGGGGCTGTCGTAAGATGATTCTTAAGAGTTTGGAAACTCTTCTCACATTTCTCTGACCAGACAAAAGGATTTTCTTTTCTTGTAAGTCTAGTTAAAGGAATCGTAATTTTTGAGAAGTCCATAATGAATCTTCTATAATAACCAGCTAGACCCAGAAAGCTTCTTACTTCAAATACAGTCGTTAGCCGACTCCAATTCTTGACAGCTTCTACCTTAGAAGGATCCACAGCAATACCTTCTTTTGAAATAATGTGGCCTAGGAATGAGACTTCCTCGAGCCAGAATTCACACTTATTGAGTTTGGCATAAAGCTTGTGCTCTCTAAGTGTTTGTAAAGCTATTTTCAAATGTTGTTCATGTTCCTCTTTTGTCTTGGAATATATTAAGATGTCATCAATGAAGACGATGATGAACTGGTCTAGATATGGCTGGAAGACGTTGTTCATAAGTTGCATGAATGCTGTTGGGGCATTAGTTAACCCAAACGGCATCAATACGAATTCATAGTGGCCATAATGACTTCAAAAAGCTGATTTATAAATGTCATCTTCTTTAATTCTAAGCTGATGATAACCTGATCTGAGGTCTATCTTAAAGAAATATTCTGCTCCTGAAAGCTGATCGAAGAGCTCATCAATACGCGGCAACGGATACTTGTTTTTAATTGTGAGTTGATTCAGTCGCCGGTAATCGATGCATAGCCTGAGAGAACTATCCTTCTTCTTGACAAATAGAACCGGCGCATCCCAAGGGGATGTGCTAGGTCTGATGAAGCCCTTGTCTAGTAGTTCCTGCAACTGCTTTTTCAATTCCTTAAGCTCCGTGGGGGACATCCTGTAAGGGGCTATAGAAACAGGTGCTGCTCCTGGAATGCGTTCAATGGTGAAGTTCACTTCCCTCTCGGGTGGTAAACTGGGTAGTTCTGGTGAAAACACGTCTGGAAACTCATTTACAATAGAGATGTCTGCTATTTTAATTTCTTTAGATTCGGTGATAATGACATAAGCAAGAAAAGTTTTACATCCTTGAGAGATAAGTTTGCAAACGTGAAGAGAGGATATGATAGTGGGGTGTTTCTTGTACTTGATGCCAAGAAAAGAGAATCTTGGAAGACCGGGCTTTCAAAAGGATATAATCATATTTCGGCAATTGATATAAGCATCATGATTTACAACCCAATCTACCCCTAAAATGGCATCATAACCTTTCATGTCAAGGCATACCAAGTTTGCGGGGAGATTATGATCTTCTACTATCACTTCGCTATCAGGATAATAGTCGGTAAGCTTTGTTCCAGAACCTAAGGGTGTGGAAATAGCAAGATCTGAAGGTAAGGGAACTGATGCGATTGGTAATGTTTTAGAAAAAGTAGTGAAGATAAACGAATGAGAGGCACCCGTATCAAATAGCACAAATGTAGGACGAGAACAAATTTGAAGAGTATCTTTCATAAGCCCATCATCCTTGGGCGCTTCCTCTCCTTCTAGAACAGCATTGAGGCGAGCCTGCCTCCTGCGTCCTCCACCAGATGACTGGTCCTTCATAAGGGGGCATTCCGGCATGCGATGCTCTCTACTTCCACAACGTAAACAAGTGACGAGACGCTTCCAACACTCCTCAGCCGAATGGCCGAATTTTTCACAAAATGTGCAAGCCGTGGCGACCTGCTCCTTCTCCTCCTTGATTCTCTTTTGCTTATGGGAACTTCCACCATTCCTATTCCTAGATCTCTTCTTACTATCACGGCTTTTGTAAGGCTCCGTGATGCTGAATTTCTCTTTCTTATAACGCCGATCTGAGCGTCGGCTTGATTCTTCTCCTTTACCTTTCAATTTTTTGACCTTCTCTAAGGTCCTTTCACATAGGTACGCCCGCTGAGCCATCTCCGCATAAGTATGGATGTTTTGGGTCCCGAGCTGCTGAATGAAATCGAGTCGTAACCCGTCCATAAACCGATTTACCTTGAGTAGATCGGTGCTGATAAGATGCGGTGCGTAAGGTGCAAGCCTTGAGAATTGCAGTTCATATTCGGCAACCGTCATCATTCCTTGCCGAAGAGCGGCGAACTCCATAGTCTTTCGTTCCTTTACGTGCTTAGAAAAGTACTTGGCACGGAACAGGGTAAGAAAATCATCCCATGTATGAGGTGCATTGGCCGGAGGTGCCGGAACCGACTTCCACCATGTGCGAGCATCTTTGTTGAGTTGAAAGGTTGCGAGACACACCTTCTCCTGATCGGTGCATTGGATGACATCAAATATACGATTCATTTCGTCTATCCAGTTTTCTGCCTCGTCGGGATTAGACGAACCATAGAATCGCGGAGGATTTAAACTCCGGAAATTGCGACGTAGGTCACCAGCCCTTGTCCCTGCGCCACCTTGCGCTATGGTTTGCAATGACTGAGTAAGAACGGCTACTATTTGTTGCATACCATCTCAATCTACACGATGAGCTATTTATAAAATGAGGTGTCTGAGAGAAAAATAACAACTTGTTATTTCTCATGAAATTGAGAGAAATAATCTTAAAGCTAATTAATTGTCTTATCTCGGGCTCTACCCAATTCTCACATGGGTATGAAAATTTCTTCCTTAGTTTATAGGTAGGGGTCCTTAAACCTTGGACTTATCCTATGACATGACTCTTCTTCTTAAGTCGTGAGACTTAGGCTCTGATACCAACTTAGCTGTCACGTCCCGAGCCTTATATTATAGCGGAAGACTAACTCGGGGAGCGCGATCTTGATTGATTGAAGGGTATTTTTTGGGGAATTTTTTCATAAAAATTATTTTTAGAAATAAATTTATACAAATATATTAACAGTTATATCATTTCATTAATTTAAGTAGTACATAAATATTATTTAAGTGTGATTTTTTATACATTTTTAGTAAAAATATTCGATATGTCTGTAAATAAATATGATATTTTTATATAATTTAAATTTACATAATGATATATTTACTAATATATTTTTACAAATATTTTTTATAAATATTTATTGAATAATAATCTCGTGCAAAAACTCATTATATATATATAATGAAACGGTACCCTGAATTAAATCGACCAACTACGACAAGTATCGTAGGAGTTGGTGGGACAG
This sequence comes from Amorphophallus konjac, assembly GCA_022559845.1. Classification (NCBI taxonomy): domain Eukaryota; kingdom Viridiplantae; phylum Streptophyta; class Magnoliopsida; order Alismatales; family Araceae; genus Amorphophallus; species Amorphophallus konjac. The sequence goes on along the minus strand of CM040127.1, from coordinate 14,032,113 downwards.
CCAGAAGATGTGCCCGAACTTTTTATCTTAGGTCGGCCAAACCTGATGACGGGGATTCCTCGCAAGCTGCTACTCCGCCTCACCGTCGTCGGCCTCATCCTGGCCTAACTCTCGCAAGCAAATCACGTCCACTTCCAACCGCACCGAGGCGGCGAGCTCATCTCTGCCTTCTACCGCCCTCCGCGCTCCTTCACTTGTTAAAGTTAGGCCGGCAGACCCGCAGTTGACCCAAGTGTGACTAACTACGAAATAATCTAAAAGAGAAACAATTGCTACAAACCTCTTCCCCCCCCCTCAAAAAAAAATTTTACACCTCACGCAATCTCCCATTTAATGGCTCAACAAATCAAAAAAATAAAGAGACTATGTGAAGAGCCCATTTTTTTTCTTTTTAAATTTAACTCATGTTGGAAGGAGATGAGTTTCACCTCAAAAAAATTTAAAAAAAACTCGATGCACCGGTCCATGGTGTCAATGCAACAATTATTTCTCAATAGCAAAACAGGACTGGTAAGTAAGTAATCCCACGTGTTCAATCTTGAGCGAGTACTGTTTGCGTACTACTTTTGGGGGGTTAAAAACCAAGATCTCCATCTGTCTCTCTCAACCACCTCTCTTAGATGTACGAAAACCTTTGAAGAACCAAAACAGCAACGTCCACGATCAATTTTGGTCGGTGTTATCAGAATTAGATCGGATCAGTTGGATCGTACATCGATTTAGAAATTGATCTGATTAAGGTTGATCCGATCTAATATTAAAAAATCAGATGAATCGGACGAATCGCGATTCGATCGATGAATCAATTCAAATCAATCTGACCCGATTCACTCTTTAAAATAAAAAAAATATATACATAAAAATATTTAGACCTTCAAAATAATATTTACGTGTGAATAAAATTATTTTATTATTATTTATCATTTTATTTTAGATATATTTGAAGTTTAAAATTTTAAACTTTAAAAGAGTATAGATATCAATTGTGAAAACTCTTAATCATGACTAATAGAATATTATAAAATTTTAAAGTCAATTTATTTAATTATGCTATTGTTATTTTTTTATTTATATAGTTATATAATCATGACTAATAATTATAGAGTTTTTTACATGGAAACTATTGTTAAAAGTGAATTTATAAAAAAATCATTCCTAAAAATACATTAGCAAGTATATCACTGTGTAATCTGAATTGTGTAAAAATGTCATATTTATTTGCATGCATATCATTTCTTTTTACCAACAACTTGTAAGAAAATCACGTTTAAATGACATTTATACATTATTTGAATTAACTCAGTGATATACATGCTAATGCATTTTTAGGAATGATTTTTTTACAAATTCACTTTTAACAATAGTTTTCGTGTAAAAAACCCATAATTATATATATATATATTTTTATTTTAATCATTATATCTTATTTTTTATTATCTTGACTTATAGAATCGGATCAGATCATATATCAATATTATGATGACGTCACAGTTTAAATCGATTCGATTGAACGGTCTAACATATTCGAATCGAATCAATTTATTGACTAATTTAAATATCGATTCGATTGTGATAACATTGATTTTGATTTATAATTAAACGTGGATATGATTCACGTTCATGTTGTGGACTACATAGGACGTCTTGTTTATGGCATTGCTTTAGTTACCAGTAGAGCTGCCGAAGGACACTCGGTATTTGTTATTTTGATTTTTTAATCAAACAATGGATATACAATTCGGTAAAATCATCCCAAAAACTTATCGAAAATGAAAAGTGGATAGCCATAAACATCAGAAAAAAAATAGTTGTTTTTGCATCTGCAAACTCATTTCTATTTCTAATAACAAATATGTAAGTGATTTGAGTTTAGGCCATTAGATGAAATTTTATTCCACATCCAACGGTTAGGGAAGGTATAGATTTACATATCAATTGTGTGCTTTTATCATTTATATTTTTTATGGTGTGATTTTATTATTTTTTATTTTTATTTACAATAGGTAATGAATATGTTTCGTAAATTTGAAGACTTTACGATTTTCTAACGTAGAGATTTAAAATTTAGTCAAGTAGACGAGATAATTAAGAGATAAAAATGAAAAGTTATGTTTTCATTTTTATTCTTGATTCAAAGTAGGCATGTCAATGAGTTGACTCTGGATCAGACTTAATTCAACTCGACCCGAGTTTGACTCGTCAATATTAAAACTTTGAATCCGACCCAAACTTTAACTATGTCGGGTCAGATCAAATTAAATCAGACCCGACACTTACAGAAAAATGTAAAATCTAACTAAAATACGACATGACCCAAAAACTTAAATAAAAAAATAATATATTTAATAATATAAAAATATAATCTCATTAAATTAATTCAAATCTTTAACATTAATTATTTAATTTATTTAAAATATTAATCTTTAATTAAATAAATAATATGATTTTAATTAAATAATTTTTAAATTTAAAGAGAGAAAAAGTAAAATGTATCGAGCCAACTTACGAGTCGAATTAAAAATCGAAACTTAACTCATGGGTCTTAACCAAGCCGTACTTTTAAACCTACCTAAGAACTCGCTTGCAAAAAAAGACCTTGCAACCCGAATAAAAATCAGGCCAAATCCACATACCTCTCGGACCAACACTACCCTTTGATAGTCCTAATTCAAAGTGAGTAGACACAAAAACGGGAACACACCTTTTAGTCTCCAAAATTCTCATAAAAATGAAAGCATAAAATATTATTTCCATGTCTATCTTCGACCGTTGACAGGCCTTTCTAACAATTCTTGAGCCCTATTTATTTGTGAGATAAACTGAGATATCTCGCTAAAAATTATCTTATTCACTTCGATTGCTGGTACAAAATATTTCAATTAAGATATATAAATTATTATCCTGATTTATTCTGAGATAAATTATTCTACCAAAAAGATAAAATAAAGATAGTCAAACTTATTCACAATTCTCGAGAAAATATTTCAAATTATCTTATCTTCTAATTAAAATATTTTAATATATTTTATAGAATATCTCGTCTGTAATTTAATTTAATCCATCCGCTTAGCCTATCTCGCAATCAAACATGACCGAAATCAGAAAGTAAGCAAGCTGATGGCCCGAAGACCCGTGGGGTCGGGCCGTCGTAATTAAATTAATCAGACTTGCGGAACAAGGAGTCACACCTTTTTCGTGATAAAGGCACCAAAAAAATAAAATAAGGGGAAAAAACAATATCAGATAGTCCAAGTTTCATGCCCACTTTGAGATTTTTGAAGGTCCGCTTCAAAGGTACGGTGTTTCCAGCTATCGACCACCTTCCTTAGTTAAAGTGTACACTCAGGAAAATAACAATCCTCTGCAGAGGCCCGAACATTGACGAATCATATACTGGCAAGCAATTGGTAATTCCAGCTGCTCCTCGAGTCAAAATTCTGAAGCATCAAGCTCAGGTGAAGAATGAAATCCGACGTCTGTAGGCACATATTCTTCGTCATCCTCGTCCCCAAAATCACCGTCAACAGCAGGATACCCATTGAGATCAACATTTACACCATCCAACCGCCTCACAAACTGGCCCCGAACCCTAGGTCGCCTTTCTGCCAGCCGCTTTCGGTTCACATATCTGACTTTCTTGCCAAAACACCTATCTTTCCTTTTCTGCCTAAATTTGGTAAGCGCTGCTTCCCTTCTTTCAATTCGACCAGATTTCCCCTCTGGTGTGGATGAGTTGGGCATGGATGGCCACAAATGGGGAGAAGGCATTTGTTCGGGTTGCATACCTGCATTCACCTGATAGTAAGGAAATGACGATATGATAGGTACCTGTGTGCATTGTGGAAGCGGATTGTACTGAGGTAGTACGACTGGAGAACCTTGCACTTGTACATCATGAAAGCCCCCTTGATATAGTGATGGACAAGAATGCATCACATTTTGCCTCATCATTCCTGGAAAGTAGTAAGGCATATGAAAAAGTGTTGAAACACCTGAAGCATCAGTTTGGACATCACTGCATTGTGGCTGAATGGAATAGGATGACTGTCCTTTAAATAGGTGCCACTCTGCAGAAGGTTGCGACGGCTCTGAAAGCAAGTTAACATTTCCGTGATCACTGTTAGCCAATCCATCTCCGTCACCTCTCTTTAACACCCCTTCATGCCTATCAATTTCATCAACCTGTCTACGGGGCGTGAGATGTTTCTCTTTACTGCTTGAGGGTTGTAATGAAACCTCTGGAGGACCACGCCTACCAAAATGTTTTGCTTGTGCACTTGATTTGACATATGTAAAAAAGGCCGAGGATTCACCAACCTTCAGTTCACTTTTCTTTGGACATGATAGGCTCCTTCCTAAAAACACTGATTGGACATCATTTCATGTCAAGAAGAATGAAGAACATGAAAACAACAAAATTAGACAAACACAAATAAACACTCAAAACACCTAGAAATATACCTGACTGCTTACCAGACTTATCCCTACCCTCTAGGACATTAAGTTCACATTCCAATAACTTGTCACGTTCAACCTCCAGAGCAGAGTCTTGGGACTGGATATGAAAGACAGAATTTAAAATGAGAAAAAATACAATATATTCACATATGTTAAAGTTACAAAAGAAATCAAGCAAATTGTTAAAAACAGTGCAATAACAGATGTGTTTGTTCACTCGTTGGTTGATGCTCCCCCTAGAGAAATTACATATTCCTAAAAATTTCTTCATCTATGAACTACCTTCAAAAAGTCCAAGGGAACATCTGAAATTTACTCCCCAGAACTAGGAGCTTTAACTGCAACCAAGACGGTGCTGTCTACCTACTAACTGGTGATGTACGCCTGTAGGGACTTGACAAACCCCCTCCAGAAAGTTATTTTGAATCACTTCCCTGCAGATAGTTGGCTTCAGGCATGGCTGATGGTCAGAAGATTTTGCCAAATGTTTATGTTCTTCATTTGATCTAGCAGACCCAACACTCATGTCATAAGCCTCATCCCATGAATCATCAATGGTGGATGACCCCTCCAGCATACAAGGTACCGTTGATATCCCTCATTCCTGGTAGGGATATTTGTTCAACCAATATGATTTGCTCATGTCGTGTGAGAAATATGGCTACTGGAACTGGAGTTTTGGTTCACTCTCAACAAGTGGCAAGGGCTCAAAAGGAACACTAGGAATAGCTGGTGGCTCCTAATACAAAACTAGATCAAAAATATTGAAAGTGGAGCTAATTCCCCAAACGGCTGGCAGATAATAATGCACGCATTCGGTCCGACTCGTTTCAAAACTTGGAAAGGACCGACACCATGGACTTGTAGTTTCTTCACCATTCTCGAAGGGTATCGTTGTGGGACACTTCTTTTATTTATTTATATTTAATTTATGTATTTCTTTATTTTATTTTTTTGTTTGCGTAAGTGTGCCAGTCACAAGGTGACAAATTGTTCCGACTCCAAAGGCCCAAAGGCTGGAAGTCACATGTATGTGCACCGTCTGACCCATCAGACAATAGGGGGTATCGAGTCGGGATTCACAACCTGCCGTGTCGTAGAGGCTATGGCGTTAATTACATCTCCTTGATGAGAGAAAATCTTGATTAATCGCCAGGAAAAAGGACCCTATAGTCAGAAACTTGCATTAATGTATGTATGGAAGTGCAGAATGTTTTTTTGTTATTTTGTGAAGTGGACTGAAGATTATTCATAACGAGACCTTGTTGATTCGACGGAAAATAAACCTTGCGCCGCTCACAGTTATTTCATTATGACCGTGACTGGTATTCTTTTAATGGGGGGGTTTATTGAGGAATGTAGCCTGTCGGATCATGGAACCCCATGGGTACCAGAATGCTTGTGAGGGAGGCCACGAAAGGGGGGCACTGTCGAATCACTTGTTAGGGAGGCCACAAAGGGGGCTGCTGGATCACCCAGTGAGAGAGACACTGGAGGGCGCCGGATCGCTCAACGAGGATTGGAATGGTGAGGTGCCAGATCATTCACTAAAGGGAAGGGACGGGGAGGGGTCATGGTGCCGGCTTAAGCATGGGAGAGGAGACAACATGTGGGGGGAAGGACAATGTGTGAGGTACTAGACCACATGACGATAGTGGCAGTGAGAGGGTTGTCGGATCACCCTGCTATAGAGGTGCTGAAGGGCGTCAGATCGCCCAGTGAGGAAAGGAAGGGAAGGCGCCGAGTCATTCGAGGAAAGCGACAATGAAAGGGGGTGTCGGGTCATCGGGTGAGGGAGGTAATGGCGGTCGTCGGGCCATTCCGTGAAGGGAGCGGCGAAAGGGGTGCCGAAGAGAAAATCGAAACAGGGAGCTCTGTAGTACTGCACGAAGTTTGCAATATGATGACAATCTGTAGGCCCACGGGCCAGTTTATTGGCGGGGCAGGCCACTGCAAACCTCTAATTTCGAGGCATACTTCCCGTGAGAGAAAACAAGGAAAAAAGAAAGAAAAGGGGCTCAACGCACGGTGGGGAGAAGCGGCATAACCAACTGAAAATCATACGGACACTTTTAGATGATCATCACTCCAGGATCATGTCCATGACTCGGGACAAACCCCAGGCATGCATTCCTTCAAGGGAAGCTCCTCTTTTCCTTTCAATACATTAGCATTTCCTTTGGAGGGATCCGGTCATCTTGAGTGATCAACCAACCAACAGAGCGTAAGCGGGGGGAAGGGAGGCAGACAGAAAAAGTGACTTTAGAAACAATAATGGGAGTAAATAAATAAATCACGATAGCAATAACCAATGACGCAAAGATAGATGTTTAATTGTTTTGAATCTTGTACAACCTTTTAGATATCAGTAAAAAAAAAGAATAGATACATAGCAGAGCTTCATGACTGTAATCTAAGATGACCCCTCACTTACAGAAGTCGCTCCTGTTCTCCCCTTTTCCTTGTTGTTACCAGGAAGGAATAGACTCCTAAGACCCAAACTCTCTCTCTTGTCGTCGAAGCCTCAGAAGAATCTCCAAAGTTCTCTTTTTTTTCCCTTACAGAACAGCCCTTTATATAGGGGTACAGGTGGGTGAATTGGCATCTACGGCAACCAACGGCGTTATGGTGCCGTTTCAGGAGCTTTCGAGGCTTGCCAGATGGGGAAGGACCCGTGCCGGTTCACCTTCGCGTGCTCCGGCTGGAGGTGCCGCTTCAGGGCCTGGGGGCTTCTACCGGCCACTTGTAGGTGCCGGTTCAAGATTTGGGGGCCTACCGGATAGGGCATTGTGTGAGGGCTGCCAGATGAGAAAAGGTTTTGAGGGTTCTTGGTGAGCCTTTTCATCCCCATCTTCCCCTTTCGACTTTGCACGTCGTCGGAGCTTTCACAGTTGAGTCCGTAACGGTGTGTTTTCAAGAGCACCTCGGCCTCCTGCAATTTTGGGTTCAATCCGTCCCTCGAGACGCCGTTTTATAGTGCTACGACACCGTTTCTATTGATACGGCATCGTGACTATTTCTGGAATTTGCCTGGTCTGGCTTATCCTTTTGTCTTTTCACTGCCGAGTCCTCATAGTTGAATCTGTAGCAGTGCATTTTCAAGAGCACGTCGGACTCCTGTGACTCTGGGTTCGATTCGTCCCTCAGGACGCCATTTTATGGTGATCCCGCATCACTTGAGTGGTACGGCACCATAGTTGATTTTTTCTAGAGTTCGCCTATTTCGGGCTTATCTTTTCGATGTTGAGTCCTCACGGTTGAGTCTGCAGTAGTGTCTTTTCAGGAGCACCTCGGCCTCCTGCAACTCTGGACTCAATTCATCCCTCGGGATGCAATTTTAGGGTGATACGACACCACATAAGTGATATGGAACCGCAACCACCCTTCCTGAAATTCGGCCTATTTTGGCCTATTCTTCTGCCTCTTCACTGCCGAGTCCTCATGCTCGAGTTCGCAACAGTGTGTTTTCAGGAGCGCCTCGACCTCATGTGACTTTAAGTTCAATTTGTCCCTCGAGATGCCATTTTGTGGTAATCCGACACCACTCTCAATGATGCGGCATTACAATTTTGACTTTGATAGCTTCTGGAACTTCTATAGGTGGTCTCACTTTATTGTATCTTGGTGCCAAATTTTAGACGCCAACAAATGCCCCCCACCCACGAGTGGCGCGGGCAAGGAACGAGGGAAGCTGGGCACATGGGTGCACACTTTTTTTTGAGTTGTGGTGCACCGGCGCGAATGCTTCTTATATAGGGGTGCCGTATAGGGGCTTGAAGGTCTGCCGTTTCAGGGCCTTTAAGACCTACCATTTTAGGGGGGCAGAGGGGCCTGCCGTTTCAGGCCCTTTAAAGCCTGTCGTTTGAGCTGAGCATGGGCTGTCGTTTAAGGCCTGCCGTTTGAGCTGAGCAAAGGGGTTGTCATTTAAGGCCTTGAAGGGAGCTGTCGGATGAGGGCTTCGTGGTGGCCTGCCGGTTCAGAGAGCTTCGTGGTGGCCTCCGTTTAAAGGGCTCGAAGGAGCCTGCCGTTTCAAGGGCCACCGGATGAGCTGTGCAGGAGCCACCGTTTCGTGGCTCGAAGGAGCCTGCCGGATGAAGAGGCACCGCTTCAGGGGGTGTTGAAGCCTGCAGGATGAGGAGGCACTGCTTCAGGGAGTTTTGAAGCTTGCCGTTTCAAAGGGGCTGTCGTTTCAGGGATGAATGGCCTTGCCGGATGAGGGCTTCGTGGAGCTACCGGCTGAGGGCTTCGTGGGAGCCACTTTGATGGGGACACCGGGTCCACTACCGGGCCCACTACTCGGAGCCGACGCCGCACCGCCCCGATTACACCTAGCTTATGGCTCGGAGACTCGCTTGAAGACTCGGCGTCCTGAGTACGTATCCGTACGTATGTGTGTATGTATTTTACTATGGTGGTATTTGTATTTTAACCACCAAGGTATTTTATTTTTATTGAGTCAAAGTATTGTATTTTAAATCCACAAGTCAAAAGGTGGGTGGGTGGGTTTTATTTTATTAGGCTTGGGTATAGAAACAATTAGATAAGTTTGAGGGTATTGTGGTTATAGCCTTCCCTATAAATAGGGGGCTAAGGGTGTTACGTATGATATGTTATATGAATGAAAGCTTAAGAATTTGCAATCACGTAAGGGCCATTCCCCTTGTGTTTCCTTCCCTTCCCTCATTCTCTTTGTGAGTGTGTCGTCCGGTGTGAGACCGTCCGGCGTGAGGCCGAGTTGCGTGAGATAGCAAGTTATCCCGTCCCGTTCGCGTCCCCGGAGCTGCCGTCGATCCTTCCCCCGACGCCGTCCGCGTCAGATTTGATATCAGAGCCCGACAACGGCGTCTCCGTCAACCCCGACGCCCGCATCATCTTCTTTCCACAATTTCTGTTAGTGAAAAAAAAAAGAGAAGAGTAGCAGAAAAAGATCTTAGTTGAGAGGAGTTTTTAAAAAAAGCAGAAAAAAAAGAAAAAATATATATACAGAGTTATGGTTGAGAGAAAAAAAATAGAAAAAAAAATTTAACTCTCTATTTTTCTCTCTCTGTCTCTATCCCTTTCTCTCTCAATTCTCTCTCTGTACTCTCCCTCTCTCTACTACACACTCTCTCTCTCCTGCGTTTCTCTCTCTCTCTCTCTCTCTCTCTCTCGATTTATCTCTCTCTCTCGGTTTATCTCTCTCTCTCCCTGGCCCGCACCCACAGGTGCCCCCCCCGTGTCCGTCGGTCCCTGGCCGTGCCCACGCCACGCCTGCGAGCCCTGCGAGGGGCCTGCGCACGCCGCGCCCGCGCCGGTTGCGCACACGCGCCCGCGGTGCCCCCGTGCGCTTGCGCCCTCGCCGGAGCATCCGAGCGCCCGAGCGCGCTGCCTCCGCACCTACGTAGCCTGCCTTCGCCGCCTGTACAACCTCCGCCGCAGTAGCTCCTCACCTGCAACCTCTCCACTGCCGCGATGCACCCCTCCCGGCCTCTCCTTCTCTCCCTCCACACCGTAGCCCTCTGACCGCCGCGAACCACCGACGCCGAATCCCCAACGCACCCACCTGCGCCAGGCGCCGCCTTCTTCCTGCCGTGTTCACCTGCCAGTGAGGGCCATTCTCGGCGGCGGCCCACCCGATACCAGGCACCCCGGCCATCTCCATCACTGGACCGTTTGTCCCATCCACAGGGTGGCCTCCACCGCACCGCATCCGCCCTACGCATCGCCGGTCAGATCGGAAGGAACGCCCGAGTTTTTCTCTATTTTAACAGGGAAATCTAGAGTTTGGCGAGTTGCTCAGTTTCCGTTGTGCTCCCAGGACATTTGACTTCCTCTAACCGTGGAAGTCCAAAAGGTCTGCTTCTGCGCATAACTCTGGGACCGAGTCTTCAAGGTTTGGTAGAAACGGAAATATAAAAGGATGACCTTCTAGACTATGTCGTGTGGCTCTACTGTACCAATGGTGTAACCAAAAGTCAATAGCCTTGCAAGCGTTTCCTTTTTGGGGTCTTCTAGATGGAAACATTAGACCCATTCTTATAGCTTGCAAGTGTTTCCCCCGTAGACCACCTCCTGCACCGCCGACCGCGTGATTCTCGCAGTGGTCGTGTTTGAAAAGTCAGAAAAAAGGTTTGAAAAAGAGTGAAAAAAATAGAAAAGTCAAAAAAAGGAAGTTGATTGAAGTGTTAATATATATATATATTATATATTTCATATATAATATTATGTATATATTTACATATATATTATATCTATTCTATATCTATTAATTTAATTGTGGCGTCTGAAGTCCACATCGACGGCTAGGACGGTGCCCGAGTCGCCCGGAAGCCGACAGACGGTCCGTAAAATACGGAACGTGGGTACCTCTGAGTCTCCCTACGTGGAGGGAGTTTGAATTGTTTGTTCCCTGTGTGGGAAATTTTTTTTTTAAACACGCGATTTTGTAATAATTAAATCCTCCCTGCGTGGAGTGAATCCTTTGTAACCGGTCAAACTTCGTCGACGCCGTGCGGGCACGCACGTCCCCGCTCGCCTTAGTCTCCGGTCAAAGTTAGACTCTTCAGTCTAGCTAGGTACGTGCTCCCCTCACTTACTCATTTAGTATCTCTTCAATTGCCGCGCGAAGTGAGAGAGAGTCCGATCCATGCAGCCTGTCTTCTGAATGCATCGCTGTGGACGGTGAGAGAGAGCTTACTTGCACCCATCATTTGGCCCTAGACTGTCGCATTAGGGCACCCTAATTGTCAGGAGATAGTTCCACAACTACTTCGCCTACGGGCGAGCAACTCTCCCTGACCGGTCCCTTCAAGTTGACCCTTTGCCTATTAGCCAACAAAATCCGGGTCTATAGCTTGCTAATTTCTGGTCCCAGGATTGCATCATTTAGGTCTGAGTCCGTGCATGGCACGCTGGTCTAGGAATTCATCATGCCGTCTAGAGCGCCCCTCAACGCTACCCATGGATAAAAAGAACGTGACTGCTATGCTAATCCAGCTCGAACACAATCTCATGGTCCACTTTGAAGAATCCATAGGCCAACTACGAGCGGAGCTAGATGAGAGGCTTCGAGCCTTAGAGGATCGACTGAAGGGAGAGGAAGGAAGAGTGAATGATCACGGCGATCCCGTAGCCAATCCTAGGGAGGAGAGAGAGCAAGCCCGTCAAAATCAGGCTCCCCAAGGTAGAGAGCAAGAGGCCCGTGCGTCTCGAGAGAGAGACCACGACGATGAGGATATCATCCTACGGAACGTCAAGATTGACGCTCCGAGTTTTGATGGGTCCCTCAACCCCGCTACATACCTGATTGGGAGACCGAGATGGACCAATATTTTGATTGGCATCGCCGCATGACCCCTGCTACAAGGGTGAGGTTTGCCAAAATGAAACTCCTAGGTCAAGCCAAAACCTACGACGCTGATGGTAGGAGGGTGGCAGATATTTCTCCCTCAGTTTCTCCTTCATTTCTTCCCATGTGCTTATAGGCTCCTCTCGTCTCCTTACTAGGAGATTCTCAACGTTACACCAATAGGTTTTGACTTGACCTAGGAGTTTCATTTTGGCAAACTTCACCCTTGTAGCAGGGGTCATGCGGCGATGCCAATCAAAATATTGATCCATCCCGGTCTCCCAATCAAAGTATGTAGCGGGGTTGAGGGACCCATCAAAACTCAGAACGTCAATCTTGACGTTCCGTAGGATGATATCCTCATCGTCGTGGTCTCTCTCTCGAGGCGCACGGGTCTCTTGCTCTCTACCTTGGGGAGCTTGATTTTGGTGGGCTTGCTCTCTCTCCTCCTAGGATTGGCTACGGGATCGCCGTGGCCATTCACTATTCTTTCTTGGTTGGTGGAGACACCGGGTCCACTATCGGGCCCACTACTCGGAGCCGACGCCACACCGCCCCGATTGCACCGAGCTTATGGCTCGGAGACTCGCTTGAAGACTCGGCGTCCTGAGTACGTATCTGTACGTATGTGTGTATGTATTTTACTATGGTGGTATTTGTATTTTAACCACCAAGATATTTTATTTTTATTGAGTCAAAGTATTATATTTTAAACCCACAAGTCAAAAGGTGGGTGGGTGGGTTTTGTTTTATTAGGCTTGGGTATAGAAGCAATTAGATAAGTTTGAGAGTATTGTTGTTATGGCCTTCCCTATAAATAAGGGGCTAAAGGTGTTACGTATGATATGTTATATGAATGAAAACTTAAGAATTTGCAATCACGTAAGGACCATTCCCCTTGTGTTTCCTTCCCTTCCCTCATTCTCTTTGTGAGTGTGAGTGTCGCCCGGTGTGAGACCGTCCGACGTGAGGCCGAGCTGCGTGAGGTAGCAAATTATCCCGTCTCGTTCGCGTCCAGGGAGCTGCCGTCGATCCTTCCCCCGACGCCGTCTGCGTCACACTTCAAGGGAGCTCAAGGGCCTGCCGTTTCAGGCTCGGAGGCTTGCCGGATGAGGGGAGACAGTTTTCCCTTTATAAAGGGGTTTGAGGGTTTTTGTGAACCCTTCTATCCCGAGCTTCTCCCCTTCGACGCCGCTTGCCGCCGGTTCACTTCCTTCTTCCCCATCTCCGGTGATCCCCCTTTCAACCGAAAGATCGCGACCGTTGTCCCTTTGAGGTCTTGACGCCTTTCCACCCCCCTCTTCCTTCTCCTTCGCTCACCGGTGCTCGCTTTTAAGCTCGGTGAGCCTTCCCCGTCTTCTTCTTTCTCCTCTGTCTTCCTTCCGTGGACGCTCCTCCCAGCGAGAGCTTCGTCTCCGACCACGGCAGCCCCTACCAGCACCGTCTTTGGGCTCCTTTCCTTTCCTCCCCTTCTTTTCCTTCTTTCCTCTCTCCTTCCCCAACGCCGATCGTCGTTGCCGTTTCGGGCGCCCCTCCAACCGTGGCGCCGATACGGTGGCCGTCAACCCTCTTCCCCTTCCTTTTCTTCTTTTTTTTTCTTTTCTTCTTCTTCTTTTCTCGTTCACACCCCGATGTCGACCACTGTAGCCACAGTGGTGCCTATTCACCACCTCCTCATATGGTCTTGATCCGGCGTCAAGGAGGGCTAATCGTTGGTACATGACATTGGGGACCCCACCCTCTAGTAGGCTAGTCCTCGAGGGTTTGGGATATCCCATAGATCCCAGACGGTGTTGCCACTTTTGTGCACACCCGGACGTTTTGAGGCCGTCTCGCCATAGGCGTGGACGAGTGCTCATTTAATCTCCTCTATGCACTAAATAAAGGGGAAACTCTACCAAAATTTTGGCAAGAGTATTAAAAACTTTTTTTCTCTCCTCTCCTTTATTGATATATATGTATATTGCCCATGCATATTAACTAATACAACTGTTGATGCCTTTTACATACAATGGCTTCTTCAGGCTGTTCTTCCTCCCTTGGGTCTGTCACCTCTCACGATGCACCGATGGCTGGTCCTCCTGTAGTGACCTGGGCCAATTTTGCTGATCTGAATAGGGAGCACACAGAGATTGCCAATTTGGCCGAGTCCTCATATTCTGACACCAATATTATGGACTTTGGCCACCTCTCGCTGACTGAAGAAGGCTTTTACTTTAATCGGGAAGGCAGCGACCACAGTGATTACCCCAAGGACCGCCACCTAATCCCTTTTCTGAAGAATTTCAACATTGGTGGAAAGCATGGCTACACAACAGCTCGTCAGAAGGAGTGTGCTATTCTGCAGTCCCGAGACAGCTTAGCAGGCAGCACACAGAGGACAGAGCCAGTACATCCTTTGGGCGAGCACCGCAAGTGGGAGGCAGTGCTGGGGCTTCAAGAGCTGAGCATGGAAGAGGGCAAGCTGAGCTGACCAGGGTACCGGAATTTACCCCTGCCCGTTGGGACAATGCTACAGGCCGGGTGCATAAGGAGAAACCTTGTTTCGGCCTGTTTTTGGCTCTGTTGAAATAGGGGTTCAGGGAGGAACCTTTTATGTTGGACTGCTTAGCCATATGCTTCAAACATGAACTGGTTGTAGGATGGTTTGCTGATCTGAAGGCTTCAAATGCCCATTCTTTTTGTGAGAACGCCATAGAATTCACGGATTATGTCCTGCATAATTATACTCCGATCCTGCTCACCGCTGGTGTTTATCACAGCATATATGCCGCTCGATTCAGATACCCCATCTCAAAGGGGTTGTGTTGCGGCATGATAGAGGTCTTCAACTCTGAATTGAACACGTTTTACACTACAGAGGGAGAAACTTCCTTGGACCTCTGGAACTTATTTTAGTTGTCGAGTTTGCCCATAGATGGTGAACCCTATGAAGAGGTATGCCTTCCGGAGCTGGCCAAAGATGAAACTAACGGGGAAGGTAGATACATTTTGGGCTTTTCGTACCACTACCTGGTGAAGGTCTACCAAAAGCTATTTTTATCATATCTGCACTAAGTTCGTATCTTTTTGCCTTAATTATGGATGAAGTAACAAAACAATTGCATGAGGATATCCCTTGGTATATGTTATTTACAGATGATATTATCTTAATTGATGAGAATATTGATACTTTAAATGTTAAGTTAGAGCGTTGGAGACTTGTCTTGGAGTCTCAAGGTTTTAAAATTAGTAGGAACAAGTCAGAATTTATGCATTGTACTTTTAGTAATGTGAGAGTGGTACAGGAAGACATGGCTCTAATTGATGGACATAACATTCCGAAAAGTAGTAGCTTTCGACACTTAGGATCTATCATACAAGAGAATGGAATTTATGACGACATTACATATAGGATTAAGACAGGATGGTTAAGAAGGAGAAGCGCATCATGAGTCCTCTGTGATCGTCATATGCCTGTGAAATTTAAAGGAAGATTTTATAGAACGGCTGTGAGACCTGCTTTGTTATATGGTACCGAGTGTTGGGTAGTACGAAAGGAACACATTCACAAAATGTGTGTAGTAAAGATGAGGATGCTGAGATGGATGTGTGACAAGACTAAGAAAGGCAAGATTAAGAATGAACGCATCCGTAAGAACTTGGGGATAACCCTAATTGATAGTAAAATAAAAGAAAATGAACTCAGATGGTTTGGACATGTGCTTCGTCGCCCTACCTCAGCACCGGTTAAAAGATGTGACTGAATCTTAGTGGATGCTAGTAAAAGAGCTCAGGAAAGGCCTAAAATGAGATGGTGCGATGTTATTAGGAAGGACATTAATTTCTTGGATTTAAATATGAATATAGCACTTGATAGAAATCTTTGGTAGAACAGAATTCATGTAGCCGACCCCAAATAATTGGGATAAGGCTCTGATGATGATGATGATGGCGACAAGAAACTGAAGAGAACTGAGCGAAAGAGGGTTCGCATGGACATGTGGCTGAGATACTTCTTCAGAGGCGAGAAGAAATACGATGATTTCCCCTCAGTCGAAGCAGCCGCTGCCAAGTTGAGGAGACATGCAAGGAGGAAGATAGACCTCCAAGGCTCCACATTCAGGGGTCACAAGAGCGGGCCCAACCCCGCCGGCATTGATGCTATGACGCATTGTACTACGTACCTGACTTACTGGCTGTGTGCTTTCGCTCTGTCTTATGGTGATGAAAGCGTCATCAAGTCAGAAGCTATCTATCTCCCATACCTTCTATAAGTGGGAACAACCTATAAATAGATGATCTATGATCTCATCCTCCTGACCACACAGGCAGTAAGTGGGTAAGACACTCAAAAGAAACTAAAGCAACCTGCCACAAGTGGGCAACCTCCCGTAAGAATCTTCCAAATGAGGACCTTCACCTTCAGCGGACTCCGCGGTCTTCAAACCTAAGGGGCGAGACTGTGACGCATCCCTCCGTTAGAGATAATAGAGTAAGCAGACCTCACTGAGAAGGCCATGTCCCCACTCCACCTCCAAGTCCATGCATCCTCCCTGTCGGGGTGTGGAGCGTAGTCGAGGAGGAAGAGCAAAAGGTCCTGACGCAACTCCATCTCGTAGATCTTGAGATCCCTCCTGAAAGTCGATACCCAGGTGCCACCTGAAAGTTGGGAATCAAAAGCCCGGGCAACTGACCCCCAAAGGTCAGTTGAAACGGCAAATAGGTTGGGGAAAGAAGCCTCCAAGGAAAAGTCACCGCACCATCTGTTCTTCCAGAAAAGGCATTGGTCGTCTTTCCCTAGTCAGACCCTCATGGCGGAGGAGATAATATCCCTGCAAATCAAAATACCACGCCAAATCGGTGAAGTCCAATAATGTGCTGGCGTATCCATATCCCAAGCTCTCCTACCAAAGTATCTCTACCTGATAACCTGCTCCCACAACCCATCGTCTCCTGACCCCAACCTCCATAGCCACTTGCACAAGAGAGCTAAATTAAAATCTCTAACATCCTTGATCCCCAGTCCCCCTCTTCCTTACTGCTAGCCACCCTTCCCCACTTGATATCATGTCATCCCCTACATCTCTCCCCACACCCATGCCAAAAAAATATCCCCTGAATAGACTCAATCTTCTTCACCACTGATTTAGGGATCCGGAACACAAAGAAGTAATAGATAGGTAAGTTATCCAGAACTGATCTGCACAATACTAATCTACCTCCATAAGATAACAGTCTAACCTTCCAACCAACCAATCTGAACTCATATCTCTATATGATAGTTAGTCAGTCTACACACCGAGAGCGTAGCCTGATTCCCATCATGATAGGCAGAATCGCCAGGGATCAGATCGGATCGCCCGATCCGATCGGATTTGGGGGAAACGATCCGATCCCGATCCCATGTGAACCGATCCAACCTGGGATCGGGTAGATCGGCCTAGGATCGCCCGGATCGGCCGATCCTAGGCGATCCTAGGCCGATCCTACAGTTTTGGGGGGGTACTCCAAAAAAAATATTGTATCCAGTGTGCATTTTTCCTATGGATTCCAATATCATCATCTATATGTTAATACTTACAACATTAGATGAGAAACCAACATCAAAAAAGACAAATGTCAAGTTTTGAGAGCTGTAGAGACAATTTGATTAAAGTAAAAAGTAAGATGTTTTTATTCACATTATTTCTAAGTTTAAACCATGAATTATGTTATGCACTAATATTATTTTTTCAATTAGCTTTCTTAATCATGTCTCCTCATAACCCTTTTTGTTTCTTTTTACATTCTGCTATTTTCCAGTTAGGCTTTGGAACTTCCAAGGCCTTCCCAGTCATTTCACTGCAATCTATAAGAACTTCCAGTAAAAAATCCTCACATTTGTGGGTGAGAACTTCTAGTCATTTCACAACAAGCTATTTTTCAGTTAGGCTTCATAACAATGCCCCTGTTATAAACATACATTTTCTTCCGGGGGATCCGCCCCCGGAAACCTCCGCAAGGGACGCTGCCCCCTTGACCCCCGCGACCTGACCGGGCAAGTCGAACCCCGCGACCTGACCGCACAGGTCGATCCGCGTACGAGGGCACACGATGACGAGTTCGAGCTCCACACTCTAACACCTCTAACTTTGATGTTCAAGCAAAGAGCATGCATTAGATATCTTTCCACTACTAAATTATTGAATCCCAACCAATAAATGAGTCAGACAATCTGTAGACTTCCAATTAGTCCATAAGACTGATGCACATAGATACATGCACGTAATCAATGCATGCACCTATTTCACAAAATGATGAGCAAATGTCACCTATTTCACATTAAATTTGATATAAATCTATGTTAGAATAATTTTTCTATTTTTTCAGATTTTTTTAGATTTTTTAAACATTTGTATCCCTAGCCGAGTCAGCTGGTCTGACTCGGCCGGGATCGGTCCGGGATCGGCCGAGATCGGTCCGGGATCGGCCGATCCCACCGACCCGAATCGGTTTGGGACCAGACGATCCGATCCCGATCCCCAATTCTGCCTTCCTTGATTCCCATTGAGTTTGTTACGTACAAGGACAAGATGTGGTGCAACATCATCACCATGGATGTAGGACCCATCATTCTAGGGAGGCCGTGATGGTAAACGTGTGAAGTTTGTGCCGAGCCAACCGAAGCCCTCGAGTTCTGAAAAGGGGACAAATAACAAGACTGAGAAGGACAAGGGAAAGAAAGTGGTCAATTTGATTAGCCCCAAAGACTTGGAGCAAGATTTGAACAAAAGCCAACCACTATTTGCTCTAATGGCTCGAGAAGTTGAGAACGATGCCTCCCTACCCCTCCCAGAATCTATCTAGAGCATTCTCAAGGAGTTCGCAGATGTTCTCCTGGAGAACTTACCTAACGAGTTACCTCCCATGCATGACATCCAACATGCTATAGACCTCGTCCCAAGAGCCACTCTACCCAACTTCCCCACTATCAGATGAACCCTGTGGACCGTGCAAAATTTAAAAGGTAAGTTGACAAGTTGTTAAAAGGTTTTGTGAGAGAGTCTGAGTCTTTGCACGGTTCCAGCACTATTGACGTCAAAGAAAGATGACATATGGTGTATGTTGACAACCGTGCTATTAACAAGATCACAATCAAGTATCGCTTCCCTATCCCCAGATTGGATCAAATACTAGACCATATGACTGGTGCCACCATCTTTTCTAGATTGATCTGAAGAGTGGATACCACCATATTAGGATTCGACCAGCGAACGAGTGGAAGACAGCCTTTAAGACCAAAGGTGGTCTCTATGAGTGGGTGGTCATGCCTTTTGGTCTGTCTAATGCCCTGAGCACCTTCATGAAGGTCATGACTCAGGTGTTTCGACCTTTCATGGGTAAGTTCCCCGTTGTCTATTTTGAAAACATCTTGATCTACAGCCAGAGCCAAGAGCTACATGTAGACCACTACCATCAAGTCTTCACCACACTTCGGACTAAAAAGTTCTGTGACAACCCAAAGAAATGGGTCTTCTGCATTGACCATGTCAATTTCCTCAGATTCATAGTCTCTACTGATGAAGTCTCAGCGAATCCTGAGAAGGTGAGAGCAATTAGAGAGTGGTCATTACCACACAACGTCAGGGATGTCTGTAGTTTTCATAGACTAACCACCTTCTACCGTCAGTTCATTAGGGGATTCAGTGAGATCATGGCACTGACAACCGACTACATGAAAAAGGGAGTTTCAGTGGACCATTGCCGCCACTAAGGCCTTTGAGGACATTAAGGCCCAGATGACTGAGGCCCCAGTCATGCGCTTACTAGATTTCTCCAAAGACTTTGAAGTGGCCTCTGAGGTTTCGAGACTTGCCATTGGAGGTGTTCTCAATCAAGAAGGTCACCTGATTGTCTATTCAGCGAGAAGCTGAACGACATCCGCTAGCGCTATACCACAAATGACAAGAAATTCTATGACATTATTCAATCCTTGCGGCATTGGCGACAGTACATGTTCCCTAAAGAATTTGTCATCTATTTGGCCCATGAGGCCTTGAGGTAAATCAAGTCACAAAAGAAACTAAATTCACGGCATGCTTGATGGATTGGGTTCCTCCAAGAATACACATATGTCCTTAAGCACAAGGCGGGTGTTGAAAACAAGGCAGCCGATACGCTCATTCAAAAGCTAAACATCCTCACGAATATGAGCACATATGTGATTGGCTTTGATCGGATGAGGGAAGATTATGAGGCGTGTCCCGACTTTGGGGAACTTTTTGTCAAGCTTAGGGATGGACACGAGCGCGAAATTGAAGGTTTCTTCATCCATGATGGATTTATGTTTAGGTACAACAAGCTGTGCATTCCCCCCACGTCTGTGAGAGAATTCATTATTTGAAAGTTGCACGTTAACAACTTAACTGGCCACTCCGACCAGAAGAAAATCATTGAAGCTGTTGAACACCAGTTCTATTGACCCAATTTGAAAAGAGATGTTGACCAAGACTGTTGGGCAACGTCACACTTGTCAATTAGCCAAGCAAGGGAAACAAATTTCAAGTCCTTACATGCCATTTCATGTTCCAAACCGTCCATGGCAAGACGTTAGTCTAGATTTTGTGTTGGGCTTGCCTAAAACTATGAAGAGGAATGACTCCATTCTGGTTGTTTGCCAACCGATTCTCGAAGATGGCGCACTTCATTCCTTATTCCAAGACCTCTAATTCGTCTTGAGTGGCCACGCTCTATTTTGACAATGTGGTCAAGCTCCACGGGTTGCCTAAGATAATGGTGACCGACAGGGATGTGAAATTCACAAGTTACTTTTGGAAGACCACAAGTTGCGGGCAAAATTGCAATTCTCTACCACCTTTCACCCACAAACAGATGGGTAGACTGAGATGGTTAACCCGAGTTTGGGGAATTTGGTTAGGTTCTTGTTGGGGAGAACCTTCGAAACTGGGATCTGATCCTACCCAAGCCAAATTTGCATATAACTCATCTGTCAACAGGACCACTAGCCTCAGTCTATTCGAGGTCATGCACGGATTTAAACCTACACAGCCTGTAGATCTCTTAACCATGTCTTCTCATACATCTAGAGTGTCAAATTCTGCATCTGCATTTGCATCTCTTTCATACATTGCATGAAGAGATCAAAGAAAAAAATCCAGAAAAACAATGCTAGATACAAAGAACTTGCTGATATCCATTGGCAATGTCAAGAGTTCAATGCTGGAGACTATGTCATGGTCCATTTGCAACCTGAGCGGTTTCCCTAGGGAACTGTGAAGAAATTATATGTGCGCAACACTGGGCCCTTTTGAATCCTAAAGAAAATCAATCTCAATGCTTATGTGGTGGAACTGCTACCTGACTTTGACTTCAGTCCCACATTTAATGTTGAAGATCTAGTTCCTTATAGAGGTTCTTTAACACCCCCACATAATCTATTTAGGATGAGCCTAACCCGAACACTTTAGATGAGAGCCCCCCTTTACCCACACTTCCCCCAACTAATCCCATTGTAACTGAACGCATTGATACCATCTTAGATGATCAAATCATCTTTATCCAAGATGGAGAGGTTCGCCGTTATTTGATTAAATGGAGTGATAGACCCGAGTCAGAGGATTCACGGATTACCGAGGATGATGTGTGACGCTTGGACCCAGAGCTTTTGGAGCGCTCTCTTCCACCGCCAGTCGACAGAGTCGAGCTTTCCCCACCCCCAGGAAAACAATGAGAACACCACGCTCCCGTTGCGAGTTTATGCTCGTAGACGACCCTGGTAGTGTAAGCTTGCTTTATTTAGTGTTATTTTGCCTTATCTAGTGTTATTTTACTTCTTTTGTACTTTAGGAAGTCTATAAGGGTTTTGGGTCTTTTTGTCATGTATAGGCATACTTGTCTTTGGCCCTCCCTGTGAGATCCTATAAAAGACTTAGAAACCCTAATGTAACTTCAGTTTTTTGAAATGAATGAAAATGAGCATATTCGTCCTTGTTGTGTTGTGAGGGTGTAAGGGGTGTAAAACCCAAACCCGAACCCTAGCCACCACCACCTTAGCACCACCGTCGCCACCAACCAGCCACCATCGTCTCCTTTCAACCCTCCACCTCCCAGTGCCGTGAGCCGCCACCCTCGTCTCTTTCCTCCCCTCCTCCCACCGCCGCGATCCCCGCCCTCTTCTGCTCCCTCTCCACCTCCTACTGTCGAGAGCCACTACCATCATCTCCTCTTTCTTCTCCTCCCGCCTCCACGAGCCTGCCACCCCCTCTTCTCCTTCCTCTCCTCCTCCCGCTACCGCAAGCTCGCGAGCCTGCCGCCACCTCCTCTTCTGCTTCCTCTCCTTCTCCCACCACCATGAGCCCGCCGCCCCTCTCCCTATTCCTCTCCTCCCGCCGCCAACCAGCCACCCTCCTCTTCTTCTCCCTCTCCTTCACCGCCGGCCCTAGCAGCAGCAGCAACCAGAGCTGTTGCCTACCACAGCCGCAATAGGGGCTAGAATCGCCATCGACCACAGCAACAGCAACAGTCGCAACGGCCGGCCGCAGCAGCAACAGAAGACAGTGCCGCCACCAGTGCCAGCGTCGCGGCTCCCCTCCACCGCCGGCCACAGTGGCCAAGGATGGCGGTGTCGGTTTCGAGGTTTCGGACCCGACCGAAAAGACTCGATTTCGGTTTTGGTTTCGACCGGTTTCGGCCGAAACACAATCAAAACATTCAAAAAAATCAAAATAAATCTGAAAAATCTGAAAAAAAAAATAAATAATATAAATAATAAGATAAAATCAGAAAATTCATTAGACATACATTTGAGTGTAAAGAAATTGGATTAAGTGCAATAAACATGAAGTAGGCATTGGACATGTTAAACTAATATTCTTGAGTACATATTAAACATGAAGCAAGTTCAAGCAGTACAATAAACATTACGAACACAGTAAATGTTACAGAAATTAAATAATCCTTACCCAAATGATGATGCACATATATGGATAATAGTTAGAAGAACCTTCTCCCTCGTCGTCTGGCTTCTGATGTTGATACCCATAAAAAGACTACATATATTCTGCATATTCACTATAACCAAACAATGATGTAGCTAAGTCCTACATCCCTCTTTGGATCCCTCTTGAAGTGTAAGGTTGTTAACTTGATTGGAATCTAGAATCAACATAAGAAGCAGAACCTTGAGAATGAGAAGAGGATGCTGACCCATAACTGCTACTGAGTGGAACTGGATGAAATTGAAATTCTGATTGATGACCCCACCCATCATGCCTGCTTCGTGTTGGCCACCTCCATAACCTGATGGATGTCCATGTTGACTCTGTGAATCATATCCTCCTTCACTATGATTGTATCATCTGCCTATGTAACGTGGAAGGAGGAAGTAGGTGCATATGTGCCACCGCCAGTAGTAGCACCTGCAGCTGCACTGAGATCATCACTTGGTGCATCATCATCATCATCATCATCATCATCATCATAAGAAATCAATCGCCTTCTAGCCTTTGGCTCTGTTTTTTCTCTTTTGATGTGATAATTTCATTTATTTTTTAGAAGAGTCATTTTCCCCTTGACGTGTGCCTCACATAAATTTACTTCAACTACTCAATTATTAAATCCTCTCGAGCAGCAGCACTAATCATCTCAATTATCTCATGCACTGATGTACTTCTTCTTAAGGATGGAGGTGACTTGACCATTCTAGGAATGACTGGCCTACTATCTGATTTTAAGTGTCTAACTGCCTCAAACTCAGGCTGCTACTCAGTGTCGTGAACAAACAAAGTTGGGTCCTCTCTCTGGTACGCATAAGTCTCTTTGGCCTTCTTTGTTGGTCTTCTGAATTCTGGATCCCTTGACTCATCTTCATCTAATATGCCCTCTACCCATGTTCTATCATCAACATCGAAAACGGGCTCATCAATCTGCTCTCGTATCTCAACTCAAGACTGCAAGAGATTGTCATCATCAAATAATGTGTCCACATCAATTTCTGGAGTTGTATCCTCTGCGACACGTTTGTCCCGCAGCTGTTGTCTCAACTTCATGTTCTTTATTCTCAGTCGCATGTTGTAGTGGGAGTAAATCAATTTTTCTAACCGTTCAGCCTTTAGTCGATTGTGAACTTTTGAATGTATAAGACTGAACGTGATCCAATTTCTTTCACATTGACTTGCTGATGTTGTTTGACTGAACACTCTAATTGCAATAAAAGTCAAAGCATTACTGCCCACATCTCAGTTGTTCACCATTATCCACCAGTCAGTTGTTCCACAAATCATAAACAAATAAATATAATATGTAAATAAAGATCAATTCTCCATGATGTACTAATACATATTGACTCAATTTAAGTACAAAAATTTAGTATATCTGGGCTCACTCTTCCCACAGCGTATTACAATTGGGAGTCAGAATATGTCCCACTCCTCATTCTATAATTGTTCATCTATAAGGATAAAGTAATAGATTAACATAACTACTTAAGTAAGTTCTATAAGTCTTATTGATAAAATCAATAAAGGCCAATCTCTATTTCGGCCTGAAGTCTCTTTTCTGGTGTCTTCGATAAACGACCAATGACTTTTGCAGTTCCTTGAAGCACCTCGCCATTAACATTTGCATTAACATTGTACATAAATCGAGGGTTAAGGAAATAACCTACATTTATGTATAATTAACTAAATGTTAAATATAAATTAACCTAAAAAATAATGAACTTTGTATCAATACAATTAATCACTCACTAGCTACATGCAAGTCATGGTGTAATGTGTTGTCTCATCTGTGGTCAATACTTTTTCATCACTTTTCATATTCTCTGGGAAGAGATTTCTGCAAGTCTAATTTGACACGGTCTATGGTCTCGTATAGATATCTCATATCATTCTTCTCATCGCCATCCACCATTCTTAAGACCTTCACGAGGAATGTGACTACTTTCATGTACCGTGAGACCCTGGCCCAGAATTTGTTATCTTCACGATGTGGCAGACATCCAAATAATCCATCTGAACATCAAAATTAGATTTGCCTATGTATTCTCGCAGGACATTGTGGTACATGAAAGCTTTGAGCTCATTCTTATACCTGTGCAAAGACTCCAAAGAAATAAAATTTGAATCAAATGCGGAGAGACTGGTGTTCGAACTATTGCTGGAGAGACTAATGAATTTCCAATTTCTATAGGTTTGCATCAAGGTTCTGCACTAAGTCCGTATATCTTTGCCTTAGTTATGGATGAAGTAACAAAACAATTGCATGAGGATATCCCTTGGTGTATGTTATTTGCATATGATATTGTCTTAATTGATGAGAGTATTGATGCTTTAAATGCTAAGTTAGAGCGTTGGAGACTTGTCTTGGAGTCTAAAGGTTTTAAAATTAGTAGGAGTAAGTCAGAGTTTATGCATTGTAATTTTAGTAATGGGAGAGTGGTACAGAAAGACATGGTTCTAATTGATGGGCATAACATTCCGAAGAGTAGTAGCTTTCGATACTTAGGGTCTATCATACAAGAGAATGGGAAGATTTATGACGACGTTACACATAGGATTAAGACAGGCTGGTTAAGATGGAGAAGCGCATCAGGAGTCCTCTGTGATCGTCATATGCCTGTGAAACTCAAAGGGAGATTTTATAGAACGGCTGTGAGACCTGCTTTGCTATATAGTACCGAGTGTTGGACAGTACGAAAGGAACACATTCACAAAATGTGTGTAACAGAGATGAGGATGTTGAGATGGATGTGTTGCAAAATTAAAAAGACAAGATTAGGAATGAGCGCATCCGTAAGGACTTAGGGATAGTCCCAATTGATAGTAAAATGAGAGAAAATAGACTCAGGTGGTTTGGTCATGTGCTTCGTCGCCCTAACTAACGCCGGTTAAAAGATGTGACCGAATCTTAGTGGATGCTAGTAAAAGAGTTCGGGAAAGGCCTAAAATGAGATGGTGCGATGTTATTAGGAATGACATTAACTTCTTGGGTTTAAATATGTATATAGCACTTGATGGAAATCTTTGGCGGAATAGGATTCATGTAGCCGACCCCAAATAATTGGGACAAGGCTCTGCTGATGATGATGATGATGATGAAATGTGGATGATATCTATAAGGATAAAGTAGAAAGATTTGTGCTCATTCTTATACCTGTACAAAGACTCCAAAGAAATGAAATTCGAAGCAAATCTAGTTGGCCCTGCACGGATGATATCTCGCCCCCCACTTGCATGCTCCCTGAACATGTTCAATATCCTAGGATGGCCATAAATATATTGGGTGATTTTTTATGCCCTCTTAATTGACTTCTTCACATTTCCTTCCCAATATCTCCAAATATCAAATCCAGACAATGTGCTTCACATGGGAGCCAATATAAATGTCTGCGCTTCTACATCAACTTCTTCCCTACAGCCTTATAACTGGCTTCATTATCAGTGACTATTTGCACAATATTGTCCTCTCCAATTTGGTCTACCATCTTATCCATCAAATGAAACAAATAATTTGTATTCTTTTCATAATTTGATGCATCAATTGATTTCACAAATACTGTACCGTCGATGCAATAAACTAGAAAGTTGATCATGGACTTCTTCGTGGTACCAGTCCAGTCATCACACATAATAGTGCATCCTCTCTCCATCCAGTTATGCTTGAAACTTTCAACCCACTGATGGAGCTCCTCAACCTCTCCCTCAAGGCCAAGCCCGTATATGTCTCGACGTGATAGGGCCTTCAAGTCAGGGCCAACATCTACTATGGCATCTAGAATAGGTTGGAAATATTCTGATTCAACTGCATGTACAGGGACACCTACATGGAAAAACCATTTGCAAATACTTTTAAATGTATGCCCTGTAACTTCAGCTGATTTTTTTACCCCTCTCAATGCTTGCTTGATTTTTGGTTGTGTAGCACTTTGCCTTCTATGCAGATAGCTGTCCATGGGGCCTCCTCTCTGCAAGGCTGCACCAGTGTCAGGACATCATGCAACTCGTGCTACACCAACTGTACTAGAGTATGTCCCTGAACCTATCGGTGCTTGTCCTTTCTTTTGAGCGGCTTGTTCACGCTCTATTGCTTCAGCCAGCTCTGGATCTGAATCCTCAATGCCTTCCTCATCATCATCATCCCTCCTTCCCCTTCTGCCCGAAATCTCCTCGGTAATTTCAACCTGATCTTCAGCCCTTTGTTGCATCCTCTCTTTTTTTGCCCAGAAGGCACTGGCGCATTTCTTCTCGGACCTCTCTGGGACATCTGTCACATTGTTTGACCTCTCCTCTTATCCTTGCCAAATGTTACTTTCCTCTAGTAATTCCACCATGTATCTCCTTACCACAATAATTACATTTCACTTTTCTTCTTCCAACACCAACTAAGGAAAGGTGGGCCCATCCCGAATCGTCATGCCCTTGTTGCTCCGTTATTCATGTCTAGGCATGATGTTGCATTAAGACAGTCAGACAAATGGTCGTAGGTACAATGAAAAAAATGCAATGAAGCATAATTGAGCTTCAAATTATGCTGAATTAAGATAATTAGCCAAAAGTCCCAAATTTAAATAGCTAATTAAGCTTAATTTAGAAATTTACCCTAATCACCCTTCATTAAATGTAATTAGCAGCGTGCTCTCGCCCTAAATTATTCAATGAAGCTTGATTGAACTTCAATTGACCCTATCTTAACCTAATCTAACAAAAATCTCAAATTTAAATAGCTAATGAGGGCTTAATTTGGATATTTACCCTAATCACCCTTCATTAAATGCAATTAGTAATATACTCTCACCCTAACATATTCAATGAAGTTTAATTGAGCTTCAATTGACACTAAATTAACCTAATCTAACAAAAGTCTCAAATTTAAACACCTAATTATGCCTTAATTTGGAGATTTACCCTAATCACCCTTCATTAAATGTAATTAGCAACATGCTCCTACCCTAACATATTCAACGAAGCTTAATTGAGCTTCAATTGACGCTAAATTAACCTCATTAGACAAAAGTCCCAAATAAAAATTATTAATTAGGCCTTAATTAGGGGATTTACTCTAATTACCCGATATCTAATATAATTAGCAGCATGCTCCCGCACGAAAACATTCAACAAAGTTTAATTAAGCTTCGATTCATGCTAAACTTAAAGTCCCAAATTTAAATCACTAATTAGACACTAATTTGAAGATTTAATATATTTAACATATGAAAATTAATCTATTGAAGGGAACCTTACTTACAACAAAAAAACTATCAAACCAACAAAAAAAATAAAAACTTACAAGATCTTTGAGGAATCTACAACAAGAAACGGCGGCGGCTGCGACTACACGTTGTAAACAACAAGAAACGGCAACAGCGACGGCGGCAGCAAACCCTCCACCTGGAAGCTCCTCCACCTGCACTCCTGCACCTGCAAGACAGAAACCCCTCAGATCTGAGAATCCGAGGGAGGACAGAACTGAACTCCCCTTAAGAGGGGAGTTTGCATCCGGTTTCGGCCGAAACCGGGCGAGTTTCCGGCTGAAAAGGGCGAGTTTCAGGCGAAGCTGGTATCGATTTCGCCCGAATACCGGTTTCGCCCAAAACGAATAAAAAAGTTTTTTTTAAGTTTCGGGCCTACTACTAGGGGTGTTAACGGATCGGATTTGGATCGGATCTTTCATGATCCGAATTTGAATTCGATATCTTAAAATCTAGATTTAATCTGAATCCGAAATGAAATGTCATTTCGAATCCGGATCTAATTTGAATCCGAGTTTAAAATTTCATATTCGGATCTGACCCGAAATCTCAATATGGAGAGCTGTCCAGTGAAGAGAGAGAGGGAGGGGACGAAGAGAGAAAGTAAATTTTAAATTTCAAAAAGTAGATACCAGAGAGGAGAGAGAGAGAAGGGTGGAGAGCTCTCCCGTGAAGAGAGAGAGGGAGAGGAGCGAAATTTAAATTTCAAAAAGTAGATACGAGAGAGAGAGAGAGAGAAGGGTGGAGAGCTCTCCTGTGAAGAGACAGAGGGAGGGGACGAAGAGAGAAAGCGAAATTTAAATTTCAAAAAGTAGATGAGAGAGAGAGAGATTTAAATTTCAAAAAGTAGATACCAACTCTCATTAAACTTGTGGAAACGTACAGCACGTGCATTAGAGAACATCAACTCATTAAAATATGTGGAAACGTACAGAGAGGTGGACAGAGGGGACATAAAAGAGGTAGGAAAAAGTGACAGGAGGACAGAGAGAGGGAAAAGGAGACAAGAGGAGAGAACTCCATGCGACACGCCTCCTCCTAGCTGCTGTCGGCCTCGTGCGGCGCCCACTGCCCATCGTTGGCCCCATGCGACACGCCCCCCATGAGACGAACCTCCTCCTCGCCGCTGCCGGCCTTTGAAAGCACATTATAGTAGGAGAGAGAAGAACAACCACGGATGCTAGCTCTCTCTTGCGGGTTACTGTACGTGCTTAGTGAGAACTTAGCATGTAACATGTGACGACCCGGATCCCGGATACCGGATATACCCGATAGAACTACCGAGTAGACCCAATACCACTTGGAACCCGCGAGGCCTCCCAAGAGCGGTAAAGCTCCGAAGGGATAAAAGGCATGTGTAGAGTACATTGAAGTCACAGAGATATAACAGTAAGCAATTAAATTTCATTAGATCGATTTGCTAAAGTAGCAGAAATAAAATTACTTTTTAATTAACAATTTCAATTTAACAATTATACTAGAGTCCAGTCCAAAGGAAAGACAAGCAGTACAGTCAACAGAAAGGAAGGACGTACACTGAGGTCGGGGGAAGCCCGACGCAGATACCGCTGGCAGCTACAGACACACCACACCAGGCATCGCGGAAGCAGAACGACGTCACCCACCTGAAAAGCAGGCGTGAGCCTCGTGTCACTGGTCCAGTAGGGGTCACGCGGATCCCCACTGAAAAATAACGCAGTAACACGGAATAACAACTAAAACAGCAGTAGTAGTAAAGCAGGAAAACTACCACTAGAAAGCTGTAAAAGAAAACCGGAACGGACGGAGTAGAAACAGCTCAAAGAAAAGGGAAAAACCGTACCGAACAAGCGCGACTGCCGGACTAACCTCGGCTCCCCAAACTACTCCAGGCAGCAACAGGAAGGCGAACTCTGATCTGACAAGGTCAAGAGTTACCGATCTGTCAGGCCTACAAAGACGGGCAAAAAGCCTAGGAAGAACCTAGACAGACACCGACGCTCTGAAGCATACATGACTCGATTGTCATGCACGCTCTTCTAGACACGACCACACACACGACTAGAACGTCGTGCAAACGACACAACACTGACCTCGGGCAAGACCACGAGAGGGCTAACCCGGAAAGGTCACGACGTGCGAGAAACACGAGAGTCACGTGTCACGTGACGGAATCACCTCCTCACTAGAAGAACAGCCAGCTGCGTCCACTGACGTCTTATGCTGCGCCTACAAGTGTCTCGTCTGCACTGTCGCCTGAAACACGACAGAGACTAAGACACGCTCAGAACCAGAACAGGAACTACAGTAGCGAGTGACTAGACAGGGTAACGCCTGTCGGCGTCAGTCCAACGCCCCTGACCACGTGTGCACACACCGACTCTTGCTGGAGAGCCAGGCCTCTAGCTAGTTTTCCCCACCCAGCAGGACGCCACTGTACAGCGGGGGCCCACGGAAACTAGCTTACAAACCGTATATCGGGAACTGCCTTCGCCACCAACTCCCAGGTGGGTCGACACGTCGTAACGTGTCGTAAGGCTACGACTAGTGGAGGCTCACTAGACACAGACTCCAAAACACGAGTGCTAGAGTACAGACAGGCAATGAAGCACTGTCGTACGTACTACGAAGCACCAAGGCAGCAAGACAACTACCAACAGACTCAGGACAAGACGACTAGACCTACTAACACAACGATCCTTGAGTCTCACAACTCGGAGTCAAGATCGTTGTACAACGGCAGAGACACGCCGCCAATTGGTCTAATCCTAAGCCAGAGGAAACAACCGTAGAAAATGACACACGGAGACCTGAGGGATCAACGAGACCTTCAGTACACCTGGACACGCAAACCGAAGTAAGACGATATCTCGAGGCACCCAGAACCATGTCTCGAACTGGACAAAACCGCCGAGACACACAAGGTCACCTGTCAACCACTGAGTCACCCCGGTTGACCGGAACCGGACAATGACGATTCAACAGTAGGAAAGAGAATCCTACTCCAAGCAAGAAAACTCATGGCTACCTCATAACGTAGTCTTAGCCCTCATAGGACGTCAGGAGACATCCACAGGACAACAGGCATACCACAAGGTCAAGCCAAGACATACGAAAATCGAAACGACGAAGAACAACCCTCTGGGCATAAACGACTCCTTATCCAGCCGCCAGGCGAACCAAGCAGCCAATGAAGTAGCCGCAACGCACACAGAGACAAGGATACCGACAGTCGTGGGTAGAGCCACGAGACGACTATAGCGATCAAGGATATGACCACTACGATCAGTCAACTCTAGCTGACCTGCCCGACAAACCACCCAGTGATCTATAGAAGACACGCGACACGGACTAGCTAACCGTCCTATGACACACACGCAGACAGACGGACACGGATCAGGCCATCACGGCCAGAAGATACAACCACGGACTCAACTCACTGGGCGGTCACAAAGGGGCCGCTCAATGAGCTGAACGGTCCGGACAGGGCCGCTCAATCGAACAGAACGGTTTAAACGGAACCGCTCAACGGGACAGACCTCAAGGTACTGAAAGACTGGACGGCTAGGGCTGGACCGCCCCAAGGCATAGAGCGGTTAAGGGAAAGCCGCTCAAGCCAACCTACCTACTACAGTACTCGGTCAGACGACGGTCAGAACGGTCTAGGGACAGACCGCTCAACGCACAGGACGGCTAAGGGAGAACCGCCCCATGAACCGCCTTAAAACGTTGACCCAAGGTCAACCGTGCTAAAAGGTCAAGACCTGGCCGCTCAACACCACGGGAAAACAGAACTGCTGGGAACCAGCCGCTCAAGTGGACTGGGCGGCTCACACCTGGCAGCGCCATCCACTGGGCGGTCTGTCGTGCGACCACGCAGACGCCCACCCACTCACTCTAAACGGTCCAAAACCAGCCGCCCTAAGCCCAACGCGGTTACTGTTAAACCGCGTAGGCGTCACGGCGAGCAAACCACAGGATCGGCCCGATCGTGGCCTTTCCACGCCCCGTTCGTTCCAAAACGAAGGGGATACATCCATAACGACGAAATACAACACTTAGACTCCAACGGCAGTCGAATCGGCCAAGAAACAGCGAGAAATGGGGGATTTATTCAAATCGACCCAAATGGAATCACCGGACTTCCCGGGCTCCTAACGGTCCCGAATGACCGCCAATCGACACGAAATCAGTGACTATAGAACGCGGACGTTCCAGGGAGTCCATTGACACTAACTGATCTAAAAACTGTCGCCGTTTTCTGGCGAACCCTGCGAACTCCCAAAACCACAGTTTTACCTAAACGAGCCCAAACTCGCCCGTTCTAACACCGAACAACGTGAAACTGCAGGAAAAACGTGCAGGAGAAGTAGGTGATCCGTCTCCCTACCTCCACCGAAGAAACCGTGCGCCGAAGTTACTAATCCGCGCCGAAAACGCCAAAACACGAACCGCGCCGATCTCGGAATCCACCGAGGGATCGCACCACGCCACGCTCAAAACGTCGCTCCATCCCGCGTCCCGATCACTCCATCGCGTCCCCGCCTCGGCCAGCGCTCCACGGTCGCGCGCCCCGCGTCGAACGGTCTTGAGACAAGAGAGAGAAAGAGATGAGAGAAATGAGGGAGGAGAGGGTGAAGAAGAAATAAATAAAGACCTAATAAGAATCCAATAAGGATCCAGGGTATTACATCCTCCCCTCCTTCAAGAAATTTCGTCCTCGAAATTTAAGGACTAACAAAGGAGAAGCATGGAAGAACAACCCCACGACACAACTTGAAACGACACGAATCTCGAGAGAACACAGTTTAGAGGAACATAGTCAGATCATAATCACTGGCACACGCTCTGGATCGAGCACGGCACCCAAGTGAACACAAGTCCAACACCTCCAAAATAGGGCAACGTCGCTTACGTCTCGCAGGGAAGGAGACACGACACATGCCACGAAAACAGATATCGGGAAAACGAAACGACAGACACGGCGAGTATCAACTTAAACAAGGAGACAGTCCTCTCGGCTGACAGCTCGACAATAACATCGGCACCAGTGCCTAAGACAACAGGGAACACCTGGCACACAGGACGCCAACGACAGCACTGGACCACAAGCACAATCAAGTCAGCCCTCATTCAGACATTATATCTGATCGAGTCGCATGCTAACTCTACTAGGAGAAGAGAGTATAGCAAAGCTAACTAACAAGACCTGGTCCACATAATGCCAAAACAGACAGACAAAATCATAGAGAAACAACGCTAAAACGACAACAACGGCAGCAACAACACTTGCAGGATCCCGGCTCCGTACTGAACACAGAACCACAGAACACAACCGCAAGCTGGGTCACATCATGGTACAACGACAGTTGAACACACGACTACAAGGAACTAGTCATGCATCGAGCAGCTCACCAAGAACAGACCCACAACAACAAGAAAAACAATCTCGGGGAACGCATCTCAAGGACCACGAGCACGCCTCGAGAAGACAATACCCAAGAAAAGAGAATACGGAGCAGAGGGTACTCAATCAGCAGGAATGCCGACAGATTCCCCAATGCTCACAAATGCTAATGCCAACACCATAATGATTCCAGCAACAGCACGGCAACAGGCAACATCAAGGCACAGGAAGCCAAGATGAAGTTATATCGAGAAGAACGAAATTCTCGACTGTCCAGAATCTCACAACAACGATTCTCGACCTATGGGTGACCAGTCCACACGCTTCCGCTACGCACTCAAACAACGCACACAGGCAACAGGGAATATCTCGGTATCCGCATCTCAGCACACACACGGGCCATCGCAACTCATAAAAATCGTAACATAACACGCCACGAGTACTGATCCTGCGAGTAACCGATCACAAATAGCCTAAGTGCAAACAAAGGAGAGTACGAGCTTCAGCACAAGGCACAAAGAAAATGCTAGTCTCAGCTTACCTATACGTCCTGAAACAATAAACGAGCCTTCACAACACATCGGCCGCTAGACACGGCACGACAAATACGGCGCACAACGGCTCTCAACACAAGGATTAGGTCCGAAGCCAAGCAACCGTAAGATAAGGAGCAGATCCGACTCAGATTAAACAAAGTCCACCCTTAAGTAGACGCAGGACAAAGACATCCCCAAGACAGCAATTCCTAGGCTTACCTCGAAAAGACTCCACCAGACGGGATGAGAAGCATCAAGCTCGACTAACAGCAGCTCACCAGGAAGGGAAATCCTAGGTTCGCCCGAGCATCTTCTCAAACAAGGAATCTAATCGACCACTGCAACCGAAGCGAAACGCATCAGGAGCTGAACAGACTTAAGCTGGGACGACCAAAACAACGTAAGAACGTGTACGGCCATCACACCAACTCGAAAAGTCACCAGCCTTAACAAATCACGGAAACGATCTTGAACAATGTACCGCAGATTAAAGCCTATCGGCGAACTCTGCCAAGTACAGCATGATCGAGACGAACACCACGACGAAAAAGGAGCATCCCGTCACATTCTGACGAGAGCAAAACCATCTCGTCCAATGCTAATACAGCATGCACAAGACGACACACAGAAAACGAAGCAACAAAGAATCGCAAACCTAAGCCAGCGAAAGACTATACTGGACTTTCAGGACTCTGGATACTGTATATCTCGGATTCCCATGTACTTCACACAACAACGCTCTGATAGCTCAGAAAAGAACTCCGAACATCTCAGAACACTGCTCTGATACCACCTGTGACGACCCGGATACCGGATATACCCGATAGAACTACCGAGTAGACCCAATACCACTTGGAACCCGCGAGGCCTCCCAAGAGCGGTAAAGCTCCGAAGGGATAAAAGGCATGTGTAGAGTACATTGAAGTCACAGAGATATAACAGTAAGCAATTAAATTTCATTAGATCGGTTTGCTAAAGTAGCAGAAATAAAATTACTTTTTAATTAACAATTTCAATTTAACAATTATACCAGAGTCCAGTCCAAAGGAAAGACAAGCAATACAGTCAACAGAAAAGGACGTACACTGAGGTCGGGGGAAGCCCGACGCAGGTACCGCTGGCAGCTACAGACACACCACACCAGGCATCGCGGAAGCAGAACGACGCCACCCACCTGAAAAGCAGGGGTGAGCCTCGTGTCACTGGCCCAGTAGGGGTCACGCGGATCCCCACTGAAAAATAACGCAGTAACACGGAACAACAACTAAAACAGCAGTAGTAGTAAAGCAGGAAAACTACCACTAGAAAGCTGTAAAAGAAAACCGGAACGGAAGGAGTAGAAACAGCTCAAAGAAAAGGGAAAAGCCGTACCGAGCAAGCGCGACTGCCGGACTAACCTCGGCTCCCCAAACTACTCCAGGCAGCAACAGGAAGGCGAACTCTGATCTGACAAGGTCAGGAGTTACCGATCTGTCGGGCCTACAAAGACGGGCAAAAAGCCTAGGAAGAACCTAGACAGACACCGACGCTCTGAAGCATACATGACTCGATTGTCATGCACGCTCTTCTAGACACGACCACACACACACGACTAGAACGTCGTGCACACGACACAACACTGACCTCGGGCAAGACCACGAGAGGGCTAACCCGGAAAGGTCACGACGTGCGAGAAACACGAGAGTCACGTGTCACGTGACGGAATCACCTCCTCACTAGAAGAACAGCCAGCTGCGTCCACTGACGTCTTATGCTGCGCCTACAAGTGTCTCGTCTGCACTGTCGCCTGAAACACGACAGAGACTAAGACACGCTCAGAACCAGAACAGGAACTACAGTAGCGAGTGACTAGACAGGGTAACGCCCGTCGGCGTCAGTCCAACGCCCCTAACCACGTGTGCACACACCGACTCTTGCTGGAGAGCCAGGCCTCTAGCTAGTTTTCCCCACCCAGCAGGACGCCACTGTACAGCGGGGGCCCACGGAAACTAGCTTACAAACCGTATATCGGGAACTGCCTTCGCCACCAACTCCCAGGTGGGTCGACACGTCGTAACGTGTCGTAAGGCTACGACTAGTGGAGGCTCACTAGACACAGACTCCAAAACACGAGTGCTAGAGTACAGACAGGCAAGGAAGCACTGTCGTACGTACTACAAAGTACCAAGGCAGCAAGACAACTACCAACAGACTCAGGACAAGACGACTAGACCTACTAACACAACGATCCTTGAGTCTCACAACTCGGAGTCAAGATCGTTGTACAACGGCAGAGACACGCCGCCAATTGGTCTAATCCTAAGCCAGAGGAAACAACCGTAGAAAATGACACACGGAGACCTGAGGGATCAACGAGACCCTCAGTACACCTGGACACGCAAACCGAGGTAAGACGATATCTCGAGACACCCAGAACCATGTCTCGAACTGGACAAAACCGCCGAGACACACAAGGTCACCTGTCAACCACTGAGTCACCCAGGGTTGACCGGAACCGGACAATGACGATTCAACAGTAGGAAAGAGAATCCTACTCCAAGCAAGAAAACTCATGGCTACCTCATAACGTAGTCTTAGCCCTCATAGGACGTCAGGAGACATCCACAGGACAACAGGCAGACCACAAGGTCAAGCCAAGACATACGAAAATCGAAACGACAAAGAACAACCCTCTGGGCATAAACGACTCCTTATCCAGCCGCTAGGCGAACCAAGCAGCCAAGGAAGTAGCCGCAACGCACACAGAGACAAGGATACCGGCAGTCGTGGGTAGAGCCACGAGACGACTATAGCGATCAAGGATATGACCACTACGATCAGTCAACTCTAGCTGACCTGCCCGACAAACCACCCAGCGGTCTATAGAAGACACGCGACACGGACTAGCTAACCGTCCTATGACACACACGCAGACAGACGGACACAGATCAGGCCATCACGGCCAGAAGATACAACCACGGACTCAACTCACTGGGCGGTCACAAAGGGGCCGCTCAATGAGCTGAACGGTCCGGACAGGGCCGCTCAATCGAACAGAACGGTTTAAACAGAACCGCTCAACGGGACAGACCTCAAGGTACTGAAAGACTGGACGGCTAGGGCTGGACCGCCCCAAGGCATAGAGCGGTTAAGGGAAAGCCGCTCAAGCCAACCGACCTACTACAGTACTCGGTCAGACGACGGTCAGAACGGTCTAGGGACAGACCGCTCAACGCACAGGACGGCTAAGGGAGAACCGCCCCATGAACCGCCTTAAAACGTTGACCCAAGGTCAACCGTGCTAAGCGGTCAAGACCTGGCCGCTCAACACCACGGGAAAAACAGAACGGCTGGGAACCAGCCGCTCAAGTGGACTGGGCGGCTCACACCTGGCAGCGCCATCCACTGGGCGGTCTGTCGCGCGACCGCGCAGACGCCCACCGACTCACTCTAAACGGTCCAAAACCAGCCGCCCTAAGCCCAACGCGGTTACTGTTAAACCGCGTAGGCGTCACGGCGAGCAAACCACAGGATCGGCCCGATCGTGGCCTTTCCACGCCCCGTTCGTTCCGAAACGAAGGGGATACATCCATAACGACGAAATACAACACTTAGACTCCAACGGCAGTCGAATCGGCCAAGAAACAGCGAGAAATGGGCGATTTCTTCAAATCGACCCAAATGGAATCACCGGACTTCCCGGGCTCCTAACGGTCCCGAATGACCGCCAATCGACACGAAATCAGTGACTATAGAACGCGGACATTCCAGGGAGTCCATTGACACTAACTGATCTAAAAACCGTCGCCGTTTTTTGGCGAACCCTGCGAACTCCCAAAACCACAGTTTTACCTAAACAAGCCCAAACTCGCCCGTTCTAACACCGAACAACGTGAAACTGCAGGGAAAACGTGCAGGAGAAGTAGGTGATCCGTCTCCCTACCTCCACCGAAGAAACCGTGCGCCGAAGTTACTAATCCGCGCCGAAAACGCCAAAACACGAACCGCGCCGATCTCGGAATCCACCGAGGGATCGCGCCACGCCACGCTCAAAACGTCGCTCCATCCCGCGTCCCGATCACTCCATCGCGTCCCCGCCTCGGCCAGCTCTCCACGGTCGCGCGCCCCGCGTCGAACGATCCTGAGACGAGAGAGAACGAGAGAGAGAAAGAGATGAGAGAAATGAGGGAGGAGAGAGGGTGAAGAAGAAATAAATAAAGACCTAATAAGAATCCAATAAGGATCCAGGGCATTACATCCTCCCCTCCTTCAAGAAATTTCGTCCTCGAAATTTAAGGACTAACAAAGGAGAAGCATGGAAGAACAACCCCACCACACAACTTGAAACGACACGAATCTCGAGAGAACACAGTTCAGAGGAACATAGTCAGACCATAATCACTGGCACACGCTCTGGATCGAGCACGGCACCCAAGTGAACACAAGTCCAACACCTCCGAAACAGGGCAACGTCGCTTACGTCTCGCAGGGAAGGAGACACGACACATGCCACGAAAACAGATATCGGGAAAACGAAACGACAGACACGGCGAGTATCAGCTTAAACAAGGAGACAGTCCTCTCGACTGACAGCTCGACAATAACATCGGCTCCAGTGCCAAAGACAACAGGGAACACCTGGCACACAGGACGCCAACGATAGCACTGGACCACAAGCACAATCAAGTCAGCTCTCATTCAGACATTATATCTGATCGAGTCGCATGCTAACTCTACTAGGAGAAGAGAGTATAGCAAAGCTAACTAACAAGACCTGGTCCACATAGTGCCAAAACAGACAGACAAAATCATAGGGAAACAGCGCTAAAACGACAACAACGGCAGCAACAACACTTGCAAGATCTCGGCTCCGTACTGAACACAGAACCACAGAACACAACCGCAAGCTGGGTCACATCAAGATACAACGACAGTTGAACACACGACTACAAGGAACTAGTCATGCATCGAGCAGCTCACCAAGAACAGACCCATAACAACAAGAAAAACAATCTCGGGGAACGCATCTCAAGGACCACGAGCACGCCTCGAGAAGACAATACCCAAGAAAAGAGAATACGGAGCAGAGGGTACTCAATCAGCAGGAATGCCGACAGATTCCCCAATGCTCACAAATGCCAATGCCAACACCATAATGATTCCAACAACAGCACGGCAACAGGCAACATCAAGGCACAGGAAGCCAAGATGAAGTTATATCGAGAAGAACGAAATTCTCGACTGTCCAGAATCTCACAACAACGATTCTCGACCTATGGGTGACCAGCCACACGCTTGCGCTACGCACTCAAACAACGCACACAGGCAACAAGGAATATCTCGGTATCCGCATCTCAACACACACACGGCGCCATCGCAACTCATAAAAATCGTAACATAACACGCCACGAGTACTGATCCTGCGAGTAACCGATCACAAATAGCCTAAGTGCAAACAAAGGAGAGTACGAGCTTCAGCACAAGGCACAAAGAAAATGCTAGTCTCAGCTTACCTATACGTCCTGAAACAATAAACGAGCCTTCACAACACATCGGCCGCTAGACACGGTACGACAAATACGGCGCACAACGACTCTCAACACAAGGATTAGGTCCGAAGCCAAGCAACCGTAAGATAAGGAGCAAATCCGGCTCAGATTAAACAAAGTCCACCCTTAAGTAGACGCAGGACAAAGGCATCCCCAAGACTGCAATTCCAAGGCTTACCTCGAAAAGACTCCACCAGACGGGATGAGAAGCATCAAGCTCGACTAACAGTAGCTCACCAGGAAGGGAAATCCTAGGTTCGCCCGAGCATCTTCTCAAACAAGGAATTTAATCGACCACTTCAACCGAAGCGAAACGCATCAGGAGCTGAACAGACTTAAGCTGGGACGACCAAAACAACGTAAGAACGTGTACGGCCATCACACCAACTCGAAAAGTCACCAGCCTTAACAAATCACGGAAAAGATCTTGAACAATGTACCGCAGATTCAAGCCTATCGGCGAACTCTGCCAAGTACAGCATGATCGAGACGAACACCACGACGAAAAAGGAGCATCCCGTCACATTCTGACGAGAGCAAAACCATCTCGTCCAATGCTAATACAGCACGTACAAGACGACACACAGAAAACGAAGCAACAAAGAATCGCAAACCTAAGCCAGCGAAAGACTATACTGGACTTTCAGGACTCTGGATACTGTATATCTCGGATTCCCATGTACTTCACACAACAACGCTCTGATAGCTCAGAAAAGAACTCCGAACATCTCAGAACACTGCTCTGATACCACCTGTGACGACCCGATCCCGATACCGGATATACCCGATAGAACTACCGAGTAGACCCGATACCACTTGGAACCCACGAGGCCTCCCAAGAGCGGTAAAGCTCCGAAGGGATAAAAGGCATGTGTAGAGTACATTGAAGTCACAGAGATATAACAGTAAGCAATTAAATTTCATTAGATCGGTTTGCTAAAGTAGCAGAAATAAAATTACTTTTTAATTAACAATTTCAATTTAACAATTATACCAGAGTCAGTCCAAAGGAAAGACAAGCAGTACAGTCAACAGAAAGGAAGGACGTACACTGAGGTCGGGGGAAGCCCGACGCAGGTACCGCTGGCAGCTACAGACACACCACACCAGGCATACGGAAGCAGAACGACGCCACCCACCTGAAAAGCAGGGGTGAGCCTCGTGTCACTGGCCCAGTAGGGGTCACGCGGATCCCCACTGAAAAATAACGCAGTAACACGGAACAACAGCTAAAACAGCAGTAGTAGTAAAGCAGGAAAACTACCACTAGAAAGCTGTAAAAGAAAACCGAACGGAAGGAGTAGAAACAGCTCAAAGAAAAGGGAAAAGCCGTACCGAACAAGCGCGACTGCCGGACTAACCTCGGCTCCCCAAACTACTCCAGGCAGCAACAGGAAGGCGAACTCTGATCTGACAAGGTCAGGAGTTACCGATCTGTCGGGCCTACAAAGACGGGCAAAAAGCCTAGGAAGAACCTAGACAGACACCGACGCTCTAAAGCATACATGACTCGATTGCCATGCACGCTCTTCTAGACACGACCACACACACGACTAGAACGTCGTGCACACGACACAACTGACCTCGGGCAAGACCACGAGAGGGCTAACCCGGAAAGGTCACGACGTGCGAGAAACACGAGTCACGTGTCACGTGACGGAAGCACCTCCTCACTAGAAGAACAGCCAGCTGCGTCCACTGACGTCTTATGCTGCGCCTACAAGTGTCTCGTCTGCACTGTCGCCCGAAACACGACAGAGACTAAGACACGCTCAGAACCAGAACATGAACTACAGTAGCGAGTGACTAGACAGGGTAACGCCCGTCGGCGTCAGTCCAACGCCCCTGACCACGTGTGCACACACCGACTCTTGCTGGAGAGCCAGGCCTCTAGCTAGTTTTCCCCACCCAGCAGGACGCCACTGTACAGCGGGGGCCCACGGAAACTAGCTTACAAACCGTATATCGGGAACTGCCTTCGCCACCAACTCACAGGTGGGTCGACACGTCGTAACGTGTCGTAAGGCTACGACTAGTGGAGGCTCACTAGACACAGACTCCAAAACAAGAGTGCTAGAGTACAGACAGGCAAGGAAGCACTGTCGTACGTACTTCGAAGCACCAATGCAGCAGACAACTGCCAACAGACTCAGGACAAGGCAACTGGACCTACAGACACAATGATCCTTTAGTCTCACGACTCAGAGTCAAGATCGTTGCGCAACGGCGGAACAAGCCGCCAATCGGTCTCTTCCTAAGCCAGAGGAAAAAACACATCCGCGGAAAACGACACACGGAGGCATGAGGGAACACCAAAACCCTCAGCACATCTGTACACGCAAACTGAGGTAAGATGACACCTCGAGGTATCCAGAACCATGTCTCGAACTGGACAGAACCGCCGAGACACACAAGGTCACCGGTCAACCACTTAGTCACCGCGGGTTGACCGGAACTGGACAATGACGATTCAACAGTAGGAAAGAGAATCCTACTCCAAGCAAGAAAACTCATGGCTACCTCATAACGTAACCTTAGCCCTCATAGGACGTCAGGAGACATCCACAGGATAAAAGGCAGACCACAAGGTCAAGCCAAGACATACGAAAATCGAAACGACGAAGAACAACCCTCTGGGCATAAACGACTCCTTATCCAGCCGCCAGGCAAACCAAGCAGCCAAGGAAGTAGCCGCAACGCACACAGAGACAAGGATACCGGCAGTCATGGGTAGGGCCACGAGACAACTGTAGCGATCAAGGATATGACCACTAGGATCAGTCAACTCTAGCTGACCTGCCCGACAAACCACCTAGCGGTCTATAGAAGACACGCGACACGGACTAGCTAACCGTCCTATGACACACACAGACAGACGGACACTGATCAGGCCATCACGGCCAGAAGATACAACCACGGACTCAACTCACTGGGCGGTCACAAAGGGGCCGCTCAATGAGCTGAACTGTCCGGACAGGGCCGCTCAATCAAACAGAACGGTTTAAACGGAACCGCTCAACGGGACAGACCTCAAGGTACTGAAAGACTGGACGGTTAGGGCTGGACCGTCCCAAGGCATAGAGCGGTTAAGGGAAAGCAGCTCAAGCCAACCGACCTACTACAGTACTCGATCAGACGACGGTCAGAACGGTCTAGGGACAGACCGCTCAACGCACAGGACGGCTAAGGGAGAACCGCCCCATGAACCGCCTTAAAACGTTGACCCAAGGTCAACCGTGCTAAGCGGTCAAGACCTGGCCGCTCAACACCACGGGAAAAACAGAACGACTGGGAACCAGCCGCTCAAGTGGACTGGGCGGCTCACACCTAGCAGCGCCATCCACTGGGCGGTCTGTCGCGCGACCGCGCAGACGCCCACCGACTCACTCTAAACGGTCCAAAACCAGCCGCCCTAAGCCCAACGCGGTTACTGTTAAACCGCGTAGGCGTCACGGCGAGCAAACCACAGGATCGGCCCGATCGTGGCCTTTCCACGCCCCGTTCGTTCCGAAACGAAGGGGATACATCCATAACGATGAAATACAACACTTAGACTCCAACGGGAGTCGAATCGGCCAAGAAACAGCGAGAAATGGGCGATTTCTTCAAATCGACCCAAATGGAATCACCGGACTTCCCGGGCTCCTAACGGTCCCGAATGACCGCCAATCGACACGAAATCAGTGACTATAGAACGCGGACGTTCCAGGGAGTCCATTGACACTAACTGATCTAAAAATCGTCGCCGTTTTCCGGCGAACCCTGCGAACTCCCAAAACCACAGTTTTACCTAAACGAGCCCAAACTCGCCCGTTCTAGCACCGAACAACGTGAAACTGCAGGGAAAACGTGCAGGAGAAGTAGGTGATCCGTCTCCCTACCTCCACCGAAGAAACCGTGCGCCGAAGCGACTAATCCGCGCCGAAAACGCCAAAACACGAACCGCGCCGATCTCGGAATCCACCGAGGGATCGCGCCACGCCACGCTCAAACCGTCGCTCCATCCCGCGTCCCGATCACTCCATCGCGTCCCCGCCTCGGCCAGCTCTCCACGGTCGCGCGCCCCGCGTCGAACGGTCCTGAGACGAGAGAGAACGAGAGAGAGAAAGAGATGAGAGAAATGAGGGAGGAGAGAGAGTGAAGAAGAAATAAATAAAGACCTAATAAGAATCCAATAAGGATCCAGGGCATTACATAACAGCTTACGCATTTCAGTATCAGGGGTTGCTCTAGATGAATTAGAGGACGTACATGCAGCAAGATATGCTTTTAAAGACATCCACAACTGGGACGTACAGTTGGGAGCCAAGGTCACAATGCCGGAACTGGAAGCCCCTTGTTCACAGCCGTGAAGAACATTTTGGAGAGAAAGAGAGAGAGAGAGAGAGAGAGGGAGAT
Organism: Amorphophallus konjac; assembly: GCA_022559845.1. Lineage (NCBI taxonomy): Eukaryota > Viridiplantae > Streptophyta > Magnoliopsida > Alismatales > Araceae > Amorphophallus > Amorphophallus konjac. The sequence continues at coordinate 13,988,252 of CM040127.1, read as the reverse complement.
CTAAATTAGAAGTGCCAGTTCTACTACAGATGGGACGTTCTTCCCACATCCAACATCGATCTAGCTCTGGAAATTACAAAATGCAACAGCCAGAACTTAACAGAACGGAATTAATCAAACAAAAGAGAAGAAAAAGAGGGAAATAGTGAGGAGAAGCTAGAACAAGAAGAGATGAAGAAAAGGGTGTGTGGATTCTGGAGAAAGGTGGGAATTTTTCTGATCCGAAGCTGGTAGCTAGGTGGTGGTGGGCCACTCTGTAGGCACACTAGCTACTAGAGATCTGCTCGCTCACCGGAGGTTGGTCGACTGGGTGGCCATGGTGCTCTTGCAGTGGGCGATGGCACCCTGGATGGCGCTCTGCAGCTCCTCCATGGACGACGACGACGACCACGACAACAGGGGGAAGTGGCACGCTGGGAAACCTACTGTGGACGCCGGCGAGGCATCCACAAAGGCTGTGTTAATGTTGCGGCTTCAGCCGGCTCCGCCGGACCTCTTTGCCGAGGGTAGAGAAGACCGGAGTGGCTGGGGGAGGATCGCATAAACGAAGGGCACCTAGCAACGGCGTCGGCGGACTGCCTACGACGAAGGTACCGGAGGTTGCCGGAGAAGGAGGCGTGGCCGTAGATGGGTGCTCCCCCGTCGCTGCCCCGTGGCTCCTCCTCCTCCTCCACCTCTAGGTCTCTCTCCTTCCTCGACGTCGACGTCGACGTCGACATGACGATGCGCTCCATGGCGGACTTGTCCCCCCTCCTCACCGAGAAGGAGAACGTCTTCTTCCGCAACTCCTGTCGGGCAGCCGCCTTCTGCTGCTGCTGTTGCTGATGGCTCCTGTGCTACTGCAGCACCGACAGCTTCTGGTGCAGCTTCTCGTACAGCGGCTTCACCTTCCTCACGTACTTCTTGAACACCTCCTTCGTCGACGTCGAAGCCGAGGAGGCGGAGGTGCCCAACTTGGTGCCCGCCCTCCTTTCGGAGGTGGACGAGGAGATCTGCCCTTGGGTGGCCGCCGACTCATCGTTGTTGCCATTGCCCATCTCCTGTGGCGCCTGCCGTGCCGCAGCATCTGCGACATGGTGTTCTTCCTGTTGCTACTGCGGCTGGGCGTCCTTCTTGCGGTGGAAGACAGAGGAGAACCGGTGGCCAATCGCCACAGCGATGCGGAGATGGGGAGCAAACCCTAGAGGGAAGCCGCGAATGCCGCGATGCGCTGATGATGGCGATGGGGTTGCTCGCCCCGAAAGGATAGACTTTATGGCGCCCCGATGACCGATCCGAAATTCCTGATTTCGGATCAAAAAAGTTTCGCCCCGGATCCGCTCAAGTATCTCACAGCGAATCAAATAAGCCGCTCTGAATCCGAAAATAATTTCGGATTCAGATCGGATTTTCGGATCTAAACATCCATTGACACCCCTACATGTAACAATGAGCAGGTCTGAAATCATTTCGATTAGGTCCGAAACCGATCTGTTTCAGCCGAAACATATCGGTTTCGGCCGAAATTGTCAACCCTGACAGTGACAGTAGTGGCCTGGGCTCCCACCAGCACTATCACCATGACACCCCTCCGCTGCCGGCCACCGCAGCAGTAGCGGCTCCAGCTGCCGCGAGTACCCTTCCGCCTGCAGCCACCGTTATCGTCTCCGCAGCCATCTGCAAGTGCTCTTCCTCTGGCCGCCACTGTCGACGCCTCAACCGGCTACCCGCACACCGTACCCACTTGAGTGCCGCCGATAACCTCGTTCCCTCCCCGTGGCTACTATTTATGTAGTTAAATTATTAGTAAAACCTTCATTTGTCTCCGTTATAGTATCATACTGGCTGTCCACCACCTAATCATGAGTGTGTGCACACTTGTCCGGCCCTGTACTGACTGTCTAGACATTACGTGTGGGACGGCGCCTACTTTTGCATCGAGATTTCATCTTTAGTTCTAAACGTGATAGTAATTTCATGTCATAGTCCTTAGTTTGATTATCGCATCGTTTGGGATTCGCTTGTTCTCTTATTTAGCATTGTTTATCCTATTATTGCTCGGATCTTGTCACAGTAGCACATCAAAAACACTTCCCCCCCAACACAAAAACACCCAAAAGAGTTACAAAACAAATCTCCTCCCAGAGTATAATTTCCCCTGTACAATAGAATCCCTGGCCCAAGTCCCCGAAGAGAACAACTTCCACTATTAATAAAGTGGAAACAACTTTTGATGATATCTGCCGAGAGTGAAAACTCGCCTCCGAAATCCTGATGTTCCTCTCCCTCCATATAGCCCACAACAAGGCCAGCAGAGTAGTCTTCCAAATATCCTTGTCCTGTTCGACAAGATTGAGGTCCTCCCATAAAATAATCAAAGTTAGAATATCTGCCTCTCCAAACACCCTCCACTGCACTGGGGAGAAAAAATCCACACTGTTTCAATGATGCCACATTGAGAAATAAATGGTCCACACTTTCCTCAAAGCACCCAAGAATATGCAATCACCTTTAATCTGATGTCAACAAAAAATAATGTATAAGAATGTTGACTAATGGGTCAAGACTTTGAACATTCACTTCTTCATGCGGAGTCCAACCATGCTTTTCACACATTTGTTGTACAAATGGCAGCAGAAAGATATCTCTAAGCCAATCCCTAGCACGTCAAGCACTTAATGAAGGATTAGAGCAAAGAGAGATGAACGATCAAATGTATGGAATTGAGGACAACTCACAAGCCAGGCTCCTTGACAGATAGGTCAGCAGGTGTCAATATTTTTGGCATTTTGAGTTCTTGGCTTCCAAATGCTAAGCTAACCCCAAACTACTGGTGGTGAGAGTTGACAATGATAAAGGAAGCTCGAGGTGTTATGCCAAATTTCACATGTCATTCTCTTCCCTTCCATATTCACCATTCCTTTAGCCAATCAACCTCCATGGGATCCATGGGTTGAAATTTTTACCATTACCTCCCAATTGATTCTATGAAATCATGATCCTGGATAAGGAAACTGTCAACGGGATAGAGTGTTGTGATTAAATAATTTGTGGACCATTTTTAGGCAGAAGAACAATCTACCTTGGAAAATTAGATGAATCCATGTCCATACCCTTTTGATCAAGGTAAGGAAAGAAAACAAAAACCCTGAAATACGCACTGTTAACCAATGGCAGTAGCTCCTTAAAATAGAAAGGTAACTGGTTCTAACACAACTGATCTAACAAGTCCAAAGCCCACACTGCACCCCATAGTTTTGAAGAGTTTATATGATACAGCACACAAGCACACACATACATGCTAAACATAAACCAAGAAGCCCATGAATGACAATGATGACAACAACAATGATGATGATGATGATAGTGAAGAAAAAAATACTGATTTTCTCTGGAGGTTTATATCCAAACTTCTTTAAGAAATAAGAATGAAGATCAAATATTTTTGTGACAGTAATTCCAGGATAAAATAATATGGCATGGATTTAGATGTAGCTTACTCTCACCTCCAGCTCGTGGAGATTTGGCATGCCTGTCTCTAGGAGCAAAACTTTGGATCTGTCATCTGTATCGTCTGATAGTAGTGTACTATTTGTATTTCCATCACTTGGGTCTGAGACTAACAAGTCGAACTCATGACTCAGAATGTCCTTCTCTGCCAATCCAAGCTGTTTAAAGGAGCACCAAAGCCAATGGTTCAACCACTCATCTGAGAAGTTATTTACGATTACAATACGTAGCAAAGAGCACTGGCCATTTAGAGTGATAAAGATATTCCTTAAGTCAGTAATAGATGGTCACACCATGCGCCTCCTCCTCCACATGTGAGTCCACAAGTTCAGCAGCTCATTTGTGCGCAATGGCTTCACAAGGTAGTCAGCCGCTCCAAGTCTCAAGCACTTGACTACAACAGAAACTTCATCTTTTGCAGACATCACTGAGAAATACATGAGAGTCAATAAAGAGAGTACTGTCAGAACCTCCAGTGTATTAAACGTAGGTGAACAGGAGTTGACAATTTTAGGAAATAGTCAACTTGAATAAACCACTTACTGACAACAGGAATGTGCCTCAATTCCTTATTTCTCATTATGTATTTCAACATCTTCAAGCCCTTTGCAATGGGTAGGTCAACTTCAGAAAGTAAGATGTCGATCTCAGACCCCTGTGCATTAAGGGCATTGATCACCTGCCTGGCAGTCCTCACTGATATCACTGATACAGAGAAACAACATGAAGTGGCCATCATTCCACACACACAGAAACCCCATGGACCCAATACAGAGATAATATGATGGACTCGTCCAGTGTGAATAGAAATAAAGGTGTGTCGCCATTATTAAAGTATTTTTATATGAATTATCAACCATCAATTTAATATAGTGTGATTTCGCTGAGTTTGTAATTCGACTGGCACACGACACAGTGATGTGGGCACAGAGATAGGAAGGCATAAAGGAAAGACCACTTACACAGACTCAGCACTGACCTTGCACACAGCTACAATTCGGATGCATAATATACCGTAGTCTCGGGAAAAGGGGGTTCTTGTCTTTTCTTTTCTTCTCTTTTCCTTTCTTTTGTTCCCCCCACACCCCCCCCCCCAATTTTTGATGGGAATCAGGAGAGGTGTTATACCTTGGTAGGAGCACTTGCTGAGGAGTTCAAATACCTTCGTTGAGCTCTTTGGGTCACCATCGCAAAGAAGGATCCTGACCTTGGTACGGTCGACGAAGTTCTGGGGGTGGCGGCTGATACTCGTGCTGGCCTTACCGCCGCCTACGCCACTAACCAAGCAGGCGGGACGATGGCCAAGTCCTTCTTCTTCTCCCTCCTCCTCGTTGCAGCCAACACCTCCACGGGCCATTCTTGTCCTCAGATGTCAAAGGCAGCCCTCTTCCTCTGGTGGAAGAAAACCTTAATTCCGGGTCAAAATAAACAAGGAATAGAATAGGGCGCGGAAATCGAGAGGAAGGGAATGGGGCGCGCGGATGGCGGAGATCAGCGGGAGATCCGAGGGAGGCGGAGGGTGGCGATGGCAGACGGCAGCGGGTCGTTGGGCCGGCGAGGGAAACGTGGCGGCGGCGTGGGCGGGGCGGCTAGGGGGCTCATGAGCAGGCGACGGTAAGAGGCGAAAGGAAGGGACGGAGAAGTAGAAGCGGGCGGGAGAGGCAGGGTGACAGGCATCACGGCGGAGGTGGAGCTCGGCAGCGGCACGTCGCCTTCTGCAGTCGGGGGGCGCAACGGCGTAGTCTGCAGCTGCAGAAAGGGCAACCCGTTATCTCCTCTAACATCAAGCACCTTCTTTCGGATGTGGATGATTAGCCGCGGCGACGGTCGACCAGTGGCGGCGACGGCGGCGGCGGCGGCGGCGGCGGCAGAAAAATGTAACAACCCGACCACAAAGTGGCAGCAGGCCAAGCAGCGGCAGACTGCAGCACCACCACCGCCACCACGGACGGCAGGAGGAGCAGTGGAAGACACTGGGCGGGCATTAACGTCGTTACTAAGGTGACTTGGAAGAGATTATGCGAATTATGAGAAGAGTGCCTTTGCTGAACAAACAACCGACGGGACCCCACCCGATAGACGACACCCGAGCCGTTTGCGCTCGGCCTGATCTGATCCCGCTCCACAACAATCTGCCCCCCGCGGGCTAAGAAGCAGTGGGTAGGCATGTCGAGTTGTCAACGCAGTGGATGCAAAATGAATATATGATTATATATATATATATATTATTTTAAAATTTAAATTATTTAATTTTGATTCGTTATTTGACATATTATTATATTATTTATTTATAATTAATTTAAATTAAAATTTTAAATTATTCAAATCATTCGCTCCAATTTTAAAATACTCCCAGAAATTTAACATATTCTATACATGAGATTGCTCTCAACTTTGTTAAGAGATGGGTAAAAAGGGGAACGTAGAGATGGAATTATGGTTCTTAGATCTAGTATCACACTTTTAAGATTTGTTTGTTGGGGAAGGATCGTCCGATCACCCGCGGAAGTCTACAAACACCAAGAAAACAGTGTCAGAAGGAGCCCTAGACGTTACCCCAGTGGACAACTCTCCGATACTTAAGTCAGAGCCTTGGGGGAGGAAGATTAATGAGAAGCATAGGAGAGCGAGAGAGACAAGAGGGGATTGAGGAAGCCTGGACGGGTGGTCGATCTTCCGCAGGAGTGTTCGCAATATCCAGTGAACGCTCGGAGAGTGTTCGCTGGGCGGTAAGGGTGCTCGGAAGATGACCGGAGCTCTGCTTCGTGGAGTCTAATCTCAAAGCTTCGCGATCAAAGTCTCTCTTGTTGTGCCTGTATATCAGTGTTCTCGTGTGTCTGTGTCTGTAGATCAGTATTCTCGTGTGTCTGTGTGTATCTCTTGCTCGCAGACGAAGGTCTATTTATAGGGGTTGTCCTAGCAGTGAGGGCCTATCCCTTAGTAGGGAAGGACGCACATAGTGGGTAACGCCTCTCCGTGATCGTGGGGAGTTTCCCGTTGACAGTCCGTTCCTCCGGAGTCGAGTGATTCTCAGGCCAGTCTTACGGCGCCTGCAAGGCGTACTCACCTTTAGTGGAGTTGAGGCCGACATTGTAGGAGATAACGGTCGGTCGCCGGAGGGTTATCTGGCATCCGTTGCGCCTGGGCTGATGCCCTTTGTGACCTGACGAATCCGAGGGTTGTCCACCCTGAGTCGTCCGTTGTGGGTCGCAGTCATCAGGGGCCCGTTATGCGCATTGTAGATCTCTGGCCAAAGCGGGCCTAACGTAATGGGCCTTACATGGGCTATACCAATTTTACCCTCCTCAGGGAATAACAATGCTAAGAAAAAAATCAAAGGACACTTACAATGACTCTAATAATAATAATTTTGATGAAATAGATATAAAAAATTTAATAGATATTCACCACATTAATTGCTCCATAGAAAACATAACTTCTAGTAATGTAGATAATAATAAAAATTTTCACGGGCAATCAGACATTCAAAAGTTAAAAGTATATAAAATAAACTCTAAATTAAAATACAACTCTAAAATGTCTAAATTTCTCTACAACAATTTTATATGAGGAAAAATTATCTTCCATGTGAGTAACATCTAAAACATCTTGTCAAAAAAAGAATAAGATATTAATTAGTAAATATTTTAGTTAATGTTCAAATTTTAAAAAATCGTTAGAGAAAGATTTAGAAGATATGTAATAATTAGTCACTATGAAGAAATATCACCTGCAAATAAATTTTATTTCATAAAAATAAATATGATAATACTTTTAAATATATAAAATATATTTAAAAAATGATAGTTATCTTTCTCCTTCAAAGATGGAAGTCAATCTTGCCCACAAATCAATGCTTGTACAAGTTCAGGAGCTAATGAAGAACGGATCTCATCAACTACCATTTCATCGATACTAAATGCAGACTCTGATGCAACAGTGGTAATTGGGATTGCTAGAATATCTCTTGCCATTTTTGAAAGTGCTGGAATTTTTTTCCCATAATTGATCAACCATGATAATATATTGAATCTGGCAATATTAGGAGAGATAGTTTCCTCTAAATAAATATCTAGCTCAGTGCTAGAAATATATAATGTAGTGGAAGAATGTTGACTCATAAACTTCTTAAATCTTCTTATCAATTTTTTGGCATCTTTACTCTCCACCATATCATTGCCAATAGAATCATCGATTTTATTCAAAACTTGATAACAAAATGAGTTATCAAAAATACTTGCATACTCAAAGTAAAGGTCATAAAGAGTTGAACGAATTCGTTTAACATGCATAAATGTAGCACCTTCATAAATCTGTTGATACACATAGTCAATATACTCCATCTTATATCGAGGATCACGAATAAGAGCAACTGTCAAAATAAGGCTACAATCTTCCCAATACTTTAAAATTTTTGACATCATCCTTTCGGCCATTACATGCACAAATTCATGAGGAGATTTCAACATTTCAAGCAAATGAATGTGCATATCACACACATCATGAAAATACAAATTAGCTGTAACATATTTATTTCCTGAGAGAGTCAAAGTTGCATCATAGAATACCTTCAAATTGTCATGTACGACATGCCTTACTTCCCACTCATCATCAGAAGGCAGACTCTTATAGTCAATATCATATTCAGATAAGCGTTCAAATGTAACACGTAGTTCTAGTGCAGTCCCAAGTATCAAATATGTAGAGTTCCATCGTGTAGGGACATCAATACAAATCATTTTCTTACCTTTCAATTTCTCTTGAGCAACAACTTGTTCAAACATTTCCTTTTGTTTTGGGGATGACCTCACAAACTTTACACTTTCATGAATTTTTTTCAACAATCGAGATATTCCATTTAACCCATCTTTCACAATTAAGTTAAGAATGTGTGCACTGCATTGAACATGTAAACAAATACCATAACATTGTAACACATTTTTACCACAAAGCCAAAGTTTCAGATCTCTAATCATTGTAGTATTAGTACCAGCATCATCAACCGTGATAGCAAATATGTTTTTATCAATGTTCCAAATGATGTTTGACCCCTTTAATGTTGCATTCTATAAATTTGATTTGATGATATATCTTGCAAATCCTGCTCATGGTTCTTGTTGTAGCAACTTCGAATGTCGTTTCGTCTGTCCAGGTAAGTCAGGTATGGCCTTTTATCCCTATATCCCTTATTGCATTACTATATGGTACTATGCTATATTATCTCGAGAACACGTTAGTTATCTACGTATTTTAGGATCTGATGTCCCGCTTTAACAAAAACGACGATGATCCAGGTTTACGTATTTAATCTCCGGATATGCCGTTAGGTTGGGAAAGCCTAGGGAGGATGGTTCTATCCTGCACGCAGTAGTTATGGATGGTGTCTTGACTCTGATTCTCCCAATCTAGCAATACAATTCTCGGATATTTTATATTTTATCCTTTCTTTACATTTGTTTTAATGATTTCTTTTATTTTAGCCCAGTATGCATCATACGCATCTTTTGAGCATTCATGACCCATGATTTGCCTGCTAATGTCCCATCAATAATGGTTAGCTGTTCGTTCAATATTTGAGTAAGAGAAATAATTACACTCAGAGTTGGAAGGCTACCTCTGGTCTATTTACCTGGATTGATTGATTGAGAGGTCCCCGCCTGGAGTTTAGTCCATTTTCTTTACTTTTCGTTGCTTATTTTGGTCTCCTCATTGGTCCGAGGGATTGTGTCCCCCATGAGGATGATCGCGTGTTTCCTTTTATTTTAGTTTAGTTTAGTTCCTCCAGATTGGTGTCGCTTTTGGTCCAGCTATTCCTTGTGAGTGATTCAGAGTTTTCCGGAAGATTCCTATCACTCGTTAGCAAAACATGTGTCGTTTTACCTTAACGCCCGCTTTTCGGTCCGCTCCGCTTCATCTCCGTGTTCCATTTCACTTTCGCTTCACCTCCGCTCGCTCCCCTGCAAAGAGGACGTTAAGGAGGGACATCTGTTGACACCCATTTTTTACCGATAATGCATGCCTCGAGTTATCCATTACTCATTGGACTATTTTCAGGCAACTTATTGAGCCCATTTTATGGGTACCTCTCTCCCTGACTTGGTCTGCTTCAATTCCGGGGCTTAATGGGCCTTGGTTTTGCTTGATTTTTCACATTTTAATGATTTTCAAGTGCCTAGCCATTGAGCGGTCTATCATTTGACCGTCCAGTAACTGCGCGGTTGACTATGGACCGTGTAACTATTTAGTGGATATTAAGGTGAGTTATTTGAATTTCACCGATAAGCTTTTGCACGGTTCATATCTAACCGTTCACACTTATTGAACGGCAGGTACATGACCGTCCATATCCCAAGGTCTTAGATTCGTTGATTTTCTAGATAATTATCTAATTATATAATTTATCTTGATTTATCACCGACAAGGATTGGACGGTTTGTCTAGGACCGTTCCATGCTCTGAGCGGTCTATTAAGAACCGCCCAATTCATGAGAGTCCAATGGCTAAAACATCGGTCAGTTCGATGGATATTTGGATAATATTGCTTATTTATTTAGTTTCCACCGACAGGTTGGACGGTCTGATGTCTGGCCGCTCAATGTATGGGGCGGTCTATCGTGTGACCGCGCAATGGTCCGATTACTGAAAAATTAAGGGTTTTCTCCCTCTATCCGTAGTTTTATCCTTAATTTGTTTCAACCATTTCTCCGCGGTTTCTCAACCAAATGAGGTGCTGTTTTGACTGGTTGGAAGATAATCCTATTATTTATGGATTTTATTTTGATATCTCGAGCTAATTTTTATTGAAAACCCTAATTTCAGGGCTAGCTTCTTAGGCTCTATAAATAGACCCTTAAGTGCAAGCTTTGAAAGGGGGGGAGATTTCAAGGTCACGACGAAGCTCTGCCGAATTCTCAAGCGACCTGCAGTCAGGGAGGGAAGCTTTCTACATCCTTCTAAGCCTCCGGTTCAAGGGAGTAGTCATTTGATTTGGGTCTTTAGTCATAACGTTGAGTCATTAGTGTAAGGTTTCGCACAGCACCTACGGGCGACGCAGCGGATAACAAAAATTCATTTGCCCGATTCCGGTGTTATGGAAAGCTTAATCTGTGCTCTAATCGGTGTTTCTAAGACCTTAATTACGGGTTGCGTGTTTCACCTTCCGCGGAACGACGCTGTCCGCTAAGCCCGATGCAGAGAAACCGAGCCGCACATATGTACGGCCTCTAGAGCATATCCACACGGACCCTTGCGCAGCGACGGTACCTCCCCGGCACAACTTTCCCCGGCTCTAACACCTTCTGGAGAGAGAGAGAGCAAGGGGAAGAAAGGGGGGAGGCTAATCCTCCTCTCTTAACCCTTAATGCTTGGTTAAGCTAAGGGAGTGTTTGACACATTTTTTCTCTTTATTATTTTAATCCTTATGTTTTATTTTATCTTCTTGGTTCATTGATTTATTGGCGTGCCAGTCACCGAAGTGACGATTTCATTGTGCGCTCGATCTGACTTGGTCAGTCGATTGTGAAGTCCGAGTCGGGACCGGAAGTCCGCCATACCATAAAGGCTATGACGTTAATTACGCCCTTCCAAGGAAGGACAACCCTTGATTAAACGCTAAAGGTAGGAGGCCTCAAGAGGCAAACATATATTCATGTGCGCAAATGGAACTTCATACCGAAGCCAGGAAGGCGGGCAAGATAACAACATCAACCATAGAAACAGATGATATCGTTAGGTCAGCGATTCAAAGACCGGGCTTAGGAGGGAAGGAGGATCTCAGTCACGGGTAGACTGAGCCGTGACCATGATGGGGTTTAAAGCATCGATCGGTACTTCGACAGCATTTCTCCTTAATCTGGATTATGCCCAGGGAGAAATAGGCTATCACCCACGGAATGCCGGGATGAAAGCCGGGAGAAAGAGAGGCCAGACCTCCCTACCCATATGTATATATATATGCCATGGGGCAATGTTTGATATTCCCTATAGAAGCCGGCGGAACTCATGCAATGGCAGAGTCCTCCCGAGCTAAAGGGGTTACTCATCAATGCAGTTCAAGTGTACATAGGTTCCCGGCGCGAAGGCAAAATGGCCGGGGTTCCCGACGTGCCAACTGGAGAGCTTCTCGGCGCGAAGGGGAGATGGCCGGGAGTATTCTCGGCATGGTTGAAGGGAGGAGGAGCTCTCGGCGCGCTGACAAGAGGGCCAGGAGGGGGTTTTCTCGGCGTGAGGGTTCCCGGCGGGCCCAGGGCCGCGCCGGGAGCCATGGCGCCGAGAGAGTGTTGGTGTTCTGGCGCCGTGAAGACCCGAAAGGGGTTCCGGAGGCTCTGCTTTGGGTTTCTTGGCGATGCAGGACAAGCCAGATAGGCTCTATGAAGTCAAAGTGGATCAGTTCATCAAATCTGAGCTGGATTAGATTTGGGCTTTACAGGAGCATCAGGATAGAAGAGGGATTTAGGAAGACTAGGGTCGAGGGAAACCCTATCACCATTATCATGCAGAGCCCGGGGGACAACCTGATGTCGACCTTCATCTTCATGAGAGAATTTTGGCAGCACCTCCCCTGGACCGAGCATTTGCCAGAGAATGGTATAGGCTGACATCCACGGAGTGCCGGGATGAAAGCCGGAAAATGAGTGAGCACTAAGGCTCGAAGAGACTATCCATGTCTCTGGCATCGGTCACTATTCCCCTTCTCGGAGACTGACGAAACTCATGTAGAGACAGGGTTCGTCAGACCCATGGGGTGGCATGTGAATCCTGTTAGGGACCTCAGAATATAGGGGAGGTCAATCCCCAGTTAATTTATCCCCTAGGGTGCATATGACGACTCACGAACGCCCCAGAATAAATGGACGAAGAGGCCAAAGGAGTGGACGAAGGAGAGGCTTTCAGCATGGTTTTCATTGGCAAGAAAATGGCTCTCGGCGTGGGATTATAGGTTGGCCAAGGGGGGTTCTCGGCACAGGTTTAAACTGGCCAGAGGGGGTGCTCTCGGCATGGGTTTAAATTGGCCAGAGAAGGAAGGAGGGAGGCTCCCGGCGTGGCTTCAAATGCAAAAGAAGGCAGGAGGGAGGCTCCCGGCGTGGCTCCAAATGCAACAGAAGGCAGGAGGGAGGCTCCCGGCGTGGAGGCTTCTCGGCGCGCTCCTCATCGCGTCGGGAGGCTGGCGCCGAGAGGCCAAAGGCAAGGGGAAGGTCTCGGCCAGGGGCTTCCCGGCGCGCCCATTACCACGCCGGGAAGGTGGTGCCGGGAAGCGGAGAGCTGGGGGTTCATGTGGAAGTGGCCTGGAGAGACTTTTGTCGATTTGCTGAAGAAGGAGGTCTCTCGGCAGCGTAGTTCTCGGCGGGGAATGTTGCACGCCGAGAGGATGGAATTGCTACAAGGTTTCATGATTTGCAGAGCTCAAACGATGCTCTGTTTGGGGATTTTATGAGATTTCTGGCTCAGATTGAGGCTGGATCTAGAGTGTAAGCGAGAGATTACACAGATATGGGTTTGATTTGCCAAAGATGGGCTGGGTTCAAAGGGGAATCGAAGGAATCACTACAGGATGGGGTTCTGAATCGTCATATCATTATTGACCCTCAGGGGCTCATTTGCTGGCATCTTTGGTCGCCTGAGAGCCAAGAGATGGCCATCTCTGACCCCAGGGGCGACCCTGATGTAATTGTTCGGACTGGAGCCGGATTAGAAACTGTCACGCCCCGACGCGGAAAATCGGCGCGTACAGTCAGATACGAGCTAGCACTAACAGTAAATTCTAAGCTAAACAATTAGACAAATTATAAAGTGAGAAACACTTCCATTAATCAAAATAATTCCAACTTATTACAATAACCAACATGCTAAGACTCGATCAAACATGTCTTCCAAATGAAATTCTAATACAACACTGACGTAAAATCAAACTGGAAGTAAAAACTAAGCTGACTCAATAACTAGGTACAAGAGCACTCAAGGATCACTCCTGACCCTCCCCATTGGTAAGCGTGTCACTTGAAAAACCTGAAAAGGGGGGAAACACAACTATGAGCTGACGCTCAGTAGGAAATAACCGCATATTTACGTAGTTAACATCTTAATTACCAGTTGTATGTAACAGAGAACAAGGATTTGAATAAAGAGATCAAGAACAATGTAGAAGGTCTTGCAAAGTCAAGAATTGAATAAATTCCAATGATCAATAATATCATGTAAAAGAAATTCATTAAGAGCAATTGAAACAATAATAATTGGCCAACAAGCAAGTATTTCAATAATTCATAATCAAGTAAAAGGAATAACAATAGATAAAATGTCGTAGACACACACTAGTCAAGTACTCGGTGCAAATGCCACACCTTGTCATTAACATCCCATGGGCTCACAAATTTTCGGGCGCTCTCCCCAGGACCAGACCGGGCCCTTATGATGCGATGGCATTGGTTTTACGGATCGATGATCCCAATTGTCTAGACATTTCTTGTATAAATATGGCCAATGAATTTCAAGGAATAAGCTAAAATGTAACAAGTACAGATCTAGCAAAAATCAGAATAACAAGAAAATGAAGGATTAAACTTTGACATAATGTTTAACGACAATTAAGTCGTGGAATCCAAGAATGAAAGGATAAGTAGGAAAAATGCAATCTTTAGAATACATTCAATTCCATAAATTAACATTTTATTCTGTTGGTTTAACAAGTTTTATCATACTGGAAATGCCTTAAATTAATTGGATGCAAAAAGCCAAAGAAATGATTTATTTAGTATTATTAGAGTAAATTACTAAGAATTCCACTTAATTCATAGAAATAAATCCTAACATGGTGAAAATCTCCCTAAAATTTTCAAGTAACTCCAGCACATGATTCCTCTGGAAAATGACAGTAAATATCCATTTTTATTACTAGAATGGAATTTTTACACATTAAAAATACCTTTTTAAACACAAAAAAAAACCCATATTTGGTGTGCTATAAAAAGTTCCTTATGAAATTTTTGGATGGGTTATTAAGAATAATCATCTTACTGATTGTTCATTTTTCATGATACCCATAGTATTTTTAGCATACTGAAATTAATTTTTCTACATTATTATACCATTTATGCTATTTATTGAATGGAAGAAATACATTAGAAATTTGTTTAAGTATAAAAATTTCTCTATAACTTGCTGTTATCATTCTAACATGCTGGAAAAATTTTTGTTATACTGTAAGAACTTTTATCATGCTGTAAGGGTTATTTTTAACAAGTTAATATAATTTTCATGCATTTATTCTCTATTATATGGATAGTAAATGAATTCTATTTGGTAAAAATATCCAATTTTCACAGAAAATTGTCTCTCACATGATAATTATATCAGAGTATAATATTCATGAATTTTCATACCTTTGAGATCTTTTTAACATACCACATATAATTTATAAGCATTTTCTTTCATTTTATAGAAGAAATATAGATTTTTATAAGATAAAATATTCTAAATCCACAAGAATTTAACTTCTCACATACTGATACTATAAGACAACATTTTCCATACATTGTAGTTATTTAATAATAATTTTTACATGCTGGACATAATTTCTTATACATTTATATTCTATTAATTATAGGAAAAATAGGTTTATATGCATAAAAATAGATTAAAATACTTTCCAGTAGCAGAAAAATAACTTTTAAATCTCCTGGTAGCAGAAGAATATGTTTTACAGTGATTCATGATTTTTAATTATTCATTTAATAACTCCGGATCGCGTTTAGGGCGGAGGTCGGTCACCCGGCCCCTTTTATTGGAATGTATGTGAGATCTAGGGATTAAAAAGCCTATATCTTCCTCAATTCTTAATGGAATTAAGCATATAATACATCAATGGAAAGCTAAGACAGAGTACTATCATTTGGTAAGGTCAATTTTAGATTTAGGTTCTGTAATTAAGTTCTGTATTGACAGGAAAAAGAAAAACCCTAATTAGGACAGTGTGTTACTAAAACATCAAATTCTCTATGTATACATGATAACTTTTAGGGCTTTTTATATCACTGGAAAGCTAACAGAGAGGGCTTTCCAACCATGTATCACACATGCTATGAATTTTAACATTTATGTTTTGAATTCATGGATTAATCAGGTTCCATGTACATGAAATCACCATATGGACAAGCTCATGTTCAAACCTCAAATTCTCTAAATAGAATTGATGGATCAAAGGGCTTTTTACGCCAAAAGAGAGATAACATGCTAAGCTTCAATTTGATATACAATAATTAACATTTGGCAAGTTATAACCTACCTCAATTGAAGACTTAAACCACGAGATAGATTAGACCCACGAACTATAAGAATCCCCTTCAAAGATCTCCTGATTCCTCCCTCAATACCCTATAAAAATTAGGGCTTTTAGTCTCAGATGATAGATCTCGTCGAGCTGATCAAAAACCCCTACTCATAAGCCTATTTTGGTTGAGGTACTAACCTGATTTGATGAACCAAACTTGGAGATAAAAAACGACGGGGAGCAGATCACCTTCCACAAAATCGCCAAGATCTCCCCGGATCTAACTCCTCTGCCGACACCACAGCAACCAAATGAAACTAGACTCGAAGAGCTTTCTATCTATAGCTCATACACCTTCTGGATCCTTCCAGGAAGGGAGAATTTTGACCTTGAAGTGGCGTGTTGCTCACGGCGCCGAAATGATTGACCTAGACTAAACTCGTCTGATCACTCTTAGCCTAGTTAATCTTACACGAAATTTGTTGGGGGCTATTAATCTACAAGTCACTAGCTTTCATTTGCCCCTAACCTCATCGCATTTGGTTAAGAAATGGGCTCTAATTGGATGTTCTAATATTGGGTGAATAGTGAACACGAATTTTGGTTTAGGTGGGTTGTAAGTCGGGCTTAACCCACTGATTAGGCCTAGATAATGATTTTATTAGGCTTAGTCCAAGAAGACAAAAGTGTTAGTCGATGCATCTATTATTTAATTATAATTTTTATGAATTTTTTTATGGTAGATAAAATTTTCACTATTCATTTAATAATAAAATATTAAATTCGAAATTCAAATTTCAAATTCCCTCTTTTCATTTCATTTTCATTCCAACTCAATTGCATTTGTGTTTCATTTCACCTAAACCTTATTTTCATTTGGGTTACATTTCATTTTCATTTCATTTCAATTTAATTTAAAATTTTAAAGGTTTAATTCAATTTCTATCCACTTATTAATTCAACTAAATTCAAATAAATTCCTAAAATTTTTAATTTGACAAGGAAAAATCAAATAAAATTATTATTTAAATACGGGGTATTACACCCTCCCCTACTTAAAGGAATTTGGTCCGCCAAATTCACTACATTACGATACGAAAATAAAGGATAACAATTTCAAGGGACAACTAGCTCACCTAGAAAAGGTCGGGATACCGCTTTCGCATAACATCTTCGGATTCCCAGGTGGCTTCTTCAGCTCCACGCCGACTCCACTGGACCTTAACCATAGGTATAGATCGACTCCGGAGTTGTTGCTGCTTCCGGTCCAAAATCTTTATCGGTCTTTCCTCATAGGTCAAATCCTCCTTCAGTTCGAAGTCCACATGCTGAATAACGTGAGTGGGGTCGTACACATACTTCCGCAACATAGAAATATGGAAGACGTTGTGCACGCCAGATAACTGAGGCGGTAACGCCAATCGATAAGCCACTTCTCCCACTCTATTTAAAATCTCATACGGGCCAATGTACCTCGGACTTAGCTTGCCATGAATACCAAATCTACGAATCCCTCTCGTAGGAGAGACCTTTAGAAACACATGATCACCTACTTGGAATTCCAATGCTCTTCTTCTGTTATCGGCATAACTCTTCTGTCTTGACTGAGCCACTTGTAGCCGATCTCGGACAATACGGATATTCTGTGACGATTCCAAGATAAGATCTGGTCCAAGCCATTGTCTCTCACCTACCTCATCCCAACACAACGGGGATCGACAGCTTCTCCCATACAAGGCTTCAAATGGAGCCATCTGAATACTAGACTGATAGTTGTTATTGTAGGCGAATTCAATTAATGCCAAATGTTCATTCCAATTACCACCAAAGTCAATCATACATGCTCGAAGCATATCCTCTACTATCTGGTTGGTCCTTTCAGTCTGTCCATCTGTCTGTGGATGAAATGCCGTGCTGAAATTTAGACGAGTACCCAACGACTCTTGCAGTCCCTTCCAGAAATGAGAAGTGAATCTAGGGTCTCGATCAGATACTATATTCACTGGAATACCATGCAATCTCACCACTTCCTTCATATACAGAGCTGCTAGAACATCAACTGTCCATTTAGATTTAATGGACAAGAAATGGGCTGACTTTGTCAGTCTGTCGACGATCACCCAAATTGCATCGAAACCGCTACGAGTTCTAGGTAGACCCATGATGAAATCCATGCCAATACTCTCCCATTTCCATTGGGGTATGTCGAGTGGCTTCAATTTTCCTGCCGGTCTGAAGTGCTCGGCCTTAACTTGCTGACATACCAGGCATCTACTCACAAAATCTGCAACTTCTCTTTTCATATTCGGCCACCAAAAGGATCTTTTCAAATCCTTAAACATTTTAGTGCCTCCAGGATGAATCGTGTATTTAGATCTATGAGCTTCGCCAAGAATCTTGTTCTTGATTTCAGCTACGTCAGGTACACACGTTCGTCCTTGGAATAGAAGTCTTCCATCATCAGAAATCATGAAATCCGATCTGCTGCTCAAACTTCCCTTGATCTCTACCAGTTCGGGATCATTATCTTGCAAGGACTTGATCTCCATCAGTAATTCAGGTTTAAGTTGCATTTGTGCAATAATGACCCGATCATTATTGATATTCAAATCCAGACTAGCCATCTGCTCCAATAACTTCCATTCTTGCATCATAAGACTGGATAACTTTGCTATCGGCTTCCGGCTCAAAGCATCTGCCACCACATTACCTTTTCCAGGATGATACTCAATAGAAAAGTCGAAGTCCTTCAAATACTCCAACCATCTGCGCTGCCGCATATTGAGTTCCTTTTGAGAGAATAAATACTTCAAACTCTTGTGATATGAAAATACCGTGAAAGATTCTCCATACAGGTAATGCCTCCAAATCTTTAAAGCAAAGACGACGGCTGCCAATTCCAAATCATGAACAGGATAGTTCTCTTCATGCTTCCTCAATTGCCTAGAAGAATAAGCAATTACCTTCCCATGCTGCATAAGCACACAACCTAAGCCAATACCTGATGCATCGGTGTAGACCACAAAGCCTCCTTCACCAGAAGGTAAAGCTAACACGGGTGCTGAAGTTAAGCATTCCTTCAATGTCTGGAAGCTTTTCTGACAAGCATCTGACCATTCAAACTTATTCTCCTTGCGGGTCAATCTGGTAAGGGGGACCGCGATCTTGGAGAAGTCTTGAATGAATCTACGATAATAACCTGCCAGGCCTAAGAAACTTCTGATCTCAGTCACACTGGTGGGCTGTTCCCAATTCATCACTGCTTCCACCTTCGAAGGATCAACAGAAATACCATCTTTGGTAATAGTGTGTCCTAGAAAAGACACCTCTTGAAGCCAAAAACCACACTTACTGAACTTGGCGTACAGTTGATGGTCTCTTAATATCTGTAGTGCCAATCTCAGATGTTCGGCATGCTCTACTTCACTCTTAGAATAAATCAAGATATCATCAATGAATACCACCACCCATCGATCAAGATAGGGTCGAAAAACACTATTCATCAACTGCATGAAAGCCGCTGGTGCATTCGTTAAACCAAAAGGCATAACGACAAATTCGAAATGACCATACCTGCTGCGGAAAGCCGTTTTATGAATATCTTCTTCCTTAATCCGCAACTGATGATATCCAGATCGAAGATCGATCTTAGAAAAGAATTGAGCTCCTGCTATCTGGTCAAATAACTCATCAATCCTCGGCAATGGGTACTTGTTCTTGACAGTTATCTGATTCAGTTGCCGATAATCGATGCACAGTCTCAACGAACCATCCTTCTTCCGGACAAATAGTACAGGAGCTCCCCAAGGGGAAGTACTAGGGCGAATGAAACCCTTCTCAAGTAACTCCATCAATTGCTGCTTTAATTCCCTTAGCTCCGCAGAAGACATACGGTACGGAGCTTTAGAGACAGGAGAAGAACCAGGAATAACATCAATAGAGAAGATAACTTCCCGCTCAGGCGGAAGTCCCGGTAGATCCTCAGGAAATATATCAAGAAATTCACAGACAACAGGGATGTCCTTAATCTCCACTTGCTGCTCGGGAGTAGCATAGACAAAGGCTAGAAATGCCTCGCAACCTCGTCTCATCAATTTATCAGCACGAAGGGCCGAAATAAGTGAGATAGAGTGATGGTATCTAGCTCCCAAAAATGAAAGTCCTGGATGCCTATTAAAAGACACCGAGCTAGAACTGCAGTGAACATTGGCATCATACTTGGCCAACCAGTCAGCTCCTAGGATTACATCATAATCCTTCATGTCCATGCAGATTAAATTAGCCGGTAAATTCTGCTCATTAACCATAACCTTGCTAGAAGGATAATAATGCTGAACTGCCGATCTAGAACCAATAGGTGTAGATATTGCTAACGAAGAACTCATCAAAGCAGGTTCTACAGCTATAGACTTAGCAAATCTCCGAGAAATGAAAGAATGTGTTGCACCAGTATCAAAAAGAACAAAGGCTGGCTTGTCGAGTATAAAGAGAGTACCTTCGACGAGTCCACCTTCTTCGGCTGTTTCTACTTCATCAACCTGAAGTGCCTGGAGCTTGCCTTGCGGCTTCTTGAAGACCTGAGGCTTCGTCGGTGTAGCTTGCTCCGATAATAATGGACAATCTGGGATGCGGTGCTCCCTACTTCCGCAACGTAGACAGGCGCCCAACTTGCGCCAGCACTCTTCCATCTTGTGACCAGGACGGTCACAATATCTGCACACGCCCTTAAAGGGTACAGCAGGGACAGGCTTCTTTTCTTCCTGCTTTGGCATCTTTCCCTTCCATGAGCCTGCTCCGGTCCACGAACTCGACCCACTCGCGGGCCTCTTCTTGATAAAGCTAGGTCCGATCTTGCTTTTCTTGAACTCCTTTGGTTGCTCTTTCTTCATGCCTTTGCCACGGATTCTTTCCGTCATCTCAAGAGTGTCCTCCAGAACTTGCGCCTTCCTTACCATCTCAGAATAAGTTGATATCTCCATAGGTGCCAATCGGTTGATATAATGAAGCTTCAAACCATTAAGAAAGCGCTTCGCCTTCATCTTTTCAGTAGAAATGAGATGAGTAGCATATCGAGATAGTCTGGAGAATTGTGCTTCATACTCTGCTACAGATAAGCTCCGCTGCTTTAGAGCCGCGAACTCAGCTGCCTTCTTCTCTTGAACTCGGTCAGAAAAGTACTTGTTGTTGAAGAATTCCTCAAACTCTTCCCACGTAACCTGACGGTCACCGAGAGTCGCCTTGATAGAATCCCACCACGTACGTGCATCACGTTCTAATTGGAATGTAGATAAAAGAACACGTTCTTGGTCGGTGCATTGCATGACTTCAAAAATCCTTCCCATATCATCAAGCCAGTGCTCGGCTTCATCAGGGTCGGTCGAACCTGCGAATCTAGGTGGATTCATTCCACGGAAGTTCCGGTATAAATCACCGGTGCCATGCTGTGCCGCTCCTGCCTGAGCCACTTGCTGTAGGGCCTGAGTAAGGCCTTGAACAGTGCGCTGCAGGTTTCTCCATTCAGCACGATCAGCTGCCATTGCAAAAGCCTACACGAGGAACAAGATTACTTAGGTCCAATAAGATAGGTAATATCGCGATTAAGATACGGACTTAACCCAAGTTTCTACCCAAACTCACCAGGTCAGGTCCTAGACTTTTACAAGGTTAAGGTTCTAATGCACCTAGACACGACCAAAAACTCGGTACCTGGCGGAGATAATCGGTCCGAAGACCACTCGCGCAAGTGTGTGACCTTCCCGATAGGCGTAGCCTAACGTTCGGACAACACCTTTCGATATACCGGGTTATTGGATGCAATGAGAAACCTAAAACTTAGGGGAACCTAGGAATATGAAACCTAGGGCTCTGATACCAACTAAACTGTCACGCCCCGACGCGGAAAATCGGCGCGTACAGTCAGATACGAGCTAGCACTAACAGTAAATTCTAAGCTAAACAATTAGACAAATTATAAAGTGAGAAACACTTCCATTAATCAAAATAATTCCAACTTATTACAATAACCAACATGCTAAGACTCGATCAAACATGTCTTCCAAATGAAATTCTAATACAACACTGACGTAAAATCAAACTGGAAGTAAAAACTAAGCTGACTCAATAACTAGGTACAAGAGCACTCAAGGATCACTCCTGACCCTCCCCATCGGTAAGCGTGTCACTTGAAAAACCTGAAAAGGGGGGAACACAACTATGAGCTGACGCTCAGTAGGAAATAACCGCATATTTACGTAGTTAACATCTTAATTACCAGTTGTATGTAACAGAGAACAAGGAATTGAATAAAGAGATCAAGAACAATGTAGAAGGTCTTGCAAAGTCAAGAATTGAATAAATTCCAATGATCAATAATATCATGTACAAGAAATTCACTAAGAGCAATTGAAACAATAATAATTGGCCAACAAGCAAGTATTTCAATAATTCATAATCAAGTAAAAGGAATAACAATAGATAAAATGTCGTAGACACACACTAGTCAAGTACTCGGTGCAAATGCCACACCTTGTCATTAACATCCCATGGGCTCACAAATTTTCGGGCGCTCTCCCCAGGACCAGACCGGGCCCTTATGATGCGATGGCATTGGTTTTACGGATCGATGATCCCAATTGTCTAGACATTTCTTGTATAAATATGGCCAATGAATTTCAAGGAATAAGCTAAAATGTAACAAGTACAGATCTAGCAAAAATCAGAATAACAAGAAAATGAAGGATTAAACTTTGGCATAATGTTTAACGACAATTAAGTCGTGGAATCCAAGAATGAAAGGATAAGTAGGAAAAATGCAATCTTTAGAATACATTCAATTCCATAAATTAACATTTTATTCTGTTGGTTTAACAAGTTTTATCATACTGGAAATGCCTTAAATTAATTGGATGCAAAAAGCCAAAGAAATGATTTATTTAGTATTATTAAGTAAGTTACTAAGAATTCCACTTAATTCATAGAAATAAATCCTAACATGGTGAAAATCTCCCTAAAATTTTCAAGTAACTCCAGCACATGATTCCTCTGGAAAATGACAGTAAATATCCATTTTTATTACTAGAATGGAATTTTTACACATTAAAAATACCTTTTTAAACACAAAAAAAAACCCATATTTGGTGTGCTATAAAAAGTTCCTTATGAAATTTTTGGATGGGTTATTAAGAATAATCATCTTACTGATTGTTCATTTTTCATGATACCCATAGTATTTTTAGCATACTGAAATTAATTTTTCTACATTATTATACCATTTATGCTATTTATTGAATGGAAGAAATACATTAGAAATTTGTTTAAGTATAAAAATTTCTCTATAACTTGCTGTTATCATTCTAACATGCTGGAAAAATTTTTGTTATACTGTAAGAACTTTTATCATGCTGTAAGGGTTATTTTTAACAAGTTAATATAATTTTCATGCATTTATTCTCTATTATATGGATAGTAAATGAATTCTATTTGGTAAAAATATCAATTTTCACAGAAAATTGTCTCTCACATGATAATTATATCAGAGTATAATATTCATGAATTTTCATACCTTTGAGATCTTTTTAACATACCACATATAATTTATAAGCATTTTCTTTCATTTTATAGAAGAAATATAGATTTTTATAAGATAAAATATTCTAAATCCACAAGAATTTAACTTCTCACATACTGATACTATAAGACAACATTTTCCATACATTGTAGTTATTTAATAATAATTTTTACATGCTGGACATAATTTCTTATACATTTATATTCTATTAATTATAGGAAAAATAGGTTTATATGCATAAAAATAGATTAAAATACTTTCCAGTAGCAGAAAAATAACTTTTAAATCTCCTGGTAGCAGAAGAATATGTTTTACAGTGATTCATGATTTTTAATTATTCATTTAATAACTCCGGATCGCGTTTAGGGCGGAGGTCGGTCACCCGGCCCCTTTTATTGGAATGTATGTGAGATCTAGGGATTAAAAAGCCTATATCTTCCTCAATTCTTAATGGAATTAAGCATATAATACATCAATGGAAAGCTAAGACAGAGTACTATCATTTGGTAAGGTCAATTTTAGATTTAGGTTCTGTAATTAAGTTCTGTATTGACAGGAAAAAGAAAAACCCTAATTAGGACAGTGTGTTACTAAAACATCAAATTCTCTATGTATACATGATAACTTTTAGGGCTTTTTATATCACTGGAAAGCTAACAGAGAGGGCTTTCCAACCATGTATCACACATGCTATGAATTTTAACATTTATGTTTTGAATTCATGGATTAATCAGGTTCCATGTACATGAAATCACCATATGGACAAGCTCATGTTCAAACCTCAAATTCTCTAAATAGAATTGATGGATCAAAGGGCTTTTTACGCCAAAAGAGAGATAACATGCTAAGCTTCAATTTGATATACAATAATTAACATTTGGCAAGTTATAACCTACCTCAATTGAAGACTTAAACCACGAGATAGATTAGACCCACGAACTATAAGAATCCCCTTCAAAGATCTCCTGATTCCTCCCTCAATACCCTATAAAAATTAGGGCTTTTAGTCTCAGATGATAGATCTCGTCGAGCTGATCAAAAACCCCTACTCATAAGCCTATTTTGGTTGAGGTACTAACCTGATTTGATGAACCAAACTTGGAGATAAAAAACGACGGGGAGCAGATCACCTTCCACAAAATCGCCAAGATCTCCCCGATCTAACTCCTCTGCCGACACCACAGCAACCAAATGAAACTAGACTCGAAGAGCTTTCTATCTATAGCTCATACACCTTCTGGATCCTTCCAGGAAGGGAGAATTTTGACCTTGAAGTGGCGTGTTGCTCACGGCGCCGAAATGATTGACCTAGACTAAACTCGTCTGATCACTCTTAGCCTAGTTAATCTTACACGAAATTTGTTGGGGGCTATTAATCTACAAGTCACTAGCTTTCATTTGCCCCTAACCTCATCGCATTTGGTTAAGAAATGGGCTCTAATTGGATGTTCTAATATTGGGTGAATAGTGAACACGAATTTTGGTTTAGGTGGGTTGTAAGTCGGGCTTAACCCACTGATTAGGCCTAGATAATGATTTTATTAGGCTTAGTCCAAGAAGACAAAAGTGTTAGTCGATGCATCTATTATTTAATTATATTTTTATGAATTTTTTTATGGTAGATAAAATTTTCACTATTCATTTAATAATAAAATATTAAATTCGAAATTCAAATTTCAAATTCCCTCTTTTCATTTCATTTTCATTCCAACTCAATTGCATTTGTGTTTCATTTCACCTAAACCTTATTTTCATTTGGGTTACATTTCATTTTCATTTCATTTCAATTTAATTTAAAATTTTAAAGGTTTAATTCAATTTCTATCCACTTATTAATTCAACTAAATTCAAATAAATTCCTAAAATTTTTAATTTGACAAGGAAAAATCAAATAAAATTATTATTTAAATACGGGGTATTACAGAAACCATCGGTATTAATTTATTGAAGCAGCTTACTTACTCCTGTGAGAAGAGGATCTCGAGCAAACCCTCGGAGTTACTGCCAATATCGGTAGCAGACTGTCCCAGAAGCCAAGAGATGGTCTGTCTCTGACCCTAGGGCAAGCCTGGGAAACTTTATGCAAACGATGATGAATCGTAGAGGGACATCGGCTCATTTAGAACAACATTTATTCTACTGCAGACAATTGAGCCCGAAGACCCACCGGGGAATCGGACGCACTTCAGTTGGACTTAAAAGGAAAACATATAAAGGAAAATCATAGCAGCAGACGGAGAGATAGCGGGCAAATACTTCAATCGCCTAGCGCCCAAACGGGCCACTGGAGCATTTCATACAATCACACATTCCGGGACTCACCCCAGCCACATAGAGGGAATGGAGGAAAGGGAGATGAATGGCGGCCGAGATATCCCGGTTATCACCGACGAATCGAGATAAGACTCGCATGGTTACATAAAGAAGAAAACAGAAACAGAGAAGATGAAAAAAAAAGGGGGGGGGGGGAGGGCGGAGCATTGACTCCTCTCCCTCCCCGGCTGCCCACCTTAAGCTTCTGCTCCTTCGTCTCTTCTCAGATATTCCTTCGCTTCTTCGAGTCTCTCCTCCTGGAGCTCTCCTTTTCTTTTTCTCTTCTCTCTTTTTGTTCTTCTATTCTGTGTTTTCTTGTGTGTCTCTCCTCTGCCTCCCCTTTTCTTGTTCGAAGGGAGGGGTTTTTATAAGCGTTTTCCCCCTCTCGGCAGGCTTCATCACGGCGTGAAGAAGGTAGCTTCCCGGCGCGCCTCTTTCAATCGGGGAGGCCTCCCGGCGCCAAAGGGCATGGCTTCCCGGCACGCCTGCCTTCAACTTCTCGGCGCCACCCTTTGGGCTTCAACAAGTGTCTCTCGGCGCCATTCTCTAGAGCTCATTCGGCAGGCCCATTCAGGGCTTTTAAACTTCATATGCACTTCGACCTCTCTTAGTTCTTCCAGTATGTCTTCCAGAACCGAGGAAGGCCATCTAGTGGTGACATAGCTTCTATTTCATAGATTTTCATCAGTCTGCAGACAGGGGTTTTATCAGTCCGTAGACAGGGGTTTCATCAGTATTGCCATCTGAATGGTGACAAAATCGGGTATTATCTTATCGATATCGTCACTTGAATGGTGACGAGCTCGGACATCAGCTTTAGTTTGGAAAGACTTCAGCCGGGTGTATAGTATGTGGAGACGATTCTTCTTGTGTTTTGACTTTACAAAAGCCTTTACAATCTTCATCTGCCGGCACCGGCTTCCTCCTTATCTTTTATCACATCTATCAATAAGCCGACATCTGGCCTATGCTGACATGTCATCTGTGGGCTCTTGGATGTAACAGTAACATAGCTCTTAGTAAAAGTGTGCTGGGAGGTCCCATCAGTCGAGTGACTGCTGCTTTATCAGTGTTGTCGTCTGAATAATATCGGCACCGGGTATCGGTTTGGCCGACAAAGGCTTCAGCCGGGTAAAAGGTTGGCGGACTTCATCATTGGCCTTTCACTGTTGGTCTGATCCTCTTTTCAACTGTGCTTTCACCCTTGTTCATTTTCAAGGCGTCAACAAATGCCCCCCACCTACGGGCGGCGTAAGCGCAGAATAAGCGGCACGGGGCTTGCAGGTGTCTTTCGTCATTCGAGGGTATCTTCCTCAATTTGTCTTCAATCCGGTTCTCAGACCCGATCATCTTGATGCAACAATATTTTGCACACTTATCTTCCTTTTTCATATTTTCATTCTTCATATTTTCTTTATTTTCAGCAGTTCGGAGCTTCTCGGCACAGGGTCATAGGCTTCTCGGCGTGACCCTCTCGGCGCAAGGCTTCTCGGCGTGAGGGGCCTCTCGGCGCGGCCGAAGGAAGGCTCTCGGCGCGCCCTCGGCCGAAGGGGGCTCTCGGCCTGGGTTCTCGGCGTGGGCAGGCTCTCGGCGCGCCTTTTGGCCGCCTGGGGCTCTCGGTATGGGGGAAGGTCTCGGCGCGCCTTTTGGCCGCCTGGGGCTCTCGGCATGGGGGGCTCTTGCTTGGAGGTGCAGCAATACCCATTTCCTGTCGAAGAGTCGCTCCCGACAGTAGCTTCTTGGAGGGGTCCAATTGATAAATTTCATCCATATAGGACGTTTGTACGTCGAGAAGATAGAACTCAGACGTACTACAGGCAAACGTCCTGGCTGTTCATTCTGCTAAATTTGCATGGATTATCTGCAGAAAGCCCGATAGCTGGCATATTGAACAAGCCACTGTTTATATCATTTCATTATGTCGATGGTTGGGGCATGGACCATCTTGACTTATTTCGATGCCTTGACTTTCGCGGCCATAATGATCTGGCTGCTTTAGTAGAGAAGTGCCAGATATTTGGTGATGTGTGCTGGCTCATCAAGGAGGCTGCTTCCCGCTCCAAGGAGGTAGCTTATCTGTACTGGCCACTTTCTGTATTCTATGACGACCCGGCAGGTAAGATTTCTTCTTTTCTGATTGCAGTGTTTTCTGCTTAGCATCTGAATTTCGTACCCACTGATCCCATCACCCTTCTGCCACTTTCAACAGACCGGCCTGATATAAAGCGGCAGGGGCTCTATAGAAAGATTATTGCGCAGGTCGAGAAGCCTACTTATTTTGAAGTCCCTACTGCAGCATCGACCACTACTCCCCTGCCTCCTGGTAAGAAGAGGAAGGCTTCCGCAGTCAAGACTGCAGTTGGGAAGGCCAAAAAGGCCCATATTCAGCAGTCGACTTCGGTGGCGATGGACACTGGGACCCCTCTCCCCGCCATTCCATCATTCGATGAGTTTGAGCTGTAAAGGGAGGCTGCTCAGACACCGGTTCAGGGTAACATCAAAAGCTTGCATTTGCATTCTTCACTGTCTTCTGCAGGATCTCAAAGAAGTCCTTGAATCTGACCCATTCTTTTTGCACAGCCCAAGAGACAGTCATAGCACCTTCTGTGGTGGAGACCAGATTGCCTTCTCCTACGCCGGCTAGTGAGGCGGGGGGTAAGTGTATCTTCTCATCTGTTTCATACCTGTATTTGTTTTCTTTGCTACATTTCTCAGAGGTCTCTTTTTGCATCAGTGGCAGGCGAGGAACAGACTGAGGCTATGGTGACAGAAGAATTGCTTCAACCACAGGAGGGTTACAAGGCTCAGTCAAAGCAGCGTACTGTTCCGGCCAGGCGCATAATCACTCGGTCTGCATCTCGACATGTTTTAGAGGTGGCCCCACAGCGTATAGCTAGTGTGGAAATATCCTCAGGCAGTTCTAAGACCGCCTCTGATGAGGAGGAAGCGACCTTCAGGGACAGTGAGGGGGATGCTTCTGAATCAGAGGCCTCACTTGTATTTGCAAAAGGTGCTCTGTCTTTTCAGCCTGCTAAGCTGGTGGTGCTATCTCCTGAGGAGGAGTTGCAAGAGGAGTTTGCCGGGCTCGATACCGAGATTGACATAACTCCACCATTTGTCATTCCGACTACGGAGCTTCCTTCTCTTTCGCCCCACTTCGAGGATGTGGACCCTGCTTCAGGGGTGGGTTCCTTTTCATGTTTGTTGCTTCATCTGCCCCCCCCCCCCCCCCCTCTTTCTTCCTTTTTTTTTCTAGCGCTGAAGTTGCTTTGTTTTGGTCTCAGGGCATTGCCATTGCTAGCTCAGACATAACTGCGGCTATCACGGACATTTCTTCTATAAACTGGGCTATTGTCCCTTTTCAGCCTTTAACTTGCATGGGAATTCCTGAGATCATTCGCCCTGTGCCAGCGCGGATACAGTCTTCGACAGATTTAGCATCGTTGGACTTAGGATCATCAGGAGAGATTTCCCTCCTTGTTAAGGCCTCAGAGTTCAGAGCCGAAATAGACCCAACCAGAAGCTCCGCTTTTATACCGGCTGCCATAATGTCAATCGCGCCTGAGTCAGCAGTCCCTGCCACAGTGGCTATAGAGACTGGATTTCTACCTTTACAGACTAGGGACCCTTCGCCCCCATTATCAGGAAGAGTAGCTGGAGACGAAGCCTTTATTCAGGAGACTCATGAAGAGATAGCTCCGTCTTTCATTGGTCCTCCCTCCGCGAATGTTCAAGCCATAGCACCCGAGACAGCGGTGGAGGGGGAATCTTTAGTTCAGCCAGAGGGCACGGAGAGGGACCGGCCAGTTCTTCCAGCAGATTTGCCGTCTTCATCCTCTCAGCCGGATGTCGCACTGTGGGCAGATATTGATAGCGAAGTGACCTTCGAAGTAGCTCCTCTTCCTTTGCCTGGCTTTACTTCACCTGAGAGTTTTGTCTGGCAACATCTGGGCATGCTGCGCCAGCTAGTGGAGTCCCAGCCCGGACTAACCTATCCACAGTTGAAGGAGATAGCTGAGCGCTTCACCGCCGGCTTGCAGGTGATGGGATGTCCCACAGAAATATGGGCCCAGCGGGTTATTTTATTGTTAAAATTTGTTCATCGCCGGGATTTCTTGACACACATCATGTCTGACAAACTGGCGGCTTTGAAGTTGCAAAGAATGGAATGCAAATCCGAGCTGGCGAAGATGGACTCTATTCTTCAGGAGCGACAGTGCCAAATGCAGTCTTTGGCGGAGCGGGAGCAGTTTGTGCGCGACCGGATAACTACCCTGGAAGCTGAACTGTCCGATCTCCGAGCTGAGCTGCCGCAACTAACAACTTCTCGACCGCAGCTCGAGGAAGAAGCAGCTCTATTAGAGGGGCAGGTGGCGTCCTTTCAAGACGAGTCCGTTCGACTGCAGGAGGAGGAGGCTCGTCTTCATGAACTGGGAGCCGCCCCTTATGTGGGTCTTCCGGCTTTCGAGGATATCTTCAGGCAGCCATGAACCATCTTCTCTTTCTTTTCTTTTTGTACTCTTTTGCGATACAACGTCCCCTCGGGGCCCTTTATATACTCACTTATTAATGAAAAGAAATCTTTGGCTTCACGCGTATCCATTTTCTTCTGCATGTGGTTTTATCACTTTGAGAAGTGGGGTAGCGGTTTTAGCAATTCCTCATGCGAATGGCCCGTACTTGGCAGGAGAGCGTCCACCCCCTCAGAGAAAGGATGGGGAACTCGCTCCACCGCGTGACGGCATCCGGGGAGGTGCTTAAACCGGATTGTGTTGGTAGCAGCAATCGTCCCTCTTGGCAATATGTGCTGCGAGGGAGACAATTTGCAGAAATGTGAAAGAAGAGGCTTCATCGGAATAGACGAAAGGTCTAGACCGGGTAGAGGTTATAGCAGGTGGGACATTGCAAAAGGGTATGGGGTTTTCATCAGAACGGCCATAAAGTCCGAACTGGACAGATTGTATCATTGGCCGGGCGATGTACCGATCAGCCAACGGTTGACTTCATCATCGATATTGAGCTTATATCGATGCAAGGGGGATTTCATATGTTTTATCAGAATAGACGTAAGGTCTAAACTGGATATGGTTTCATCATTGATCGGGCAAGGTGCCAATCGATCAACAGTTGGTTTCATCATCGATATTGGGTTTATATCGATGCAAAGGGGTTTATAAGTTTCATCAGAATAGACGAAAGGTCTAAACTGCAGGATTTCATCATTGATCGGGCAAGGTGCCGGTCGATCAACAGTGGGACGTCGGTAGAGGCGTAGGTCTCGTTAGGATAGACGTAAGGTCTATTCCAGCAGGTTTTATCGCAGGTGAGGCTTGCCAAGAAATGCGTAGGCTTCATCAGGACAGACGTGAGGTCTGAGCTGGACATGCTTCATCAGAATGGTGATGGGTTTCGTTGTCGGTGGGACGTTTGAAAGAGGGTATGTGAATTTTATCAGGGTAACCGTAAGGTCTATCCCGGAAGGGTTTTATCATCGGTGGGGAATGAAGCCGACTGACCGACGGGAGGTTTCATCAGTAAAAGGGAGGTAAAGGTAGCGTGCTTGTTGGCATGGAACTTTTGAATTACCACATTACTGACCCAAGTGCCCTTTCGGGTTTTCATCGGAGCCAGCCCCCTCTTACTTTTGCCCACGTGCCCTTTCGGGTTTTCACGTGGCGGGGTACCCGATTTTGCCTGCAGTGCCCTTTCGGGTTTTCACCGTAGCTGGGTTTTGGCCATTTTTGCCCTTGTCCGGGATATCCGAACAAGCCTGGCGGGGTATCTCTATTTTTAACCCCATTTTTTTTAATTTATATATACGTATATATATTTCTTGAATTGGGACTTCAGCACGGATCAGGCGATGTGCTGCTCCATTAGTGACTGCTCTTATCATCGGTATTGGGTTTATACCGATGCAAGGATTTCATAGGCTTCATCAGGATAGACGTAAGGTCTAAACTGGATGGGCTTCATCATTGACCGGGCAGTGTACC
This sequence comes from Amorphophallus konjac, assembly GCA_022559845.1. Classification (NCBI taxonomy): domain Eukaryota; kingdom Viridiplantae; phylum Streptophyta; class Magnoliopsida; order Alismatales; family Araceae; genus Amorphophallus; species Amorphophallus konjac. The sequence goes on along the minus strand of CM040127.1, from coordinate 13,956,622 downwards.
AATCGATCAACAGCAGGTTTCATCATCGGTATTAGGTTTATACCAATGCAAGGATTTCATAGGTTTTATCGGCATAGACGTAAGGTCTAAACCGGACAGGTTTCATTGCTGATCGGGTGAGTGAGCCCATTGATCAGCAGCAGGTTTCATCACGGTATGGGGTTTATACCAATGCAAGAATTTCATAGGTTTTATCGGCATAGACGTAAGGTCTAAACCGGATGGGTTTCATCATTGATCGGGCAGTGTACCAATCGATCAACGGCAGGTTTCATCATCGGTATTGGGTTTATACCAATGCAAGGATTTCATAGGTTTCATCAGGATAGACGAAAGGTCTGGCCTGGATAGGTTTCATCGCCGATTGGACAGTGTGCCGATCGACCAGCAGCAGGTTTCATCATCGGTATTGGGTTTATACCAATGCAAGGATTTCATAGGTTTTATCGGCATAGACGTAAGGTCTAAACCGGACAGGTTTCATTACTGATCGGGTGAGTGTGCCCATTGATCAGCAGCATGTTTTATCACGGTGGGACCTGGGACAAGGTATGAGGGCTTTTATCAGGATAGACGTAGGGCCTATACTGAGTGGGTCTAATCGTCGACCGGGCAAGGCGCCGGTCGATTGACGAGGAGTTTTTGAGGCTTTCTTTGGGATTACCACATTACTGACCCAAGTGCCCTTTCGGATTTTCACCGGAGCCAGCCCCCTCTTACTTTTGCCCACGCGCCCTTTCGGGTTTTCACGTGGCGGGGTACCCGATTTTGCCTGCAGTGCCCTTTCGGGTTTTCACCACAGCCGGGTTTTTGGCCATTTTTTGCCCTTGTTCAGAATATCTGAACAAGACTGGCGGGGTATCACTATTTTTAACCCCATTTTTCTTTTCTTTTCTTCTTCTTTTTTTTATTTGGTATGCGAGCTGAGAGAGAGGGCAGCTTGGGCAGGGCGAGATGCCACTGAATCAGGGAGATGGTAGCTTGATCAGGGCGGAGTGCCATTGACCAAGATGAAGTGGTCTGATTAGGGCGGAGTGCCGCTAACCGAGGAATGGGTAGCTCGGCTAGGGCGGAGTGCCGCTAAACCAAGAAATGAGGTAGCTCGGCTAGGGCGGAGTGCCGCTAGACCAAGAAAGAGGTAGCTTGGTTAGGGCGGAGTGCCGCTAGACCAAGAAGGAGGTAGCTTGGCTAGGGCGAAATGCCACTAGACCAAGAAAGAAGGGTAGCTCGGTTAGGGCGGAGTGCCACTAACTCAAGAAAAGGGTAGCTTGGTTAGGACGGAGTGCCGCTAGACCAAGGAAGAGGTAGCTCGGTTAGGACGGAGTGCCGCTAGACCAAGGAAAAGGGTAGCTTGGTTGGGGCGGAGTGCCGCTAACCCAAGAAAAAGGGTAGCTTGGTTAGGGCGGAGTGTCATTAGACCAAGGAGGAGGTAGTTTGGTTAGGGCGGAGTGCCACTAGACCAAGGAGAAGGGTAGCTCGGTTAGGACGGAGTGCCGCTAGACCAAGAAAAATGGTAGCTCGGTTAGGACGGAGTGCCGCTAGACCAAGGAAGAGGTAGCTCGGTTAGGACGGGGTGCCGCTAGATCAAGGAAAAGGGTAGCTTGGTTAGGACGGAGTGCCGCTAGACCACGGAAGAGGTAGCTTTTGGCCCGATTACTCGGGGAATATTGGTTGGGCAGCATGATACAGCTTTAGGTGTCTACCGTTGAGTGGTGAGAATTAGATTTCCCCTCGATGGTTAACAACCATGTAGGCCCCTCCTTCGTAGACCCTATGTATCACATAAGGACCCTCCCAATTAGGATTTAGCTTTCCTTTTGGGTTGGACGCCATGACTTCTCTTTTCTTGACCATGACAAGGTCACCTTTCTTAAATTCTCGTCCTTTTACGAGTTTGTTGAATGCAGTGGCCATGCGGGCCTGATACATCTGGATATTCTTCTGAGCTTGGAGGCGCTTCCCTTCCAATTCAGCCAATTCTTGTAATCTTCTTTCTGCATTGGTTTGTTCGCCATGGGCCAGGTCATATTGGACAGCCACTCTGAGTGACGGGACTTCCAGCTCTAGTGGAACTACTGCCTCTGAGCCGTATACCAATGAGTATGGCGAGCACCCTGTAGGTGTCTTGAAGACAGTGCGGTACGCCCACAGAGCTTCATACATCTTTTCTTCCCAGTCCTTCTTATTAGAACTGACGACTTTAGCCAGCAAGGTGCATAAAGTTTTATTGAAGGCTTCTGCCAATCCATTTGCCTGTGGATTGTAAGGAGTGGAAGTCCTCCATTCGATCTTATACTTTTCGACGAGCCGATAGATCTTTTGATTTCAGAAATGACTTTCATTATCAGATATTATCCGGCTGGGGATCCCAAACCGGAAGATAATGTTCTGTTTGATGAATCTGGCGACTAGTTCACCAGTCACTTCTCGTAATGCTATATCTTCCGCCCATCAGGAGAAGTAATCTGTTATTGCCAGTATGTACTTATGTCCGGCCGATGAGGTCGGTAGTGGGCCGACTACATCAGTTCCCCATTGTGCAAACAGCCAGCTAGGGACTGTAGGGTGCAGAACGGCAGGCGGCCTTCTAGGCACAACAGCATGCTCCTGACATTTCTGGCATGACTTTGCAAACTTGCAACAGTCTTCAAACATAGTGGGCCAATAGTAGCCCAGCTTCTTGATTTCTATCTTCATCTTAGGGCCAGCTTGATGAGCACCTGCCGTCCCAGCATGTATTTCTTTCATTGCTTGCCAAGCTTCCTCAGTAGACAGGCAGCGGAGCAAAATCTTCTTGCGTGCATCTGCCATTATTCGGAACAGAGTTCCATTTCTGAATTCATAAGAATCTTTGATCCTCAGAAGTTTCATCTTTTCTTCTCTTTTCTGCGGCAGCTGTTGGTGTAAAAACCATTGTAGCAGGTGTTGTCTCCAATCAGATGCCTGTTCTGTACTGATCGTGGCGACTTCATTTTCTTCGGGGTAGCCTTCTAGCATGCTCGGGACTTGCCGCCGGTTTATAACAACAATGTTCAGTGTCTCATCTGGTGGGACTGCTATTGAGCTGGCTAGCTTTGCCAGTGCATCAACTTGGGCATTATGTCAACGGCCCACATGCTTGAGCTCAATATGATAGAATTTCGCCATGAGGCGCACAACTTTTTGGTGGTAGGGGTTCAACTCCGGCTTTCGCACTTCGAACTTCCCTTGGATTTGCTTTATTATCAACATTGAATCCCCGAATACCTGAAGCATCTGGATACCCATGTTGAGGCTTATACATAGCCCGATTATCAGAGCTTCATATTCGGCTTCATTATTGGTGTAGGGCTTGTTTATAGAACAGGAAGTATGCACAACCTCCCCTTCTGGTGATCTTAGCACAATACCGGCTCCGGCCCGTATTCTGGTCTTTCCATCGGAGTCCGTCTCTGTTCTAGATGCTCCATCAAAGAATAGTTGCCACATAGTTGACTGAGCCTGGCAGGCTTCTAGTGTCTCATCATCGGGTAACTCAGTCCCCAACATATCATTCTCTGGCACAGGATGCTCCGCGAAGAAATCGGCCACGGCCTGTCCTTTTATTGCCCTCTGGGGTATATATGTGATATCGAATTCCATCAGAATTACTGCCCATTTGCCCAACCGGCCTTTCAGTACTGGCTGAGTCAGTATGTATTTGAGTGGATCTACTGCAGATATCAATCTGATTTCATGTGACAGCATATAGTGCCGGAGCTTTTTAACGGTAAAGACTAGTGCCAAGCATGTCTTTTCTATATAGGTGTAGCTTTCTTCAGTTCTAATCAGCCTCCGACTCAGGTAGTATAGAGCCTGCTCTTTGCCTTCTTCATTTATCTGTGCTAGCATTGCCCCCAGGGAACAGTGTGTGGCTGCAATGTACAGTATCAGGGGTCTGTCCTTAATAGGTGCCCCCAGCACTGGAGGGGTCTTGAGATATTCTTTCAGCTTCTCAAAGGCTTCCTGACAGCCATCGTCCCAGAGGAACGATACATCTTTCATCATGAGCTTGTGAAAAGGGTGACATCTCCCCGACAGATTTGATATGAATCGTCGGATATAGGCCAAACGCCCTTGTAGAGATCTCAGCTCGTGGAGATTCCTTGGTGGAGGGAGCTCCTGGATAGCTTTAATCTTGGATGGGTCGATCTCAATGCCCCTATGACGGACAATGAACCCAAGGAATTTTCCACTGGACACGCCGAAGGCGCATTTCATAGGATTCATCTTGAGTTCATATTTGCGCAGCCTCTGGAACACTATCCTCAAGTCTTGCAGATGATCTTCTCTTCTGCTGGTTTTCACCACCAGGTCATCAATGTAGCACTCTACTTTCTTGAAGAGCAAATCATCAAAGATCTTTGTCATAGCTCTTTGATAGGTAGCGCCGGCATTCTTAAGGCCGAACGACATTCTTGTATAATGAAATATCCCCTTCGGGGTGCGGAATGCAGTGTGCACTCTGTCTTCTTCAGCAATCCAGATCTGGTTGTATCCGGATGACCCATCCATGAATGACAGGGCTTCATGGCCAGTGGTTGCATCGATCATGACTTCAGTGATCGGCACTGGGAAATCATCTTTCGGGCAAGCCTTATTCAGGTCCCTGAAATCTACACATATTCTGATCTGCCCATTTTTCTTCTTCACGGGCACTATATTGGCCAGCCATGTAGTATACTGGTTCTCTTCAACAAAGCCCACATCAATCAGCTTATCAACCTCTTTGTTAATCTGATTTATCAGTTCGGGGCGCATTCTCCTAGAAGGCTGCTTCACAGGGCTTGCCTCTGGGTTTATCGCCAATCGGTGCTGTGCCACATCGGAACTCAGTCCTGGCATTTCATCATATGTCCATGCGAAGCAGTCTCGGAATTCTTTCAAAAACTGAATATACTGTTCTTTGACAGCTGGCTCCAGCAGTGCACTGAGGAATGTCGGCCTTGGCTCATCTGCTGACCCCAGATTTACTTCTATCAACTCATTGACGGTGGCTTGGCCTCCGTCTTCAACTTCGGGTGGGGCTTCTTGCAAATCAATAAAGCCTCCCGGGATATAATCTTCTTCATTCTCATGATTTTCTGTTTCATCATACCGATCATCGGCAGATGCTGGTGCATCGTATAAGGCCAATATGGCCGGATTCTGTTCAGTCTGCCCCGAGGACGTGACTGGCTCAGCGGAAAACTTCGAAGTGGAGTCTTCCGTGCTTAGAGGCTCTTCTGATGTGGGCTCCCCTGAGAGGTCATCATTATGTAGAGCTCGGAATTCTTCTAGAATGCGCCCAAACTCCAGGCACTCCTGCAGCTCCCGGGCTACTTGATCTTCATCCGGGCTTCCCGTATCAAATTTCGCTTCATTCTGGAACAGATCCTCCTTGCAAGATAGATCCTCCCAATACCAATCTCTCTTTGTCTCGTCAGGTGTCCCCGTCCCCTGCTGATTGTCTGGGACTTCATTGTCCACTACGGACTGATAAATAATTTCTTCATCTTCCGAAGGGTATTGGTCATAGTCCATCCCGGGGGAATCTTCATGCTGGTAGAAGGCAGAGATGACATCTACCTCAGCTTCATAGTATTCTTGCAGGGTATAACCCAGTCCCGGGTGCTGTGTGATCTTCCTCAGTTCTTTATTATCTCGAGGTGGATCCCATAGCTCCTTGAATGCTTTCTTCTGGGCTGCAGACTGTATCGATGGCATTTGCATCTTGGAGAACATCTGTGAAACCCGTTGGGTAGTGTACTCCAGGCCTGTAATTGGCACCATCCGGTTTGCGGTTTCTTCAGGGACCATGCAATCTTGATCATCTTCTTCGACTGCCTCCCCGGTGTAGAATATGATAGGAGGCTCGCAGAAGCGAGGGATTTCCATAGTCTTCAGTGGCAGCACCGTCTGGTATTCTATGCTGGCTATGGGCTTGACTAGACCCTGAGGAACTTCCACCTGTGTGTATTTTTCTTTCATTTTTTCTTCAGTATCATCTGGGTGTATGCCAGGAGGAGTGATCCGAGCAAAATCACCAGCATAAGAGATGTAAGATACTCCATGCTTTTTAATGTAGCCTTTTGGCGGCGGCGGAGACCAGTTTCTTATCTTCGTCGCCGGCTTTTCCTGGCTGACCACAGCTTCTTTTCCTTTATCCTTTTGTGACACCTCAGTGTAGTAGGATGCATCGAGCATATGGCACTCGAACACTTCGAAGGGATGTAGGTCTGCAAACACCCTTTCTTCTTTTCCTTCATGGCAGTATTTTATGCATTGGTGTAGTGTGGATGGCACTATCTGATATTCATGCAGCCACGGTCTTCCCAGCAGGGCCTTATACGTGGTGTTGGAGTCGATTACATAGAATCGTACCACGGTAGTGAGGTCGCCCAGTGTGAGGTTAAAATCAGCCACCCCCAGAGGTGTTTCACATTTCTGATTGAACCCTGCAATCTTCATTCTGACCTTGGTAAGCTGCAGGTCAAAGTAGTATTTCTGATAGATGCGATAGGGAAGGATATTTACAGCAGCCCCGGGATCTATCAGTATCCTGCTCAGCGACTGACAGTTCAGGGAGCCCCTCATATACAGCGGTCTGTTGTGACCGGTATTTGGGATTAGCATATCATCTTCCGTGAAGGTGACCGATGGCCCAGCATTCACTTCTGCGAGGAGTGCTTCACATTGTGCCGGAGACTGCAGGGCATCCACGATTGCTTGGCGAGCTTCTTCGCTCAGAGAGAGAATTTCCCAGATGGAGAATCTGGTAGGGAGCTTCTTCAGCATTTTCATGACTCGACTGCCCACCCGGACATTAGACAGTATCATCTCCTCTGCCCATCGGGGTCTTGGAGGTTCATGTGGTGCCTGTGGCCTTTGCTGCCCAGTCCCAGTTTCATTTGCTTCATCGGTCTCCCGGAAGGCTTCTTCTGTAGCGACTGCCCCTGGTTTTGCTAGAGGGTTACTTTCTTCATTTTCTTCATGCTGTTTCTGCTTTCTAGCTGCTGTCCGCTGGCATTTATTGCTTTTAGCTGGAGCAGTATGAGCCGGTTGCTCGTCTTCTAAGCTGGACAGGAACTCCAGGAATGAAGGGGCTTCATCTGCCTTCTTTTTGTCTTGGTACAGACTGGCAGGGGGAGGAACCTGGACACCTCGTATCTCTGGTTCCGGGATTTGATAGGGTTGCTCCCCTCTGAACATAATATTATGGTTGGCTGGTGGTGGGCGCCCCCATCTTCTCCCAGAACGTGTTGCATGGGCCGAGGTAGAGGCTTCGGCATGGTTAGCTTCTAGCGGGGCGTCGGATGCTTCTGGCTCATCATCCTCCCCGGGCAAGGAAAAGAGTACCGACAGAGTGTTACATTGTACTGTCGTGACCTTCTTTCCCTTCTTGGACTTGGGTCGTCTCCTCTTCTTCTGGAAATTTGGCTTTGCTAGCTCCTGCCCCCAGAAGGGTTCATTCTCAGCTTTTTCTTGTTCTGCCTCTGGCTGCTATTTGATTTTCAATTCTTCGAGTTGTTCCCAGAGTATACAGTCTTTCATCAGCAGATGCTTGGGCTTCTTCTGCTCGTACTCATCAAGCTCATTAATATATTGCTGCAGGCGCCTGGCTGCAGGGCTTACTTCTTTATGTGTAGGGAGGGGAGTTTGTTTCCTCCGGTTGTGAGTAGGGATCCGGATGACTGGTCCAGTCTCAGTTGTATGCCATATTGGCTTTATCGGAGGCGGCTCGAGCCTTGGGGTAACACCCCGGATAACTGCTCCGTTGGTACTGGCTACAGGAGTCTTCTTTCTGCTTTTTATGGGTATCATCTGCCATCCTTCCTGATCTTTCTGTGGGGTGAGGAAGCAAGCTTCATAGGTATGCATGGTGCATTCTTCAACGGCTTCCTTGGGCAGCTGTTGGTAGACTGAGATCATATTGGCAGCCATTCTCCAGGGTGGAGGCTCATGTGGATGGGGCGGCTTTACCTGGTAATCTCCCAGCTGCAGCTCACCTTTCTTGACCATCCCTTCCTTGATATCTTTGAAGACATAACAATCTTCAATTGCGTGCCCCAGCGCACGGTGAAATGGACAGAACAGCGGATCATCTTTCTTTGCTGCATCTGCTGGTCTTTTGGGTTCAGGCAATGTTACCTTATTGAACTTGTATGCCCAGTTGAACAGTGCGGCCGTCTTATCTTTTGGGAAGGAATATGCTTTTCTCATCTTGTCTCTCAGAGAGACTTTATCTTTTCTTTCTGCTGTATCTGCCAGCGGGGGAGCTTCATCTGCCCCTTTCTTCCCCTTCTGTTGCTCGAAGGTTCTGAAATCGACGGTGTTGGCCTCAGAGTGTGATGGCCGTCGCTCATTGGATTTTCCCTTCGGCATGGTGGGGACATTGGCGGTCGGACGTTTGGACAAGAACGTCTCGACTTCTGCCACTATATTGTTCAGTCGGTCAAATGTTCTGACATCTGCACCGATCATTTTTTCTAGCACCTCCCTCCTGAGGCTCTGCTTGCATATCTGCACCGCATCTTCTTGATGAGGAGGTCTTCGGCATCTCATGGCTAAGTTCCTCCACCTTTTGATGTAGTCCAGTGCAGTTTCATCTTGCTTCTGCCTGGTTGCATATAGCTCTGCTATCGTGATTTCCCTTTCCGTGACATGAAATCTGTCGCGGAATTTTCTCTGCATATCAGGCCAATCAACCACTGACCCAGCTGGCAGGCTTGAGTACCATTCAAAGGCCAACCCAGTGAGGGATGAGCCAAAGAACTTGAGCAGATAAGCTTCATCGACTGCTAGGTCGCCCATGATTGTAGTGTAGTAGGCTATATGCTCCCTAGGGGAGCCTTGGCCATTAAATTTCTCGAACTTCGGCGGCTTACTGACGCCTGGGGGTAGTCTCTTGGCAGCATACTGGGGAGGATACGGTACCTTGTACACATCATAGGTACCAGCATCACCACCAGTCTTTTCTGACAGCTTCATTTCCACAATTCTTTCAATCATCTGCTTGTGGGCTACAGCTGGATCTATGTCTTCTGGAAAGAAGTGAACTTGTTGCTGGCTGTGAGGAGTTGTCATCACAGTGGCGCGCAAGATGGGCGCGGTAGGCTGTGTCTGAGACACAGAGGGCTGAGCTGCTGTTTGCTGTGGAATAGGTTGGCTCGGTGTCTTGCCCTTATCAGCTAGGAGAGGGTTAGCTGGGATAGCCGTCTCTGCTGAGCTGGATGTCTGCCCTGCAGGTTCAGCTTGCTTTGAGACTGATGTAGCTTCATGTCTCTCATTGAGCTGCCTTCGGAGAGCACTGATCTCCTGCTGGTATCTTCTGAACAGCATCTGGACCATAGGATCCAAGGCTGATGGGATTTGCATATCTTCAGAAGTCCCTTCAGCATCATCAATAAGGGGATTGTCCTCATCCTCTGTCGTCACCACATTGACTGTCATGGTGGTGATCTTGCGGGCTTCATCATATTTCTTCATCTTATCTTTTGCGGCCTGGCCTCTTCTTGTGACAGGACCAGGTCTAGTAGCCAACCTGAGCAGTTCATCTGGCCGAGTTGGTAGTATATCTTGCCCCCTGGCAAGTCCAGCCATGTTGCAGGCGAAGATTTGCATTTTTTCTTTCCGCCTGTAGACCTTTCTTTTCACCTGGTCGGGATATTTGAGCCGGTCAAAGACCGATATTCTTTCTTTGGCTTCTTCCCGGTACAGGTCTTCTTTGTCATATCCGGCCCTGAGACCTTCTTCATAGTGATTTGAATCGGAGGAAGAGGCTCCGATCATCGTTTCTCGAAGTGTTTCTTCTTTTTCTTCACCTCTGGTGCCCAAGGCACGGGATAGTCTTTGTTGACCGAGGGCAGAGCTCCCCAGGTAGTGGAAGTAGTCTTGGACTATCTGCTTCATCTCTTCAGAATTGTGCCTCTGTGGCTCATGCTGGAGCATTAGTCTTTCCTGGCTTCTCTGCTGATAGGCCAGTCTTGTTATCTGAGCATTCAAATGCCCGGCTTTGGAATATTTGAACAAGTCGGCCTGTCTGGCACAGGCCCTCGGTCTTCTTGGGATGGCGACCGTGACTGGTTCGCTCATTCCCACATTGCCGTTTCGGCAGCAGTTGACAGCAGCATCATATTTCTTTCTTTGCCATCTTCTGCCCCCAGCCCTGGGACGGGTGACAGTAAGGTCTTCCTTCCTCTCACCCCTTCTGCCCCTCATCATGGGGCGAGCAGCTATCAAATTTCTTTCTTCATCATTTCTCTCATCTCTTCTGCCCCAGGCTTTGGGGCGAGCAGCAACAGCATTTCTTGTCTCTTTTCCCTCTCTTCTTCGGCTTTCTGCCCTGAAGCGGGCAACAGCATCTTCAGCAGCCTTCCCCTCATCTCGAGTTGGAACCCAGCTCTGAATCCTCTTCGGTCGCCAGACCTGTTTGTATTTTGCTGGCTTGGGCGCCAGCGGCTTCCTCTCATCAGCCTCCCAATTGGCCTGCCTGGCGGCCAGAGTCTGGAATCTGTTGGTAGTGGGCACCATCGGGATGATCACATCCGGCTTGACCTCCCTTGGGCAACCATTCATGTTTGCCCGGACACCTCCAATCATCATGGTCTTTCCGGAGTTGGAAAGACGACGGTCAACAGCATCATACCGGCTCCTCCGGTTGGTTCTTCTCCCCTTCTGAGCAGCAGCAGGGACCATGCCCCTTTTTTGGACATGATGGACGTAGCAGGCGACGGCCGTGGGGACCGTTTTCTCTGGTAAGATATTCTTCTGGTCAGTGATCTTCACCGGGGCACTTGCAGCAGTGCCTTGCTCATTGTCATCGACCTGCAGAAGGTCAGTGAAGACGACGCCCAAGTAGTTGGGCAGCCCAACGGCAGGCGGCATCGATCCGAACGCGAGAGGTACCGCCAGGTAGCCTTCTCGCACATGCATGTCAATCGGCTGCTGGTCGAAGCAAACGGACATGATCCCGGCTGTCATTGTAGATTCCTGAAAATAAGGAAAGTACACAGAATCAGAATTTTGAGGGGGGCCCGCTGGGCCTCCTACTTTAGCGTAAAGATGAAGGGAGACTCAGTCCCACCGGGCGTGCCAGACTTGTTTGACACAATTTTTTTCTTTATTATTTTAATCCTTATGTTTTATTTTATCTTCTTGGTTCATTGATTTATTGGCGTGCCAGTCACCGAAGTGACGATTTCATTGTGCGCTCGATCTGACTTGGTCAGTCGATTGTGAAGTCCGAGTCAGGACCGGAAGTCCGCCATACCATAAAGGCTATGACGTTAATTACGCCCTTCCAAGGAAGGACAACCCTTGATTAAACGCTAAAGGTAGGAGGCCTCGAGAGACAAACATATATTCATGTGCACAAATGGAACTTCATACCGAAGCCAGGAAGGCGGGCAAGATAACAACATCAACCATAGAAACAGATGATATCGTTAGGTCAGCGATTCAAAGACCGGGCTTAGGAGGGAAGGAGGATCTCAGTCACGGGTAGACTGAGCCGTGACCATGATGGGGTTTAAAGCATCGATCGGTACTTCGACAGCATTTCTCTTTAATCTGGATTATGCCCAGGGAGAAATAGGCTATCACCCACGGAATGCCGGGATGAAAGTCGGGAGAAAGAGAGAGGCCAGACCTCCCTACCCATATGTATATATATATGCCATGGGGCAATGTTTGATATTCCCTATAGAAGCCGGCGGAACTCATGCAATGGCAGAGTCCTCCCGAGCTAAAGGGGTTACTCATCAATGCAGTTCAAGTGTACATAGGTTCCCGGCGCGAAGGCAAAATGGCCGGGGTTCCCGACGTGCCAACTGGAGAGCTTCTCGGCGCGAAGGGGAGATGGCCAGGAGTATTCTCGGCCTGGTTGAAGGGAGGAGGAGCTCTCGGCGCGCTGACAAGAGGGCCAGGAGGGGGTTTTCTCGGCGTGAGGGTTCCCGGCGGGCCCAGGGCCGCGCCGGGAGCCATGGCGCCGAGAGAGTGTTGGTGTTCTGGCGCCGTGAAGACCCGAAAGGGGTTTCGGAGGCTCTGCTTTGGGTTTCTTGGCGATGCAGGACAAGCCAGATAGGCTCTATGAAGTCAAAGTGGATCAGTTCATCAAATCTGAGCTGGATTAGATTTGGGCTTTACAGGAGCATCAGGATAGAAGAGGGATTTAGGAAGACTAGGGTCGAGGGAAACCCTGTCACCATTATCATGCAGAGCCCGAGGGACAACCTGATGTCGACCTTCATCTTCATGAGAGAATTTTGGCAGCACCTCCCCTGGACCGAGCATTTGCCAGAGAATGGTATAGGCTGACATCCACGGAGTGCCGGGATGAAAGCCGAAAAATGAGTGAGCACTAAGGCTCGAAGAGACTATCCATGTCTCTGGCATCGGTCACTATTCCCCTTCTCGGAGACTGACGAAACTCATGTAGAGACAGGGTTCGTCAGACCCATGGGGTGGCATGTGAATCCTGTTAGGGACCTCAGAATATAGGGGAGGTCAATCCCCAGTTAATTTATCCCCTAGGGTGCATATGACGACTCACAAACGCCCCAGAATAAATGGACGAAGAGGCCAAAGGAGTGGACGAAGGAGAGGCTCTCAGCATGGTTTTCATTGGCAAGAAAATGGCTCTCGGCGTGGGATTATAGGTTGGCCAAGGGGGGTTCTCGGCACGGGTTTAAACTGGCCAGAGGGGGTGCTCTCGGCATGGGTTTAAATTGGCCAGAGAAGGAAGGAGGGAGGCTCCCGGCGTGGCTTCAAATGCAAAAGAAGGCAGGAGGGAGGCTCCCGGCGTGGCTCCAAATGCAACAGAAGGCAGGAGGGAGGCTCCCGGCGTGGAGGCTTCTCGGCGCGCTCCTCATCGCGCCGGGAGGCTGGCGCCGAGAGGCCAAAGGCAAGGGGAAGGTCTCGGCCAGGGGCTTCTCGGCGCGCCCATTACCACGCCGGGAAGGTGGTGCCGGGAAGCGGAGAGCTGGGGGTTCACGTGGAAGTGGCCTGGAGAGACTTTTGTCGGTTTGCTGAAGAAGGAGGTCTCTCAGCAGCGTAGTTCTCGGCGGGGAATGTTGCACGCCGAGAGGATGGAATTGCTACAGGGTTTCATGATTTGCAGAGCTCAAACGATGCTCTGTTTGGGGATTTTATGAGATTTCTGGCTCAGATTGAGGCTGGATCTAGAGTGTAAGCGAGAGATTACACAGATATGGGTTTGATTTGCTAAAGATGGGCTGGGTTCAAAGGGGAATCGAAGGAATCACTGCAGGATGGGGTTCTGAATCGTCATATCATTATTGACCCTCAGGGGCTCATTTGCTGGCATCTTTGGTCGCCTGAGAGCCAAGAGATGGCCATCTCTGACCCCAGGGGCGACCCTGATGTAATTGTTCGGACTGGAGCCGGATTAGAAACCATCGGTATTAATTTATTGAAGCAGCTTACTTACTCCTGTGAGAAGAGGATCTCGAGCAAACCCTCGGAGTTACTGCCAATATCGGTAGCAGACTGTCCCAGAAGCCAAGAGATGGTCTGTCTCTGACCCTAGGGCAAGCCTGGGAAACTTTATGCAAACGATGATGAATCGTAGAGGGACATCGGCTCATTTAGAACGACATTTATTCTACTGCAGACAATTGAGCCCGAAGACCCACCGGGGAATCGGACGCACTTCAGTTGGACTTAAAAGGAAAACATATAAAGGAAAATCATAGCAGTAGACGGAGAGATAGCGGGCAAATACTTCAATCGCCTAGCGCCCAAACGGGCCACTGGAGCATTTCATACAATCACACATTCCGGGACTCACCCCAGCCACATAGAGGGAATGGAGGAAAGGGAGATGAATGGCGGCCGGGATATCCCGGTTATCACCGACGAATCGAGATAAGACTCGCATGGTTACATAAAGAAGAAAACAGAAACAGAGAAGATGAAAAAAAAAGGGGGGGGGGGAGGGGAGGGCGGAGCATTGACTCCTCTCCCTCCCCGGCTGCCCACCTTGAGCTTCTGCTCCTTCGTCTCTTCTCAGATATTCCTTCGCTTCTTCGAGTCTCTCCTCCTGGAGCTCTCCTTTTCTTTTTCTCTTCTCTCTTTTTGTTCTTCTATTCTGTGTTTTCTTGTGTGTCTCTCCTCTGCCTCCCCTTTTCTTGTTCGAAGGGAGGGGTTTTTATAAGCGTTTTCCCCCTCTCGGCAGGCTTCATCACGTCGTGAAGAAGGCAGCTTCCCGGCACGCCTCTTTCAATCGGGGAGGCCTCCCGGCGCCAAAGGGCATGGCTTCCCGGCGCGCCTGCCTTCAACTTCTCGGCGCCACCCTTTGGGCTTCAGCAAGTGCCTCTCGGCGCCATTCTCTAGAGCTCATTCGGCAGGCCCATTCAGGGCTTTTAAACTTCATATGCACTTCGACCTCTCTTAGTTCTTCCAGTATGTCTTCCAGAACCGAGGAAGGCCATCTAGTGGTGACATAGCTTCTATTTCATAGATTTTCATCAGTCCGTAGACAGGGGTTTCATCAGTCCGTAGACAGGGGTTTCATCAGTATTGCCATCTGAATGGTGACAAAATCGGGTATTATCTTATCGATATCGTCACTTGAATGGTGACGAGCTCGAACATCAGCTTTAGTCTGGAAAGACTTCAGCCGGGTGTATAGTCTGTGGAGACGATTCTTCTTGTGTTTTGACTTTGCAAAAGCCTTTACAATCTTCATCTGCCGGCACCGGCTTCCTCCTTATCTTTTATCACATCTATCAATAAGCCGACATCTGGCCTATGCTGACATGTCATCTGTGGGCTCTTGGATGTAACAGTAACATAGCTCTTAGTAAAAGTGTGCTGGGAGGTCCCATCAGTCGAGTGACTGCTGCTTTATCAGTGTTGTCGTCTGAATAATATCGGCATCGGGTATCGGTTTGGCCGACAAAGGCTTCAGCCGGGTAAAAGGTTGGCGGACTTCATCATTGGCCTTTCACTGTTGGTCTGATCCTCTTTTCAACTGTGCTTTCACCCTTGTTCATTTTCAAGGCGTCAACAGGGAGGTTGGAAGAGTTCGAGAGTTCAAATGAACTCACGTAGGTGCCATATATATAAGATTTGGACCCTTTTCTAAAGACCTCCAAAGGACCAAAAGTGTATATATGACCTTTCCATTATTATACATATGTATTAAGTCCCATTTACACTCCTTTCCAAAAGGAATTAAATAGAAATAATATATACATCTGTATAATAATTATCCGTCACCCAAGAATCCATTGTGTGTGATCTCTAGGCCCATAGTCACTCTAGTTTAAGGCCCATTAACTTCTAATTCCCAATTAGAAGTAAATTAAACATATTATTCGCTTCTACAAGAGCCGAATAATAGTTTAATTCATTCTGAACCTTCGATCACGTTGGGTCAAGTAAATTCGCGTGATCCTAGAGGACGCCGGGTTTAAACCAGCCTGTCTGGTACCTGTAAGTCCACAGTTACCGCATCGATATAATCCCTCGCTCTTTCTATGAGTCTGGTACGATCGAGGGTACGGTATCTGTCAAACCCCATGACCGTGCCATTTGACTATGACCTCCTTAAAGTGTATGACGTCCGTCCTAAACGAACTCATACGACCCTGGCCAGAGATTTAACGGAGCGTCAATGTCATGACCCATTAACTGTCTGATATATACCCGACAGTGAGCGATCCCCTCTTGACCATTGATGATCTTCACACGTATCCTGGAGTGGTTAATGACTCGGCAACTCATGACTTAAGGTTAAAGTGACTTAACTAAGTAATTAAACCATTCCAGTCCTCGTGTAAGATCCGATCAATGTCTCAGGTCAAAGGACCAACGATGCTACTGTGACCGTTGGATCTTCAGTTGACATTAGGTATAATCAACCATCTGAAGATCCAATAGCGGATCAGTTCAGTGCACATCCTCCAAGGACATACACCTACACATATGTGTTTGTGCCCTGCACCAATGACCATGAGACTGGTCACTGACACATCATGTGTACTGATTTAATAGGTAATCAAAGTCCCCGAGTGATTACCCTCCAACCAGGAACAGTTTAAGATATGTGTTCATGTAAAGTAAGTCTCATGTTCGAGATCCAATCTCGAGCTGACTTTACAACCACATATTATAGGGACAACGTAAAGTAACACAATCGCATATTTACGCTCAAACACCACTTTATTAATGAACAAGATCGTATAACTATTGGGCCTACCCGACCCGAAATTGGCCTGTAGCACACCAACACTAACAATCTCCCACTTGAACTACAGCCAATTGCCCACAACTTTAAGGCCCATCTTATCCCGATGACGCTCAAATACAGTCTGTGTCAAAGGCTTAGTCAGTGGATCTGCTATGTTGTCTTCTGACGGTACACGCTCTACCATCACATCTCCACGATCAACAATCTCTCGAATAAGGTGAAAGCGCCTGAGAATATGCTTTGACCTTTGGTGAGATCTCGGTTCCTTCGCCTGAGTGATGGCCCCATTATTATCACAAAATAATGGGATGGGAGTTGATATCTCGAGAACTACGCCGAGTTCCAAGATGAATTTCTTCATCCAGATGACTTCTCCAACTGACTGCCCCTCCATTCAACATGAATATAAATTCAGACATGGATTTGCAATTATCTGGATCTGACTGGAAACTAGAATCTGTGTAAGCTCTAAGCTGTAAGTCCTCTCCTCCATAAAGCAGAAAAAAAATCCTTAGCCCTTCGCAGGTACTTAAGGATACCCTTTACTGCCTTCCAGTACTTTTCGCCTGGATTTGCCTGATATCTACTGACAATGCTTAAAGCATTGGCAACATCAGGCCGTGTACATAGCATTGCATACATGATTGACCCTATCGCCGAAGCATGGGGTACCTTATTCATGTGTGCCACCTCCTCAGAAGTTTTAGGACTCATCCCCTTGGATAGGTAAATTCCATGTCTCATGAGAATGAGACCTCTCTTGGAATTTTTCATCCTAAACCTTTTGAGGATAGTGTCTATGTACATGGATTGGGATAGTCCTAGCATCCTTTTAGATCTATCTCGATAGATCCTTATGCCCAGCACATAGGATGCTTCTCCCAAATCTTTCATGGAGAAAGTCTTGGACAACCAAGGCTTAGTTGATGTCAACATCCCTACATCATTCCCAATGAGTAAGATGTCATCAACATAAAGGACCAAGAAGGTCACTGAGCTCCCACTGACCTTCTTGTAAACACAGGGTTCATCTTCATTCCGAATGAAGTTGAAAGATTTGACAGCCTCGTCAAATCTTAAGTTCCAACTTCTAGATACCTGCTTTAATCCATAAATGGACCTTTGAAGTTTACATACCTTATTAGGATGTGGCTTGGAAGTGAATCCCTCAGGTTGTACCATGTACACCTCTTCTGACAGGTTTCCATTAAGAAAAGCTGTCTTCACATCCATTTGCCAGATCTCGTAATCCAGGTATGCAGCAATGGTAAGGAGGATTCTGATTGACTTAACCATGGCTACCGGCGAAAACATCTCGTCATAGTCAATGCCTTACCTTTGACGATATCCTTTCGCCACTAGTCTAGCCTTGTATGTGTCAATCTGTCCATCTGCACCGATTTTCCTTTTGAAAATCCATTTACAGCCGATAGGGACCTTCCCTTCGGGTACATCAACTAAGTTCCAAACTTTGTTGGTGTACATGGACTGTATCTCTGAATCCATTACCTCTTGCAATTTCTCAGAATCTACACTACGGATCGCCTCCTGGTACGACTGAGGATCATCATCCTCATCGATACATTCCTTAGAGGACCCCTCTGAGACATGTCCAACATATCTCTCAGGTTCTCTCGGTAGTCTACCAGATCTCCATCGTGTCAGTGTTTCACCTTGAATAGGATCAACCGATACAGTCTCATCTAATGAGTTTGTGTCTATGGGTTGTGGTTCTTGGATCTCGTCCAATTCTATCTGGCTCCCACTATTTTTCTGGAGTAGATATTCTCTTTCCAGAAATACAGCTCTCTTGGCCACTAAGACCCTTTGCTCAGAAGGGTGATAGAAATAATATCCAAACGTCACCTTTGGATATCCCACAAACCTACACTTATCGGTTCTTGACTCAAGCTTATCACTCTCGTTCTTCTTTACATGAGCAGGACACCCCCAAATTTTAATGTGATTAAAATTTGGTTTCCTGCCCTTCCATATCTCATATGAAATAGAAGGAACTGATTTACTTGATATCCTATTCAATAAATAAGCCGCAGTCTCTAACGCATAGTCCCAGAGAGACAAGGGTAGTCCCGACATAGACATCATGGATCGGACCATGTCTAACAAGGTCTTGTTTCTCCTCTCGGATACACCATTGTGCTGTGGTGTATACGGTGGTGTCCACTGAGAAACTATTCCATGGTCTTTAAGATAAGAAGTGAATTCATGGCTTAAGTATTCACCTCCTCGATCCGATCGAAGAGCCTTAATACTTTTGCCAGTCTGTTTCTCTACTTCATTCTTGTATTCCTTAAACTTCTCAAAGGCTTATGACTTATGTCTCATTAAATACACATAGCCATATCTAGAGAAGTCATCAATAAAAGAAATGAAATAGAGATAACCTCATTTTGCTTCTATGGACATGGGTCCACACACATCCGAGTGTATGAGCTCGAGAAGGTCAACAGCCCTCTCTCCATGTCCACCAAAGGGAGCCTTAGTCATTTTCCCCATGAGACACGACTCACAGGTATCAAATGGCTTGTATTCGAATGAATTCAAATACCCATTTGAGTGTAAGTGAGAGACTCTTTTCTCACCTACATGACCAAGTCTGCAATGCCATAGATATGTAGAATTCACTTCATCAGTATTGAAATTTGCATAACATTAGAACGTGTATCTAATACATATAGACCATTGACTAATGAACCATTGGCTATAACCAAACCATTATTCATTATAGAGCACCCAGTGCTATTAAAAGCCAATGTATATCCAATGTTATACATGCCAGAGATTGAAATAATGTTCTTAATAATATTAGGAACATAATAACAGTCATTCAGCTCCAGAATGACTCCTGAAGGTAAACTGAGGCGTGCAGTCTCGACAGCTTTGGCAGAAACCAAAGCTCCATTGTCCATCCTCAGTTCAATCTCCTTTTTGCCCAATCGCCTTCTATTTGCCAGCACCTGCACAGAATTGCAGATATGAGATGCACATCCAGTATCCAATACCCATGATGTGGATTCCATATATGACAAATTAAGGTCTATGACAAAAATACCTTCATTTAGAATTACCTTGCAATTCCTTTTCCAATGCCCAGTTTCCCCGCATCGAAAACATTTGTCTTCCTTTTCATTGTTCTTGCTCTTCTCTTTGTCAACTTTGGCGAATTGCTTACCCGTGGCCTTTTTCTTTCCCTTCCCTTTGTTACTCGTGACGGATATTTGAGAGGCCTTCCTTTTCTTGTTGGCCCGGCCAATAACCATTACAGATGAAGATGGTTTATCTTTCTGCATGGTTCTTTCAGCACTCTTTAACATATTGAGCAGTTCTGGGAGAGTTGCTTCAATCCTGTTCATGTTAAAGTTCATGATGAAGGAAGAAAAGGAATCGGACAATGACTGGAGTATAAGATCAATGCATAGTTCAAGATCCAACTTGAACCCCAATGTATTGAGTCTTTCAATCCACTCCATCATTTTCAGTACATGGGCCTGTACTGATGAACCCTCAGACATCTGTGTCCTGAAAAGCCTTTTGGAGATGTCATACCTCTCAATCCTACCCTGCTCCCCGAAGATCTGGCGTAGATTGAGAAGTATACTTCTACAATCAGTCTTTTCAAATTGCCTCTGCAGCTCGGGAGCCATAGAGACCAACATGTAACATTGGGCAAAGGAGGAGTCCTTAGACCAGTTGGCATAAGCTAGTAACTCGCCCTCGTCGGCATCAGGAGCTGGCTCAGAATGAACCGTGTCCAACACGTATGCAATCTTTTCGGCGGTAAGGACTATGCGTAGGTTACGCAGCCAATCCGAGTGGTTCGGTCCAGTTAAGCGATTTGCATCCAAGATGCCACGGAGGGGGTTGGATGACGACATTGTAATCTGGATAAGAAATAAAAGACAACTTAGCATGTGTTCAAATTCTAACTTAGATGTGGTTTTCTATCTTAGTTAGTCCCACTATTTTTCGATCGGACTATATAACCCTCAGTATATAGAACGGGAGATCAGCGAGATCTACCTAGTGGGTCGGAATCCCAACGAGACTGATGTACGACCTTGTGGAAAGCACAACAAGCCATACACCATCTCAAGGGCAGTCAACAAGCACTTGCATCTAATGCAATATCCGATATTCGACTCCCGAGAAATCATCCCCTTGTGGAAAGCACAACAAAGGATATTCTCGGTTAGATCTAACCATCATTACTACATAGCAATGAGTTCATGACCCGACCCTTGTGGAAAGCACAATAAGGCCGAGTTCAATTCCTCACCCCATTGAGGCCGAGCCTTGGAGTTTAATCCCGCCCCCAAACTCATGGACCTTGTGGAAAGCACAACAAATCCATGAAATGAAGGCGTTCATTCACTCCATAATGATGGAGGGCCACGACGACTCCTAGAGCCACGCTTACCAGATCTAAAATTTAAACGCGAGGGAATTTAATTTTATCTTGATCTCACCCTAGGTGGTAATATAAATATATCCAATATATTTACCGTACCTAGTAGTTTGCACAAAATAAATGCATCCAATGCAAAAATAAACGCAAGTGATCATGGACTTCAACCCTAATGTAACTAAGACATCCGGCCCGCTTCCGAAGCAGCTGGATCGTCCTCGTCGGGTGTGCTCCACGCTTTCAATCGTCGATGTCGCATTAATTACAATTTTTACACGGCACGCAGGCCGGAAAAATTAAATTACATGTGACTCAAATTCCAACAGCCCTTAGGGCGAGTACAACAATGGAGGAAGATAGAAGTACATTGAAATTTCAACAGAGAGAGAAAGGAGGTTCGCAGACCCCAATTAATTACATTAATCCAAGTCCATGATCACTTGTCAACCCATTCAAATAAAATCAATCAAGGGTTATTTTCTGAAAATAATCCTTACTTTTGAATTTAATAATGGGATGTGCAAACAAAAACATGCTAGCTTTGTTTAATTTTAAAAATCAAAGCATGATTAACTAAAATTAAACACACAAGCAGGCCAATACAAGGTAAATAAAATAAAGCACGTAAAGAACCATCATTTTCTACAGGGGCATCTAATTGAGATAATTAATTAAATTTAAATTTAAATTTAATTATCCAATAATCAAATTTAAATTTAAAATTTAAACATGCCAATAATTTAAATTTAAATTCAAACTAATTATCCAATAATTTTTGTTTGAAACTAAATTTAAATAATGCAATTATCCTCAATTAGTAATTTTCTAAAATTTAAAATTTGAATTTAATAATTATCTAATAATTAAAATTCAAATAATTGAATTTTAGACATTTAACTTCAATAAAATTTAAAAATGTGAATTTTCTAATTATCTAATAATTAAAAATTCAAAACTTAAATTTTACTGAAGTAACTTCAATTATTACCATTTTATCTCAAGATAAAAAGTAATTATCTCACATTGGTAAATTCAAATCGGTTAAATAAAATTTACCATTCGACATTTATTATTGAGATAATACTATTTAACTTATGAAATAAAATTCTATATAATTTACTGAGCATTTTGATATATATATATCTAATATATATATTTAGATATGCATCAATAAATTAAAAAACAAAATAAGCAAAAATTTTTTAATAAAAAAATATTTTTTTTCGCGGCCCCCGCAGGGCGCGGCCGCCCACGCGGAAGGCGTGGGCGGGCGCGCCCGCGCCCGCACGCGGGCGCCGCCCCGCCCGCCCCCCGCGGTCAGCGCGCCCACGGGCGCTGACCGCGGGTGCCGCGTGCGCCGCCCACGCGGCGGGCGCACTGCGCCCAGGGCGTAGTGCGCCCAAACGGGCCTTAAAATATATATATATATATATATATATATATATATATATATATATATATATTTAAAAAAAATTACTGCTTGGATGCCCAACATCCAGGAAGAACAGAGACGCCTAGATCTCTTTCAACAAATAATAATTGAAGATTTATGTTCCCCTAAAGTATGGTTCTAAACGGCGCTAAAAATACCGACCAGAGCGCGAAGCTGGCTCTGATACCACTCTAAGATTTCGCACAGCACCTACGGGCGACGCAGCGGATAACAAAACTTCATTTGCCCGATTCCGGTGTTATGGAAAGCTTAATCTGTGCTCTAATCGGTATTTCTAAGACCCTAATTATGGGTTGCGTGTTTCACCTTGCGCGGAATGACGCTGTCCGCTAAGTCCGATGCAGAGAAACCGAGCCGCACAGATGTACGGCCTCTAGAGCAGATCCACACGGACCCTTGCGCAGCGACGGTACCTCCCCGGCACAACTTTCCCCGGCTCTAACACCTTCTGGAGAGAGAGAGAGCAAGGGGGAGAAAGGGGGGAGACTAATCCTCCTCTCTTAACCCTTAATGCTTGGTTAAGCTAAGAGAGGTTGGAAGAGTTCGAGAGTTCAAATGAACTCACGTAGGTGCCATATATATAGGATTTGGACCCTTTTCTAAAGATCTCCAAAAGACCCAAATTGTATATATGACATTTCCATTATTATACATATGTATTAAGTCCCATTTACACTCCTTTCCAAAAGGAATTAAATAGAAATAATACATACATTTGTATAATAATTATCCGTCACCCAAGAATCCATTGTGTGTGATCCTCTAGGCCCATAGTCACTCTAGTTTAAGGTCCATTAACTTCTAATTCCCAATTAGAAGTAAATTAAACATATTATTCGCTTCTACAAGAGCCGAATAATAGTTTAATTCATTCCGAACCTTCGATCACGTTCGGTCAAGCAAATCCGCGTGATCCTAGAGGACGCCGGGTTTAAACCAGCCTGTCTGGTACCTGTAAGTCCACAGTTACTGCATCGATATAATCCCTCACTCATTCTATGAGTCTGGTACGATCGAGGGTACGGTATCTGTCAAACCCCATGATCGTGCCATTTGACTATGACCTCCTTAAAGTGTATGACGTCCGTCCTAAACGAACTCATACGACCCTGGCCAGGGATTTAACGGAGCGTCAATGTCATGACCCATTAACTGTCTGATATATACCCGACAGTGAGCGATCCCCTCTTGACCATTGATGATCTTCACACGTATCCTGGAGTGGTTAATGACTCGGCAACTCATGACTTAAGGTTAAAGTCACTTAGCTAAGTAATTAAACCATTCCAGTCCTCGTGTAAGATCCGATCAATGTCTCAGGTCAAAGGACCAACGATGCTACTGTGACCGTTGGATCTTCAGTTGACATTAGGTATAATCAACCATCTGAAGATCCAATAGCGGATCAGTTCAGTGCACATCCTCCAAGGACATACACCTACACATATGTGTTGGTGCCCCGCACCAATGACCATGAGATTGGTCACTGACACATCATGTGTACTGGTTTAATAGGTAATCAAAGTCCCCGAGTGATTACCCTCCAACCAGGAACAGTTTAAGATATGTGTTCATGTAAAGTAAGTCTCATGTTCGAGATCCAATCTCGAGCTGACTTTACAACCACATATTATAGGGACAACGTAAAGTAACACAATCGCATATTTACGCTCAAACACCACTTTATTAATGAACAAGATCGTATAACTATTGGGCCTACCCGATCCGAAATTGGCCTGTAGCACACCAACACTAACAATTAGTTCATTCATTGCATGTTTATTTCTCCACTTCTTTCTACGTTCTTTCACTACATCATATCATTTTCACACCCTCCCGCCTGTTTTGACGCCCTATAGGGATTTCAAAACCTCCCAGGTATCGCACATTCTAAGTTATTATGCTGATTTTTCGTTTCTTTCTATAGTTACTACGCATCTTAGGGCTAATATGGGTATTCTTTTTGTGTGCTCCACGTTGTTTTGCAGGTCAGCATCATCACAGCACGAGGCCCATCCCCTCTGGCCGACCGGAAGGGGTGGAGGATCAGGTCCTACAACCTTGGAGTATGGAGATTTGGACGGCCATCTTTCGCCCGTTTGAAGATCTGAGCGGTCCTATACGAGCCGTTCCGATCCCTCGAGCGGCCTTCTTCAAATCGTCACGTTGCCAAGCTCGTTTGCATCTCGCTTCCCTCTTCGGCGCTGTGAGCGGTCTGTCGAGAGACCATTCCATACACTAAGCGGTTCCTCCAGGACCGTTTACTTCTGCAGCGCTGCATTCTTTAGGCGAGTGCTTTCTCCCTCTTTCTAAGGTACGTGTACCCTTCAGTACTTCGTGTCTTGGTGGCGATCACGATCACACACACTTCTTCACCCTTTCCTTCTTTCTTCCTTCATCTCGCTTGTCCTTACACTTCGACTAATAGGAAATGAAGGTAAGAAGGAGAAAAGGTGGGGAAAACATGTCAACAGTCCTGAGCTTGTTTGAAGAACACCTGAAGTAAGCCTGTGTGATTTCAAAAGCCAATAGTGAAGCCTGAGTGCTCCTTGAGAGAATCCTCCTTCCCATTACTGCTTTTCCACTAAAGAAGAGAGAGAAACATAGCAGCTACAGATCTGAGTTCAGATCTTCATTTTTCAGCTTCTTGATTTATATCGGAAGCTACATTTTGATTTCTTTATTTGAGTTTTTGTTTTTGAGATTTCTCTTTTGTCTTTCCGTGTGTGATTGCTAAGATTTTAGCATTCTTCCGGTACCCTACTTTAGGGACCGGTGTAATGCCCTGGATCCCTATTGGATTCTTATTAGGTCTTTCGAATCCTTTTCGGGGAGTTTCGGATCGCTTTTATGAGTCCTGAGTTGAGTTTTACGATCCGTGTGGGTTTTTCTCTCGTACTACTTACGGAACCCTATGGTGAGTTTATTTCTCAGTTCATCGACTCGTAAACGCCGCAGTTGCGATGTACTCTTCTCAAGGATCGTTTCGACTATTTTTACGTATTTTTCTGAATTAGTCCATTTTTGGGCTAATATCGGAATTTTGAAAAATTAGGAAAATTCCTAATTTCTTTCCCTTTTTCCTTTTTCTTTCTTCTTCTTCTTTCCTTTTTCTCATTCGCGCCGTAACCCCATCTCTCCCCCATTTTTTCTTTTCTCTCGCCCTTCCGGCTCCGACTGCAGACGGAGGAGGCTCGGGCAGGCAGAGGTGATGCTGTGGGAGTGGTCGGGTGCGCGATGGGGCGAGGATTGGACCGTTTCTGGTGCGATCCCAAACGGTGGATTCAAAGCTGACGGTCGAGCTCGCGATGTGGTTTTCGGCGCGGATTAGTCGCTTCGGGGCACGGTTTCTTATGTGGAGGTAGGGAAATGAATCACCTACTTCTCTTCTACGTTCCATCCGAGTTTCACGCCGAACGGTGAGCATACGAGTGGGTTTCTTTCAAGTTCGGGAAAATCATGCTTTTGGGGAGTTCGCAGGGTTCGTCGGAAAACGGCGACGATTTTTAGATCAGTTAGTATTAATCGAATCCCTGGAATGCCAGCGTTCCAGATCTGCTAATTTCGTGTCGATCGGTTGTCATTTGGGGCCGATACGAGCCCGGGAACCTCGGTGACCCAAATAGGGTTACTTCGGTGGAATTGCCCATTTCAATCCGTTTGTGCGTCGTTTTGACCCCTTCCGGAGTGTGGAAGGTCGGTATTGTGATTGTGGTTATTTTCCCCTTCGATCGGAATCGAACGGGGCGTGGAATCGGGCTTGAACGTCGAAGTTCTGCCCGTTTTCCGCCGTGACCGGTCGACCGGACCTGATGGGTCGGTCGACCGGCAGAAACCCTCGGGCCGTGTCGGGTCCGACTGCTGGTCCGGTCGACCGGACCACCTGGGCCGGTCGACCAACCATGTCAGGTCGACCGACCCCAGGGCTCAGGTCGACCGGATTTCACTGTTTTTGTTCGTTTTGAGTCCTAGTCGGTCCGGTTGAGACCCAATGACCGACCTATGGCCTCGCGAGTGTCCCGAACACCTTGTGGGTTCTGTGTCCATGTTTCTGGGGTGTCAAAAGGTGCCATGTTATTTCGATTAGCGTGCCCGTAGGTGTGTGTGTCTCGGCGGTTTCGCCCAGTCCGAGACATGGTTCTAGATGCCTCGAGATATCGTCTTACCTCAGTTTAACCGTCCAGTTGTGCTGAGGGTCTTGTTGGTCCATCAGGTCTCCGTGTGTCATTTTACGCAGTCGTGTCGTTTCCTCTGGCTTAGGATTAGACCGATTGGCGGCTTGTTCCGCTTTGTACGACGATCTTGACTCTGAGTTGTGAGACTCAAGGATCGTTGTGTTAGTAGGTCTAGTTGCCCTGTCCTGAGTCTGTCGGCAGTTGCCGTGCTGCCTTGGTGCTTCGTGGTACATACGACAGTGCTTCCTTGCCTATCGGTGCTACAGCACTTCTGTTTTAGAGTTTGTGTCTAGTGAGCCTCCACTAGTCGTAGCCTGGCGACACATTACGACGTGTCGACCCACCCAGGAGTGGTGGCGTGGCAGTTCCCGAGATATGGTTTGTAGGCTAGTTTCCGTGGGCTCCCTTGCCTTGCAGTAGCGTCCTGCTGGGGGAGAAAATTAGCTAGAGGCATGGCTCAAGGCATTGAGCTTGTGTGTGCACACGTGGTCAGGGGCTTAGACTGACGTCGACGGGCGTTACCCTGTCTAGTCACTCGTTATTGTAGTTCCTATTCTAGTTCTGAGCATGTCTTAGTCTCTATCGTGCTTCAGGTGGCATCGTAGGCGAGACACCTGAGGCGCAGCATAAGACGTCAGTGGACGCAACTGGCTGTTCTTCTAGTGAGGGGGTGCTTCCGTCACGTGACACGTGACTCTCGTGTTTCTCGTGTGTCGTGACCTTTCCGGGTTAACCCTCTCGTGGCCATGCCCGAGGTCAGTGTTGTGTCGTGTGCACGACGTTCTAGTCGCGTGTGTGTGTGGTCGTGTCTAGAAGAGTGTGCACAACAATCGAGTCGTGTATGCTTTAGGGCGTCCGTGTCTGTCTAGGTCTTTTCTAGGCTTTTTGCCTATCTTTGTGGGCCCGACAGATCGACAACTCATGACTTTGTCAGATCAGGGTTCGCCTTCCTATTGCTGCCCGGAGTAGTATAGAGAGCCGAGGCCAGTTCGGCAGCCGCGCTTGTTCGGTATGACTTTTCCCTTTTCTTTAGCTGTTTCTACTCCTTCCGTTCCGATTTTCTGTTACAGCTCTGTAGTTTAGTTTTCCTACTTTACTACTCCTACTGTTTACATGTTGTTTTAGCGTGTTACTACGTTATTTTTCAGTGGGGATCTGCGTGACCCCTACTGGGCCAGTGACACGAGGCTCACCCCTGCTTTTTAGGTGGGTGGCGTCGTTCTGCTTCCGCGGTTCCTGGTATGACGCGTTCGTAGTGGCCAGCAGTACCTGCGTCGGGTTTCCCCCGACCTCAGTGTACGTCCTTCTTTTCTGTTGACTGTACTGCTTGTCTTTCCTTTGGACTGGACTCCGGTATAATTGTTAAACATAAACTGTTAATTAAAAAATAATTTTATTTCTGCTACTTTAGCAAACCGATCTAATGAAATTTAATTACTTACTGTTATATCTCTGTGGCTTCAATGTACTACACGACAATCCTTTTTCCCTTCGGAGCTTTACAGCTCTTGGGAGGCTTCACGGGTTCCAAGTAGCACTACAAGAAAAAGTGGCTATAGCGACCGAATTAGCGACCGATTAAATCGGTCGCTATTCGGTCCCAAATAGAGACCAATTCGGAGACCGAAATAATCGGTCGCATAACCGAGACCGTTTCAGCGACCGCATGTATATCGGTCGCTAATCGGTCGCTATTATTGCGACCGAATTAACTTCGGTCTCCAGTCGGTCGCTGATGCCGTTATACTTCCTACTACGACCCCCGCCCGCCCGAGCCCTCCCGCCCGAGCCCCCCCCCTCCCGCCCGAGCCCCCCCTCCCGAGCCCCCTTCCCCTGCGGCCCCCTCTCCGCCCTAGCCCCCCTCCCCGCTCCCGCCCGAGCCCCCTCCGCCGGAGCCCCCCCTCCGCCCGAGCCCTCCCGCCCGAGCCCCCCTCCTCCGCCGGAGCCCCCCTCCCCGTGCTGCCTCCCGCCCGAGCCCCCCTCCGCCGGAGCCCGTCGCCGCGCCGCTCGCGTCGAGTCGCCGTCGCCGCTCGCCCTGCCGTCGTCGCCCTCCGCAGGTACCTCTCTCTCTCTCTCTCTCTCTCTCTCCCTTCCCCCTCCGTCACCGGCCTGCTCCCCTCCCCCGCCGGCCTACTCCCCTCCCCCCTGCGGCCCCGTCGCCGGCTTGCTCCCCTCCCCTCCCCCCTGCGGCCTGCGCCCCCGTCCCCCTCAGATCTCCTTCCCATCCCCATGCCCCTCCCCCTCCGGCCTGACCCCTCTGATCCCCCTCCCCTTCCCGTCCCACTCCGCCTCCCCCTCTGCCTCCGACGGTCTCCTCCCTTCCTCCCCTTCCCGTGTCCCCCTCTGCCTCCCCCTCCCCTTCCCGTCCCCCTCCACCTCTGGAAACCCCCCACCAACTCCCCTTTGTGCTGCACCACCGGAATCGGAGATTTGTGGCACCAATTGCCATTATGTATTGCCTCGGAATATTCCTTAACATACAAAGGAACCTACTTCGGTACTTCCAGGTCCAAAGGAACACCATTATTTGGTTTGCATAGTATTTTCTGGATCAATTCCATCATTATTTTGTCCAAGTGGATAACACATATGGGCTTTAAATCCTGCTTTGGTTCTATCATTATCAATTACCATTTATTGTATGACACATAACAGAGATAAGACAGACTGCTTACTTTGAAATTCGCTAGCAGATGGAAAAGACTGAAATTACCTTATTATTATATCATGTGCATCTAGATAATAGAACCTCTGCCATAGTCTTTCATTTTTCTGAAAATGAATGTTTATTTTTGTTATTTTTTAAACAGAGATCAAGAATTGCTTGTTATTCATGGGTGATCTGAGTGTTTTCTTAAAAATTAGATATTAATTTCCCAGTTTTTTTTAAACTTCAGCTGATGACGATTGTTCTTGGTAATATTTCATAAGTTTTCAAAAGTTTGAACCTGCTTCTATTGGTTTGTAGGTTACCCCTCGTGTTTAAGGCTTGACTGTTTAACCTAAATGTCACCAAGAAAGTTAGTTCTTCAATGGCATTTTTAGCCCAGACACAAGTTTCAACTTGCAATTCTACTTTCTCATTATTATGGTTGGTCATGAGATCGGCTAGCCATTTTATAACAGTAATTATAGCAACATCATTATGATGCTTTTCTTGTCATTGTTCAGGAGGCCTAAATGTGGAAGGGGAGGCAGATAGCTGGGATTTTGGTGTAGGTATGTGTAAATTCTTGCCATCTTTTATGTTAAGTTCTTCCATTATTTCAGGCAAAAATGGAATGTACTCTGTCCCTCCTTAATAGGTTCCTTATAAAGATTAAATTTGCTATGGTTTAGATGGCGGATTTCCTGTTACCATGTTTCAAACTGTTGGAGCATAAAACTGTAGGTTAGATGGCCAAATAAGTAAGAATGGGATTGTGCTGTGAGCCTTCGCACGCCTAAATTCATGGAGGTCAAAAGTGTGATATTAAAAAAAAGTTAATAGAGAAAGAAAATAAAAAATAATGTACATTCTTCAGACGGTGTGTGTGGACTAGGGGATATGCCTAGTGTGTACGCTCGTGTTGGGTGCGATTCCCACGTGCGGGGATCGCGCCCAACACACGCGAGATCCCCCCCCACCCCGGATTGCGCGAGGCCAACCTCTCTTGCCACTTTGTCTTCCTCTCATCCAGCCATTCATTTAACTTCTTACGGTCATTTTTTTTTGAAAGTGGTTGGTATCGTGAAATTGTATTAAATCAAAAAAGGAGGGATGTACAAGTATGATCAAAATGTTCCCCAAAAATCCCTTGACAAAATCCACACCAAGATGATGTGGCACCCACTCCCCCTTAACAAAACAAAAAAGGAGGAACTGCGTGAGTGTACTTTACATAGAACCGAAGCCCACTCACTTTTTTCAAAATAAAAGAAACAATCTTCTTTGGAGCTTTAGCTTCCCTCCTAAAGACTTTATCGTTTCTTTCTCCCCATAAGGACCAAAGACTCTATAAAGATGATGTTGGAGCTTTGAAACAATCTTCTTTGGAGCAGATGCTTGTGTCTGTATTCACAACTTCATCATAACTTCATAAGGCAGCAAAAATGTTTCAACATTACAGATTGCTAAACAAAGGATGAACATGTATTGATGTTGGGTTACAATTATCTTTTCTGCTTAAGTTTTGTTATAAGCAAAGATTTCTGCTGTGTCCTTTCTGACTTGACGAGCCTTTTACACATGGAGCACGTCTACCTTTTGTATTCTCGTATTTTTTCATTTCATCTGTTGCTATCATTAGTAATTAGCAGAGCATCATTTAAACACTGTTTATAATAGTGACTCTCCATTTTTGGGATTTTTTTGGTAGACTACCGTTTGGGAACTTCCTTTCAAGGAAACATTTTAAGAATTGTGTCCTTTGCTGAGTGCCCTATGCCTGAATGTTTGCCATCTTTGTTCATTATTTAAATATGCTTTACCAGGAGCTGGCTTTTACTTAAATGCGACAGAAGAGAAGTGGAAAAACTGGCAAATGTATGACTATGTTGTTAAGGAATTGCCAAAGCTTCTTAAAGAAAATTTTCCACAGCTTGACACTTCACGTGCATCTCTTTCTGGTCACTCAATGGGTGGGCATGGAGCCTTGACAATGTACCTGAAAAATCCAGATAAATACAAGGTGCCTCTTTGCTAGGTTTCCACGTGGATGGTATCGGCGGTGAATAGAAGCCTATTTCCTTGAATGTTATTAACAGCATCATTTTTGTTATGTGTTCTATTGCAGTCTGTTTCTGCCTTTGCACCAATATGCAATCCTGTCAACTGCCCTTGGGGACAGAAGGCTTTCTCAAACTATCTGGGTAGCAACACATCTGATTGGGAGGTAACATTCTTGTCATTATATTCAACAATATAGTAACTCCAAAAGCAATGCTTAGATAATCTTGTCACTTGAACAGTGGTTCTGAGTTTTTGTAGATTACTGCTCTGAATAGTTTTAATCCATGCACTGCAACTTAGTTTTTGATAATTCTGTGAGTGATATCTACTTTCTGCATTTCTTTTTGCAGGAATATGATGCAACATGTTTGGTTGGAAAAGTTAATAAAGTCTCAACATCGATCCTAATTGATCAGGTAAACTACAAGCACATTTCATCCATGATTAAGTGATTTCTCGGCGGTAAATAGCAAGAGGACTGGCTACTTAGAAAATACTAGTTTTGTGCAAACAGCTGAATCGACTTTATTCAGCTTTTATATTCAAGTGGATCATCCTTTTTTAAAAAGAATATGATTAAGTAACGGAGAACGCCTATTATCACTGGAACTAGTTTGGTTATCTGATGCTGTTAGAGAGATTATGTATGTTGTATATCCTTATTAGATTAGGACTGCTAGTCCTTATATTAGCATTGTAGTTCTATGTAGATTTATATATGAGTCCTATTTTCACTTGCATCAGAAATCATCTCGTGCACCTGTATATATATATTGGTCTATAGCCCTAATAGGGAGATTTTTAGTACTCTCAACTATTCTACCCACTCTCATATTCTAATATGGCATCAGATCCACGATGAGGTTTCATCTCTGGTACAACATGCAGACTTTATCTGAGCGGAGCAAGGAGCACACAGGTTCTCTGTGGCAAGATCAGGGACTTTGTTCCCTGCTGCCATAACCTTTTTTTCTCACTGCTACAACTGAAAGTTTCTTCTGCTGCCACACAACCCGGTCCTTTTTCTGCTGCTATTAAAATCTAGTTTTGAAGATGTTGGACTTTGATCATGTTCAGAAGAAAACACATTCATTGCATTCCCTCCACTTTCTAGGGTTTGATTGAACTCCATATTATCTTTCTGAATTCAAAGCCCGTTACACATTCATTGTATCCCTGCAAGGGAAAGGCGGAGAAGATACCATACAGAAATGGCTATGGAAGTTACCCAAGTTCTTTTGAATGCACAGTCAATAGATTCAGCGGTTCGCAAGCATGCTGAGGAAAGTTTAAAACAATTTCAGGATCAAAATGTTACTGGGTTCTTGCTATCTCTTTCGAGTGAATTAGCAAATAATGACAAGCCTGTTGTTAGCCGTAAATTGGCAAGCTTGATTCTCAAAAATGCCCTGGATGCAAAGGAGCAACACAGAAAATTTGAGCATGTGCAGAGATGGTTATCATTGGATGTAGCTGTTAGGGCCCAGGTCAAAGGATGTTTACTACAGACTCTCTCTTCACCGGTGATTGATGCAAGATCTACTGCATCTCAAGTTGTTGCAAAGATTGCTGGTATTGAGTTGCCTCAAAATCAATGGCCTGAACTTATCAGTTCTCTCTTGTCAAATATTCACCAACTTCAGCCAGATGTTAAGCAAGCAACTTTGGACACCCTAGGTTACATGTGTGAAGAAGTCTCCCCTGATGAAGTTGATCAAGAGCAAGTCAATAAGATATTGACAGCGGTTGTTCAAGGCATGAGTGCTTCTGAGGGAAACATTGATGTTAGGCTGGCTGCAACTCGAGCTCTGCATAATTCTTTGGGATTTGCTCAGGCAAACTTCGGGAATGATATGGAGAGGGATTATATCATGAGAGTCATTTGTGAAGCTACTCTGTCCCCTGAGGTGAAGATACGGCAGGCTGCATTCGAATGCTTGGTCTCCATATCCTCCATGTATTATGAGAAGCTTGCATCGTATATGCAGGACATATTTAACATCACTGCAAAAGCTGTGAGGGAAGATGAGGAACCTGTTGCTCTACAAGCTATTGAATTCTGGAGCTCAATATGCGATGAAGAGATTGACATCTTAGATGAATATGGAGGGGATTTTTCTGCTGATTCTGACACCCCTTGCTTTTATTTTATCAAGCAGGCACTACCTGCGCTTGTCCCTATGCTGTTGGAGACACTCCTTAAGCAAGAAGACGACCAAGATCAGGATGAAGGAGTTTGGAATCTTGCAATGGCTGGAGGAACATGCTTGGGCTTGGTTGCACGGACCGTGGGAGATGACATTGTGCCTCTTGTTATGCCATTCATAGAAGAAAACATTAACAAACCTGAATGGAGGCAGCGAGAAGCAGCAACTTATGCATTTGGTTCTAAAATCTGAAATACCGGTCGGATGGCCGTGCCGGTCATTCCAATACGACCGGGGAGATGAAAGTGACTTGTCAGAACTGACGGAATCCAAATCGGATGCCCGGTTTGAGCTCGGCGCTCAAACTTCATTTTTAAAATACACTTATTTCAAATGAACTGTTAGGACGGGTCCGGGGGTCTAAAATCTGAAATACCGGTCGGATGGCCGTGCCGGTCATTCCAATACGACCGGGGAGATGAAAGTGACTTGTCAGAACTGACGGAATCCAAATCGGATGCCCGGTTTGAGCTCGGCGCTCAAACTTCATTTTTAAAATACACTTAGTTCAAATGAACTGTTAGGACGGGGCATTTGGTTCTAAAATCTGAAATACCGGTCGGATGGCCGTGCCGATCATTCCAATACGACCGGGGAGATGAAAGTGACTTGTCAGAACTGACGGAATCCAAATCGGATGCCCGGTTTGAGCTCGGCGCTCAAACTTCATTTTTAAAATACACTTAGTTCAAATGAACTGTTAGGACGGGTCCGGGGGTCTAAAATTCGAAATACCGGTCGGATGGCCGTGCCGATCATTCCAATACGACCGGGGAGATGAAAGTGACTTGTCAGAACTGACGGAATCCAAATCGGATGCCCGGTTTGAGCTCGGCGCTCAAACTTCATTTTTAAAATACAAGATGAAATTTGAACTTATATTGTGTGTGTGTATTTATATATATGAAAATGAGCTGGCTTAAACTATTGGCATACTCTTGTTAATGCTTGATTTCTTTATTAAGTCTTGTTAATGCTTGATTTCTTTA
Source organism: Amorphophallus konjac (assembly GCA_022559845.1). Taxonomy (NCBI): domain Eukaryota; kingdom Viridiplantae; phylum Streptophyta; class Magnoliopsida; order Alismatales; family Araceae; genus Amorphophallus; species Amorphophallus konjac. The sequence continues at coordinate 13,922,448 of CM040127.1, read as the reverse complement.
TTAAGGATTTGATTATAATTTTTTTAAATGATATACAGGATCATCCGTCGCGAGATGTTGGACGAGACGACGACCAGGATGATGTTGGACGAGACGACGACCAGGATGAGACATATGTGGAGGATTTGTGATTTTATTTTAGTTGTGTATGTTGTCATTTTATTATTATGGATGTATGATTAATTTGTGATTTTATTTTAATTGTGTGTAATTTGAGGTTCGTGGAGATTGTGATCCGTGTAGTTGATTTATTATTGTTTTATGAAATTGTTATTTATCAGGTGTTTGTATGTGATGAATTTGAGATTTGTCGATATTGTTGTCTGTGTAGTTGATTTTATATTTATGTTATGAATTTGTTATTTATCAGGTAATTTATTTATCAGTTTAAATAAATTTTTTAAAAAAAAATAATGCAAAATTAGCGACCGCATGGAGACTGAATTGCGACCGAATAGCGACTATACGTTATATTTCTTTTATTAAATAATTATACTTGGCGACCGACTGGCGACCGACTAGCCACCGAATAAATCCGATAGGTTAATTTTATTTTTTAAAATACAACAAATGTAGCGACCGAATAGAGACTGAATAGCGACCGAATTATTAGCGACCGGTCAGGCGACCGATTATAATCGGTCTCTGGTAACGACTGATACTGCGACCGAATTATGTCGGTCGCTATATAGCGACTATTATATAGCGACCGACATATTCGGTCGCTATATAGTATCTGTTCGGTCGCAATGTAGATTTGCGACCGATCTACGACTGAATAGCGACCGATAGGTCGGTCGCTATCCGCGATTTTTCTTGTAGTGTAGTATCGGGTCTGCTCGGTAGTTCTATAGGGTATATCCGGTATCCGGGATCCGGGCTGTAATATCTCGGACCTTTCGGATCCTTCTTCGTGGGTCCCGGATCTGGTTTACGGAGAGTCCGGCTCCGTTGTGTCCGAAATTTCGTTTCGGACATCTTTCGTGTTCGGATCGGCGCGATCCGGAGTTGTTTCGGAGGCCCGGAGGCGTTCCGCGGCTTTTCCGCGCGTGTTTTCCGATTCCCGGTGTGTGTTTCGGCTTTTTCTTCGGAAGCTCGCTGCGGGCGAACCGGGCGGTTCACCCGAGCACGAGTGGTACCGTTGCGATCGGTGCGTTCCGAGGATTCTGGAAATGTATTTTTCTTTTTTTTGGTATTTTTCTGAAAAATCAGATTTTCTATATAATCCCATTTCTTTTCTTTTTTTCTTTTCTCCTTTCTCTTTCTTCTTCTTCTTCTTCCTTCCTTCCCCAACCGTGGCCGCCCTCCTCTCTCTCCCTCTCTCCCATTCGGACGCGGTGAGCCCCTCCCCGACTGTTGACGGCGGCAGGGCGACGGCGCGGAAGCGTGGGTGGCGGCGAGGCGAGCTCGTGGGCGTGCGGCAAGCGTGGGAAGCGTGGGGAGTTCGTGAAGCTTAAAGCGTTCTTCGTGGTTTGTGGGCGATCCGGCGGAGCATTCGCTCCATTGAGGTAGGGTGACGTTCCTTAGCCTCATGCCGTTCATTCCCGTGGTTTGTAGGCCGCGGGGAGGCCGAGAGGGACTAGATCGAGCACGTATGGGGTTTTTCCATGATTTGGGGAGAGCCGCCCGATCTATGGATTTGATGCATGGATTTACGTTTTGATGACCTAGAATCATGCTAGGGGTCCTTAGGGGTCATTCCCCTTATTTTCCCCCTCTCCGGTGGAGGCATGGGGCGTGATTGGAGTTTTTGGGCGTTTCCGCCGTTTTCGGGCGCGGACTGAGAACGCGCTATACTCCAGTAGCGCGTTCTTGATGGTCGCGCTGCACCGACAGGGCGTGCTCATCGGAGAAGATGAACAGGAGGCGGTTCTGGTCGCGCTAGGGGTCCCTAGCACGATCTGCCTTGTCGCGCTAGGGGTCCCTAGCTCGACCTGTCTTGTCGCGCTAGGAGGCCCTAGCGCGATATTCCTTGTCGCGCCAGGGGGTCCTAGCGCGTTCTTCTTGTCGCGCTAGGAATCCCTAGCGCGATCTGTCCTGTTGTCGGGCGTTCCTTTTGGGCCGGGTGTGTGTCCTGGACACCCCGCGGAGTTCCGGGACCGTGTCTTTGGGTGTTCGGAGGTTCCGTTTGCCTTGGTCATGCGTTTGGCTGTGGGCGGTGCGTCCGTTTCTTCTCCGACTGTGGTCACCGTGCGATGGTGATGGTACGTGGGACAGCCCCCGTACTTCGTCAGGTTCGGACGTTATTTTCCGTTGTCTAGAGAGTCTACTCCTTCAGTGACCCTCCACTAGTCGTAGCCTATCAGTACGCGTGTGCTGATCGCACCAGGGAGTGGTGTACGGGCTTACCCTGAGGACGGTTTTAGACTGGTTACCGTCGGGCCCCTCGTCAAATCAGAGTCCAGTGCCAGGGGAAAACCGGTCAGAGGGCCAGACCTAGGACGCGTGGTCTGTGCGTGCACACGTGGTTGGGGACAGTGGACGCACGTCGACGGGCGTGACCCCAGCTAGTCACTTGTTCGTGGTTACTTGTTCGGTGTCTGTGCCTAGGGCTGTCAATGGGCCGGGCCCGGGCCGGGCTTAGGTCGGCCCGGCCCGGGCCCGACTTATCAAGAGTAAGGCCCGAGCCCGGCCCGGGCCCGACATATGTCGGGCCGGGCCGGGTCGGGCCCGACATTACGTAAAAAATTCAAAGCCCGACTAAGGCCCGGCCCGGCCCGACTATTTAAATAAAATAATAAAAATAATAAAAAATAATAGATTTAATACTATAAAACTTATAATCTCACTAAATAAATTAAAAGTTTTATATTAATTACATAATTTGTGTGAAAAGATAATTTTAAAATTTCTAATTAAGTAAAATAACATAAGTTTGACTAAATAGTTTTTAAAATTTGAAGTGATAATAAAAAAAGGGATCGGGCCGGGCCGGCCCGCGGGCCGAACTCAAAGCCCGAGCCCGGCCCGCGAGTCTAGTCGGGCCGGGCTTTTAGGCCCGACTAAAAACCCGCGGGCCGAAAAAGACCTTGCGGCCCGGCTCGAAATCGGGCCAAGCCCGCGCGCTTGTCGGGCCGGCCAGACCCATTGACAGCCCTATCTGCGCCTCGGGTAGGACCTATCACGTCAGGCGGTTCACCTGCGGTGCGGTGTAAGACGTCAGGGGACGCTACCGGCTGTGCTTCTAGTAGGTGGTACTCCTGTCGAGTACGGAGTGACAGACTGTCAGTCGAGTGTTTCCGACCTTCGGGTTTTATCGGTTCGACCTTTGAGATTTGGTCTTCTTACCGTGGCACGTGTGTCGGTTTGCGTGCCGTAGGGTCTTATCTTATAGAGTACAAGGCTTTCCCTTCAGAGGTACTCTCCGACCGCTAGTGTAGTGGTTTTTCGTTTTACGAGGTAGGGTTCGAGTGATCCCTACTGAGTCTTGTTCCGAGACTCATTCCCTGCGTGTTTTCACCGTGTTTCAGGTGAGACGCCACCTTCGGGGAGCGCGTCAGCAGTGCAGCGTGGTGCGGGTGCCCAGAGGTAGTGTCAGAGGTCAGAGCCGGGGGATGCCTCGTGTAGCTGTACTTTCCTTCCTTGTCACTGTACTAGTCGTGGACTATTGTTGTTGTTGTTATTTTATATTGTGGACCATGTAAAATGTTAATTTATTTCCTGCTTAATATTATAACTGTTTAATTTCTGCAATTATTTGTGATACTTGTGTAGTCTCCACACCATCCTTTTAACCCTTCCGAGTCTTCGAGCTCGTGGGTGGCGGTGCGAGTCTCGGGTTATCGGGCCTTCCCGGTAATCGATCGGATTCTCGGGTCGTTACACGGGTCGTCACAACCGGAGTGTGTTTTGGCTGCTGTGTAGCCGTGTGTGGTCGAGGAGCTTGCTCCTCGTGCAAGTTGTCTGTCAGCGCTTGTAGCGGACTAGCTCCACGTGTGTGTGTGGTTTCCTTTGGTCAAGTGTGAATTCTCACCAGGTTGGTGAGGGGTGGATGCATGTCTGCTAGATAGCAGCCGAATCACCTAAAAATCCCAGATTAGTGATTTGTTGTGGTTTATTCCATCTCTTCTACCTTCTTCACAAGTGCAATCATCTAGTTAGTGCATCTCACAATATTCTACTCTCAAATAATATGATTTCCAGCCTACAACCAAGCTTAAGTTGTTCAATCGAGTTCATTCTGTTCTGTAATTTTTATTTAACGTATAAGTGGTCAAGTATTATTTGTGAGGATCTATTCACTCTCCCTTTAGATTCACTCGTACCACTCATCATCATGGACTTGGGCATCCCCGAGAGAGCATCTTATCCACTTTTGGATGGCTCGATTTAGTCATCTCCTGAACTTTTCCCGAGCATTGGGGAGGCCTTCATTCGGGTGACCGAGCCAAAGTGCGGTGGACCTTATTGGACCTTTTAACTTGGGTCCTATAGTAAGTGGGCCCTATTGAGGCTGTCACCTATTAAGACCGTCACAGACCTTTGTGGGCCTTTGGGCCGTGTAAATGTTGGGCCATAAATCTCCCCCTCTCCACATAGTATTCACATAATTAATTTCCTCCTATACTCGTATTAGTAAAAATATGTGCCGTGTGCTGTACGCTCCGTCGAAAGCCTATACTTACGTAATGTGCTCTCTCTTTTGGTAAATGGAATTATTTAATTTGAGACCGTTGAGCTGGTGCAATTATGACACATCCGTCCTCTCTCTGCCTATATCACTAGCTAGCTTGGTTTCTCTACGTTAACTAAGATGGTAACTAATTCTAACCAGTGATAATTTTGTCTACTACTTATTGAAAGGGAAAAAAGAAGAGGAAAAGTGAATTTGTCACTAGAGATGTAAATTGATCAGATTCAGTTTGGTTAGACTAATACTATTTCTTATCCGTAAAAAATTTATAAATATCATATTCAAAAAGTATCCTATTATTTTTGCGGGTATGGATACGAATATATCCGTCACGAGTATGGATGTATATGCGGATATCTGTTCTGTCTATAAATTATGAGTCCACGTCCACATCCAAGAGAGTGTGGGATTTATAAGAAGTGAAAAAAAAGAAGTCCGATCAATAATTTTCTTACCAAAATAATTTTTATATTTTATAAAAATATCATTACAATTTTAGCAAGAAGATCCAACTCACGTACAAATCCAACAAGGAGGATAACGGGTTGAGCTCATATCAAAATCATAGGCCTAACGTACACAATGAGTTATTAAGAATGAGTTCAGATCGGATATGAATTCGGATGTGTTAAATTCATATCATGTCCGAATACGAAATATGTATATTAAACATATCTGAATCCGAATCCATATCTATTTATTCAGATATTATCCGACTCATCACGGGTCGGTGACGCTGGTAATCAAATCTACATGTATTTTTGACATTCTCACTTGTCACTGTGTGTAGATTTAGCATGGAAGTGATCTTCTCCTCTTCTTTTCAGTGGCATAACAAATCCCATCATTGTTTTGACAGACATTATAGCCATCACAAATAAGAAAGTAGGAGTGATGACAATTTAATTGGAGCAATTAATCGTATATAATATATATCCTTTGAGTAGAATTCAATTCCTTAATTAGTATGATCGATCAAAACGCACCTTCATAGTGCATGCCGATCACTACTTAATTCAAATGTATCATGATTGACGGAGGAGAGACTGCGGGGCCGTGGGGAAAAAGCGAAGAGAAATACTGAATACTCGTCCCGGGTGGTTACCCATCCCGGACCGGCGAGTGCATTACACCCATCTCGTGAGCTAATAATAATCTCGTCCCGGACGGGTATCTGCCCCCTGCGGGCACCAAACATTACTCGTAACCGAATATGGTAAGAGTTAGGAAGCACGTCGAGCGCTATCATGACGTCAAGTATTAATTAATACTGACCCGGGCTGATTACCGCTTAATTATTTTTCATTAACTGATCGACCACTCTTGGATCTGCAGCAGATGGCTGCGATTAATTAGCTGTTCGACGGTACCGTGGCATTTTCCTGCAGCCTGCGCATGCAGCGCATATATAAATACATATAGCACTTGGCATGACCTGACCGAACCTAATGTTGGAGCTCATGTCCGTACCCATCGTCATGTGATCCACCACAGGATATAAATATATATATATAAATAAATATATATAGCAAAAAGGGCGAAACACTTTCAAAGGGGCAGGGGGAAAACGATCCAACAAGCTTCTTCGGGGCTGTGTTTGTGTGCGTGTAAATATAGATGGCTAGTGGGCTCTACCATCCTCCTAAGTCCTAACAAAGCTTTTAATAAAAGATTAGTATAGCCTTGCTCAGCGTTATCTTTAATAGAGAATTAAAGAAGGAAACAACAGAACCCGAAAAAGAAGAAGAAGAAGAAGAAGAAGAAAAAAAGAGAGAGAGAGAGGATAAAGGCATATGCAAGGTGGATGGCCGTGGAGAGTATGCTCTGTGTCGGCCGTTGAGGGCATGGACAAGAGCATGAAGACAGGCAGGTAGTGACTGCGGCGCGCGGACCCTCCGCTGGCGTCTGAGCAAGATCGAGGAAAGTTAGTGTGCTAGTTTATTCTCTCGGGGGAGATCGAGACCTGGGAACTTGCTGTTAATTATCTCCATCTGGAGGCTATGAGTGACAAGTTATTCCTTGTTGGTCGAAGAAAGAGCTAGCGAACGGGACGGAGACGATTCTCCTTGCACATTGGCACGCCGTTGTCTGAAAAACTTGGCTCTCGTCTGCTCTACTGCTTGAGTACGATCGACCGACGGCGGTGCACGTACGTGTTACTCTTAACTGTAAATTAGGCTAAACTCTGTGTAAGAGAGAGATGGCGGAAGAAGTTGATCGAAGTAAGGAGGCTTTGCTATAACAGGCTACGTGCGCGTGGCGGGTGCGCGCGCGGTCGGGGCTCCGTTTGTACGTACGCCATACGTAGCTATACATAGCTGCTTTACTTGGATTGCACTCGGTGCAGGGCAAGGTAAGCCAGGAGGCGGTAGCCGATCAGCATGAGGGCCATGATGCAGACGTCCGCCCACAAGTGCCTGAGGCCCACGGACCTAACAGACGGGAAGTCGACCACCCTGCACATCACCCGTTTGGAGCAATCGTAGTACTCGTCCTCGCGGAACTGTACCCCCAGCAAGAGCTTGTAGCAGTAGTAGCTGTAGCTGAGGTACTTAAGCCAGACGATGAACGGGGGGATGTGCTGGACGTAATAACCCCCGGCGATGAGGAAGACGAGGGTGGTGACGGAGGCTAGGGTAGTAGCCTGCTTGACGTCCATGAGGATAGCGCCGATGGCGAGGCCGAGGCTCTGGGAGACGAGCACGCTGTAGAGGACGACGAGGAGGGAGAGGAAGAAGGCGGCGGGGTCGGGCTTGAGGCCGCCCATCCAGTAGATGATGAGGACGAATGCGGTGGGGAGGGCGAGCTCCATGGGCAGGTCCCCCGCCGTGCGCGCCAGGAAGTAGGACGACAGCCGGTACATCCCGGATGACCGCTCCTTTACCAGCATCGACCGCTCCTGCGGGAACGTGAACACCGCGTTGTACAGCGGGAAGAAGCCCCAGAAGACGGAGAAGAAGAACATGAGCGCAGTCTGCACATAACCACCCATCCACAACCATGCATGAGTTAGAGCAGAAAATGAGTACACACCACCGTACGTATGTATACGCATGCATGCACAAATCGATCAATCGATCGATCACATGTCATTACATTATTATTAATTAGTCACCGCCTTATCTGTCTACTTAGTTAAACGGTACTACTTCATCATATCACTCATTAGTATAACCACCAGCCAGCAGGTGGTAGTGTGACGGTCAATTAAACGACGTTTCTTGTTTTCATGAGAGGTTGAAGGTGCATATATAGTTAACTTGCTACAGCTCGATCGCTGTTAAACACATGAAAATTGTAAGCATCCCGATCGAAACTGATCATATGTGGCTGATCATTTTAGTTAAGACTCTTGACATTTTTATTATGTGAAGCTGGACTTAAAAAGCATGAATTGTGAAGGTGTGCTTTTACCGGTGCAAGTAGTGATTTCCTCTGGTAGCGATGTCATTGGGTGGAAAGCGGAAGCGCGAAGGGGGATGGCTTTCTCTTCTCTTCTCTTCTCTTCTCATGGGGAGGGGGGAGGGGGTAGGGGAGGGGAGGGCTAATTAATGTGCGCCTGCCCGGCCACTTCAAAAGGCACGGTGGTGACACCCCATCAATCAGGCGGCGTCGGAGTTCCCATGATGGGACTACGGTGCACGCACTTTTGTGATGAGCCACGCCTGTCTGTCTGGAAGCCCACGACACTGACTAATAAGGTAGTTGGTCATACGGACCCACGGAAGGATCAACCTACATTCCGGCGGGCCAGGTCAATCTAACAGACCCCGAGATTGACGGCTTTGGCCCATTTGCCCCCGACCGGTGGTGGACCGACCACAGGATGTGGAAGTATGCGTGTGAATACCACATCCAACCAACCAGTTCCCAACTTCCCAGCTGGCGTAGCTACCTGCCTGCAGCCCGCTGCTACCCGGAAGGAAATCCGAAGAAGAGGTACTGTTTCATGTCTGATAGGCCTCATACGTACGTTGTGTGCACGCGGCAGCATGGCACGACACGTGGTCTCTGTGCAGATGGCAAAATATAATTCATTCAATGCCAGAGGAGGAGGAGGAGGAGGAGGAGGCTTTACGCGATCCTGGATGTGGGAGGGCGGGGTGTGCCACCAGAGGAGGCCGGCGAGCGTGGCGACGCTGATGACCTGGAAGATGCGCAGCCGGTTGAAGGCCTCGTACCTTCGCTCCTTGAGGCTCCTGCTTAGCAACACTCTGAACTGACCCCACCAGCTGGTGCTCCACTGCTCCTTCCGCCCTGCATTGGTGGCCCATCCAGAAATATACAGTTGAAGTTGGTGGGGGGCCGGGCTCTCGGGGAGCTTGATCATGCAGGAAGAGAAAGGTACTTACTGGTGAGGGGGGTGTCCCTCGCGTGCCCGTTGCCTCCGTAGCTGGCCAAGTCCGTAACCACGCAGAGCTCGGCCTTCAGCCTCGTGGCAATGTTCTTGTCGTACGCGGAGACGAGCATCTGCCTCACCATCTTCTGCTCCTGCTCGATGCTGCTGGCGTTGAGCTCGCGGTGCTCGGCGGCAGCGTGCTTGGAGTCGGGCGCGATCCCTGCCCAGTCGATCGAATTGACAGAGTCAGACCGGCAACAAAAGATAAAGTGGAGGGGGAGAGCTGGGTGGGGGGACAACATGTAGTGGAGCCTTCTTTTTTTTTTCTTCTTAGTGGAGCTAGCTGAGCTGCCCAATCAATGGGACCATCATGCAACAGATCTAGCTAGTTAGGTACCATTTAAAGGGTGTTTCTAATTTCCAATTTTATCATTCATAACTCATGGGGCGTGTCCCATTTTGGAGCTCTCGACGATTCGATCGATGGAGGAATTCGTGTAGTGGAGTGGGAAGGGAATTAAACATCGTCCCTCCAAATTTAATTAGTTGATTTGGCTCTGTGATGATATTTATCTTGCGCGTCTGCATCCGCCCGCCCCTAAAATGTGGAAGTGGACGCAAGGATTATGTGCCTCGACTATTGAATTAGGTCCTCGAACGACTAGCTTCCCTGACAGAAGGAAGAGTCACGCACGTCTATGTTTATAGCCGTGGGTCCCGTGATCGCAGGGATCGAAATACGTTGTATATATATATATATACATGCTAGGACCGTACTGTAGGAATTCGACGAGCGACCCGCCGGGTGGATCAGATCAGTAGAGGGAAGTGGACGTACGTACGTACCATTAGCGAGGTCCAGCATCAGGTCCGCTGGGTTGACCGTGACCGAGGTCCGGAAGCCAATGGAGGAAAAGTAGTCGAGGGCGGTGGAGGCCGGGCCGTGGTAGACGGGACAGCCCTCGGCGAGCAGCACAACCTTGTCGAACATGTGGTAGAGGCGGCTGGAGGGCTGGTGGATGGTGGTGACCACCGTGCGGCCTCCGGCGGCCAGCCGCTTGATTGTGGTAAGGATCCGCTGGGCTGTGGTGGAGTCGAGCCCCGAAGTCGGTTCGTCTAGCAGCAGCAGGCTGGGGTTGATGAGCATCTCCTGCCCGATACTCACCCGCTTCCGCTCCCCGCCGGAGATGCCACGGAAGAGCGGACCCCCGATCATGCTGTGGGCGCACCGCCCCAGCCCGAGCTCCGCGATGACGCGCTCCGCCTGGGCCACCTTCTCCTGCCGGGCCAGCGAGTCCGGCAGCCGGAGCAGGGCAGTGAAGACGAGCGTCTCCGTCACCGTGAGGTGAGGGTAGAGCACGTCGTCCTGGGCCACGAAGCCCGTCCGACGGCGCATGCTCCCGGAAAAGGGTTGACCATTGTAGGTGATCTTGCCGCTGAGCTTGCCGCGGAGCCGGCCACCCAGCGCCGTAAGGAGCGTCGTTTTGCCGCTCCCCGACGGGCCCAGCATGGCCAGTATCTCCCCGGGGCAAACCAGACCGGTGATGCCGTTGAGTATCGTCTTCTCCACCCCACCACCAGCGAGGCCGGGGCCACCTCCGCACCAACCGGTGCCGAGGCCGTTCTGACCAACCTTCACCCTGTACACCACCTCCTCAAACTGCGCGCGCAGGAAGTTGCATGGATTAGTGCATGATCAATACGTAAAATCGAGTGAAATCAGTATCCGCGCGCGCGAAAGGCATGGAGTATAGCTGGGTAAGGTGGGATGGCGAGGATGGGTGGATATATACAAGTTAAAGGTGACCCGGACGGCAAGGTGGGCATACATATATATATATATATATATCGATATATAGAGGGGCTTTAAAATGAACGAGATGAGGTACTCGTTACATACGTACCTTGAGGGTGACTGGATACACCGCATGCACGGGCGGCGCATGGAATACGGCACCCGACGACGACTGGGAGGTCGTGTGCGATGAGGCGGCCACGCTATCCTGCTGCCCGTCGCCGGGGGGGAGGCTGCAGGCTGCGGTAGCGGCCTCGTTCGGGGGCATCGTTTGGTCGGTCGGCAGCCGCAGTTCTGGAAAGGGGCGAGGAGGAGGAGGCCGGCGGAGGTACTGGTGGATTGAGATGAGAGGGGCGGACGGTGGTGCTGGTGCTGGTTTGAGTTTGAGTAAGGTGGGTGGGTGGGGGCAGGGCATACATATACACACAAGAGAGAGCGGAGAGAGGGATTGGAGTGGGGGGGGGGGGGGGCGAGGGCGATCGGTGACGAGGTATGTCTTCTTTGAGTGGGACGGATCTTATCGTGGGATGTGGTGGTGGTGGGGTGGGAGGGGGTGTGTTAGTTGGGGGCGGGGGGGGGGGAGAGAGGAGGGGGCCCACCGTTTTCCGTTTGCACTTTAATCTGACTGTTAATAAGCAGCCTCATAACCATCATCATTTATGCCTAATCAAATATCTGGGGTGTTGGGGATGGGAGGGCGCCCCAATAATTAATCCCCCGGGATGTGGGCATGTCGATCTGCTACGTAAGTTTGTGTCATTTCTTCCTCCCCCTCTCCCGTCGTCTCCACACCGGTTCGGACGCTGTGCCGTCGGGCTCGGGCATCCTCTACCAGCAGCCGGTCCATCCACGCCATTCATTTAATCTTGCAGATGCTCTCTCTCTCTCTCTCTCTCCTCTGGTAATCTACTTTACGATCCGCTTTAATTTGGGTGAGTGATGGGAAGCATAGGGATGAAAAATATGTTTTAAAAGAGAGTCCGGATTCTCTTATTATGGTACTATACTGTAAAGCGGACCGTATGTAATAGGAGACTATCAAAGGTTCTATTAATTTTTTCTTCCCTAGGTAACTGCATCTAGCCCATTTAACCGGTTTCTAATACAATTAAACTTTCACAAATATAAAATGTTTAAATATATAGCATTATCTTTATCTGTTCAGAGTTACATCTATCTGTTCACCACTGTACGTTGTACACACAGATACAACACTAAACTTTTGAATGTACATTAGCATTGTATTTATCTGCTCAACATTGTATTTAAAATTTACTAAATGGATTAATAAAGAGATAAAGAGAATCTGTTAATTAAAAGGTTACACGGACACGTGATAATCTCAATTCTATTAGGGTGATTTTGGTACGGAGTTAGATTAAAGATGGACTAAGTCAACCCGATTAAAGTAACTCGGAATTAACCCAATTTTGATTTGGTAGGAGGGTAGTTAATCTGGGAGTAAGGGTGTGGACTAACATAATTTTAATCTAGTATGATTTGGTGAATAGTAGGTTAATCTAATAATAATGAGAGAGAGAAATAACATTTATTATGAGAGAGAGAGACACATTTAATTGAACATTTATTGAGGTAGGAGGTTAACTCACCTTAACTCACCCTTGGGTGTGGGTTTCAAAATCCGAAAATATCCCTGGGTTAGCCCTTAACCTAATCCGACTAACATTAACTCCTTACCAAAGTACAAAAAAATTTATCCGGAGTTAACTTAGAATTAACAACGAGATAAACTAATACCAAAGAGAGGCTTAATCTCTATTTGATAATACAGAATAGAAAAATCAAGTTAACTTAAATTCATGTAATTTATTCTTTTTTTTTTACTTTGAAATATTTCCGAGTTAAAGTGGAATAGCTCATTCTCTTTAGAACGAGTTATTTCAAGAAAATCTGAGGGTGAAAAATCTATCTCTTATTAAATTGTTATTTTATTTATTCTACGGACTTAATTAAACTCTTTTATCTCACCTTTATTCTGTTGTCAAAGAGGTCTTTAAAATTGCTCCATCGGATCCAATCCTCTCCTACCTCCAGACGGTTTAAATGAACTTAATTTGTTATAGTACTGATGAGAAGATCGAATACGAACTGGGCAGCTTAAATCCTATAACTTACCGTCACGCAAGGTGTGCAGTTGACCGCCTCGACGAATTCGTACCGTACGTTTTTGACTTGGAATCTTTTGATGCACACGAGAAACTTGTACCTTTATGCTTAATTATTACGTACATGCTCGTAAATCCTCTCTCATTTTATCCGCCCGGAAAATAATTATACATGACGACATGAGAAAGTTCCCCTATTACGTGCTCACGTGAGATCTTAATTATTTAGGAACATAATTAAGATTGATCACTTCACGGGCGTCAGTCACACTGTTTTTCTTCTTTCTTTTACGATCTTCTTCAGGAATATTCTCTTTATTAATCATCAAAAATGGTTTATGAAACATTTTAGACCTTGCCGTTCTAATATTATTAATTAATTTTCCATGCATGGGAGGTAATTAAAGATCAGTTATTATTAGTTGGGGGCGAATTGTGTCCCGGCCGTCCTCCATCTATCTGTACATCAAATACCCTCCTTAATTTTTCTACATAAATAATATTTAAGCTGACTCGACCATCGATCAATTAGAACTTTCACCAACAGCGAGTAATATTTAAAGGACGTGGACATGAAAAAATGAGAGGATTTACGATAAAATTCCAAAAAGGGCGGCAAGATTAAAGAGGGGGGGGGGGGAATACATTCCTTGAATTCATTTTAGTGCAAGAAATTTTTTATTTTGTATTTCAGGAAGGTTTAAGTCTAGCTCCGTGTGATAATAAAGGGGTCGGTCTTATTAATTAATTAATTAGGAGGACATGTATATCATTTGCTTCTCGTGATCCCGTGCATGAACAAGCTTGAAACAGTCGTGAATTGATGTGGGGGTGGCGGAGGGGTATATATATATATATATATATATATATATATATATATATAAGGTAATATTTGTAAGGTGAGTCGAAGTTTCCAGTTCATCTCTTCATTACGAAAGGGGGTGAACGCTCCATCTTGATCACCCGACGGCATCGATATATATGTTCACTGCACCGCTAGAATTTGGAAGCGCCAACAAATTCGATTTTAGGCCACCGCCTGATTCTAATTAACTAGGTAGATATATGTAAAGGCACGATCCAAGGCATGAAGTGTGACTAAATTAATTGTTGCAAGCACCAGCAATGAGATGGCCGCCAATTAATTAATCAAGCATAAAGGTCCGTCTGGGAAGTTCGCAGTAGGGATGTCAACGGGTCGGATACGGTTCGGATAGTGGACTATCCGTTTCCGTATCCGATAAGAAATATTGTATCCGTTTGCTGTTTGTTAAGAATTCGAAAAATGGTGTATCCGAAACTATTTTCTAGTATCCGAAAATATGCGGTTAACGAGCGGTTAGCGTATAGTTATCGGTAATAAGAGTACATAAATTATGAAAATTTAATATAAAAATAGCTCAATTAGAATAAAATCAGTGTTATCAGAACCGGACCGACCGGTCGGACCGGTCCGACAGTAAACCGGTCAAGGAACCGGTCTGATTAAGGCCGGTCCGGTCTAATATTAAATCAGGGTAGTACATGCAGTCTCAGGGTAACATCCACGGTCTCAGGAGAACATTTGATGTCAACGATCAGGGGGAGCACATGCAGTCTCCGGGGATCATCCACGGCCTCAGGAGAGCATTTGATGTCTCAAGGGAGCATACATGACCAGAGATTCAGGGCAGAGCATATGTCAACCCTTTAGGAGACCACGTGCAGTCTCAGGGGAGCATCCACGGTCTCAGGAGAGCATCCTTGGTGAAAGAGGAGTATACAGTCGAGAGTTCAAGTCAATTTGATGTCAACCCTTTGACGAAGCACATGCAGTCTCCGACGGCCATCCACGGTCTCAGGAGAGCATTTGATGTCTCAGGGGAGCATACATGACCAGGGTTCAAGGCAAAACATATGTCAACCCTTTAGGGGAACACATGCAATCTCAGAGGAGCATCCACGGCCTTAGAAGAGCATCATTGGTCCCAGGGGAACATGCAGTCCGATTTCAAGGTAATTTGATGTCAACCATTTGGGGGAGCACATGCAGTCTCCGGAGACCATCTATAGTCCCAAGATAGCATTTGATGTCTTAGGAGAACATGCATGACTAGGGTTTAGGACAAAGCATATGTCAACCCTTTAGGTGAAATTTAATCTTCGCCGTTAAATTTAGATCTAAGGGATAATATTAATAATATATATTTTATAATATTTAATGATAACGGATAGATACGGGTTCGGAATGAGGTGTATCCGTTTCCGTATCCGCTATGAAATCGGATATATCCGTATTCGTATCTATTAAGTTATCGGAAAAAAATATGTATCCACTTGATGTTCGTTAAATTAACGAAACGGGTGATTAACGAATTAACGAAACGAGTGATTAGCGAATTATTAATTATCATTGACATCCCTAATTCGCAGTAGACCACCTACATGAGTGGAGAGAGGGAGGGGGCGCCGGCAACCTTCTTTTGCCTTCCCCAAGGCACGTCATCTCTCAACCCGGCCCGGACAGTAGTGCGTACGTACTGTTCCACGGGGAACGGCCGATGGAGGGGAATATATATTATTGGTTGCTGCTTAATTAATCAATCAAATTAATACACCCCGCTCCAGCTACTCCGCCATGGTACGTACGTAGAATGTTTGCGCGCACCAGCTGATTAATTAATTATAGAAGAGAGATAGAGGCCATGATCACTTCACTTGGCCCCAAATCAATTGCCATGTGGGTTGGAGCCGGGGTCGGTCGATCGACTTATAATTGGTGGCCTGTAAAAGTGGGTGCCGTAGAGTGCAAACTAAGAAGTTGGGCCGGAAGACCGAAGTTTGCACCAGAACCAGCGGGTGGCCCAGCTAGCTCTCCTTTCCAAAAAGAGAATAATCTCACGGCTGACATGGGAAAGCATCCTCCACCTGATGGAGGGGCCAGAGATCAGGAGGCGCGAGAGCCCGAGTAGGATCGATCGAGTCCCACCCCAGCTAATTAAACTGTGTGCGGTTTACAACTCTCTCTCTCTCTCTCTCTCTCTTAATATCCCATGGCAAGCCAGAACACACGCACTAGAGGCCGGCCGGGAGCTGCATGGGGAAATATTTGAGAACAGGGAATTAAAGAGAGGTTAATTAGGCAGGGAGATCAGAACCCACACCAGTGGGGCGGCGAATGAAAAGGGAGGAGGATAAGGGAGGAAGGCTCGTGCTTTTGCTTTTGTAATTTCTTCCTGCTTGCTTCTCCTTTTCCTTTTCCTCTTGTCCTAGCTGCCTAGCTAGCTCCTACTGCGATCAACTGATGCCCGGGTGCTTGCATGCTTAGGCATCGGGAGGTTTGAATTCAACGGTGGAATCGGCATTTCAGAAAAAGAATGAATGCCCCCCCCCGCGGATCGGATGCGTGCATGTGATGATTACCTGTAGTATGATTTTAGCTTCTTTATGTGAGAGTCGATTCTCTGATGCTTCGGCGACGCCGAAGAAAAGAGTAGTAGTACGTAGTAGAAAGATTAAAAGGGAAACGCAAGACACCTGTGGAGGCATGGGAGTTTGGATGTTGCTTCAGGGGTTAAAAAGTGTTACACGGGTCTGGTATTACATCCCTATGATTTATCTGGTGGAAAATATTTGGTGGGAAATAACGTCCGAGAAAATTTACAACCACCTAATGAAATATCAGAAATATTCTTGAGTACGATCTCAAGGGACAACCTACGATACTTAAAGTCATCAATAGATGTGAGAGCAAAACCGTAGATTAAGTTAGAGGAGGAGAAGAAGAGATAAGGGGAGGGAACGACTGCTCGGATGAGGGACGAGTGCTCGAAGAAGGAGACGTGACTCAAATGAGAAGGAGAACTCTCAGCCGTTGTCTCTATTTTTACGTTTATATGTGAGATTCCTTCTTCGGCTCTCCTTCTACGTGTCTCTTTTTTTGCCCTCTATTTTTTCTTCCTCCATCTAGGTCTCTTAAGGATCTATTTATGTTGGTTGTGGCGGTGTCATATCTTTTTCAACTTAGTGAGGATGTGATTAATGGAGCAATGTATCACCTTGATCGTGAGATTATCTGTTGTTCACTCGTTTACTTTTTGAGAAAATACATCGTGATAGATATCTTGGCAGTATGAGTGTGACCTGATGTTCATGAAAATTAATTTTGTGATCGTAGTCAAAATGTTCATCCGTTGACGAATCTCACGACGTTCGAGACGTATGCATACATAGATCATGTCCGTGCGTCGATCAATGTTGATTGAGTCATATTTCTTGATTATCAGTTGACTTACGATGATCACTATAGATATGACGACATTCAGTAGACATGACGTTATTAGATCGCGTCGGATTCCGTAATTAAAATTGCCTGATCGAATTTACGTTTTTTCTTATTAATCTCCCTTCTGCTTTTCCATTTGTACGTACGTGGATGGAGGGTTGCGGGCTGAAAAAATGGCATCCGGGTGTGCATGGGATGCGTCGGAAATCGGAATATTGTGGGGGGGGGGGGGGAGGGGAGTCAGCTGGCCTGCCATTGCCGTGGGGCCGCGGGGTGGCATTATCGTCGCCGACCAGTTCTCTTGTGGAGGCGCATCGGAATCGAATGCGCGCGAGGGTGTACGCACACCCGCACTAACCTGCAGCTCCGAGATCCCCGTCTTACTTATTATTATCATTATTGGGGCGCGCGCGCGCGCGCACATATCTATACATATATATATATATATATATATATATATATATATATATTTGGTCGAGATCAAGGGATGACAACGAGCAGAACAACCAGAACTGCGACAACCAGAAACAAGGAAGTAAGCTCCGGGGGTTTGTCGATCTGAGCGGTTTTGTTTGGGGAATCAAAGCTAAAGATATCAAATCCTATCATCAGAGCCCTGCGTAATGTGACCGAGGGTATTACTTACCAATTAACACGCTGCCTTTTCCTGCAGCCATCTGATCAGTTTAGTAAATTAAAAGGCCCGCAGGCAGACGTGCCTGATCGATCGTGAGAAGCCCTTTAGCTTTTTCTTTTGTGTTTTCGTTCTATCCTCTCAATACATTAAATAGTCTTCTTACTTGTCATGCATCTACGTACCCAAGTTGAGATTTCGACACGTGGTCGCCACTAGGGTTGGAGGAATGGCCAGCCTTTGCAATCCCACCGGTGACGTCGGAACCGAGTTCCTCAGAATCATTGAGATCGCAGTCTTGTCTATATGGAGGGCCCCACTCACCTCCACTGATCACCCATTATTCACTCACCCCTTAATCCCTCACTCTCATTCTGTTCCTTTATTTTTAATCTTTAATCTAATTATTTTGCTTTCCCCCCCCTCCTTTCCTTTCAGTCTAGTAGCTCAGTAGCCTGCAGACTCTCTCTCTCTCTCTCTCTCTCTCTCTCTCTCTTCTTTATTGTTCTTTCCTCCTCCTTCCCATGTCGCCTCGCTGTCTCATTCGGCCACCCCCCACTCCCCGCCCCCGGCCAACGCAATGTATATGTCACCGTCCTATGATTCGATCTTGGAGCTAACCCTGCGATTTCGAGCCTCCGTGATCCACATGCTCAGGATAATAGCATGTACATTGCTTGCACGTGTGCGTGTTCGCACCGGGTGGAATGAATTTTCAACGTACACCATGCAATGGTGGTCTTGGGTCCTGTCTCTCAGGGTGATTCTAGAGATTTTAGGTCATGTGAAGTACAAAATGATGTCGAACCAAGCTTAATTAATTATGTTAGTTTATAAATTACATTTTTTAATATTGTTCTGATATTTTAAAAGTTAATTTCATGAATTGGAGATGTTTGAAATTCTTAAAATTGATGAAAGAACGAGGTTTCGGTGAAAAGGACGTTATTTAATTTGATGTCTCTAGAACCAAAGGTGTGTGTGGGAGAGAGAGAGAGGAGAGAGAGAGAGAGAGAGAGAGAGAGAGAGAGAGAGAGAGAGAGAGAGAGAGAGAGAGAGAGTCCTAGCTAGTTCATCTCCCCCCCCTCTACATAAGGAATCTATACAAGAGGTAAAGATAAAATAGATTGAGTAAAAGGAACACCCAGCCCCACTTTCTGTGACCAGGATGGTTCTGCCACATGCACTGTGGAGGGGTCTTGCTTAGTACTAACATGTGTGCTATTAATTAAATTATCCTCCGAAAGGGTTAATGGAATCGCACTACATACAACCTCACGATGGTGACGATGACGTTGGTGATCCAAGGACCAAAAAAATAACACTAAACAGATTGGTTTAGCCTTTATTTAATTAATTATCCAAAGTTTGCTAGCTAGAAGGCGGGCTAATATATGTTTAAATCAAGCGGGAGGCAGGCGGCCGGTTCACATGTGACTGTGAGGGGAGCAAGGATTCAGGTTCTAGCGCTTGTTTGTTTGCACACTGGCCGGATTGGCAGCTGTGTGATCGATGCCCACACAAATTCTATATACATATATATATATATCTAAGGTTGGAATATAAATCTCTGTGGGAGTAAACATGCATGTCCCAGCTGCTGGTTCACGTACTATCAGTTAAATTGCACTGCTGTTGTCGCCTCTTATCAAGCGACTGGTGCAATTACTTAACGGCGCCGCTGCTACGTTCGGTTAATTAATTATTTGCGCCCTCCCCTGGCCATCTTGGGCGCGCGGGGGAGCAGACGTACGTGTGCTGGGGAGTGCTCGATATCGATCATCCCCCCACTGTCGGAGAGGAACAGTGCCGAAGACGACAGGATGCAGCAGGGTGGAGGGGAAACCGACAAATCCCCAGGAAGGGAGAGCATCCGTCGACCTTAACGTAACAGAGCAGAAGATCCACCAAGATCTAAAATCTCTCCGGGACATGGAAACGACGTACGGGTTTCGGGGAGAGATGCCGTCCCGTTCAGAGAGGCCACATGCACCGGACATGCCGCGGCCTCCAGATATCGATACTGATCATACGGGCTTTCAATATTTGGCAGGGAGAAAGATCGATGGCGATAGATATGGCAGGGGTAACAGTCGACGCCACTTCTCCTGTTCATCAGTTCAGCTGATGATCAGTAATATGAATAAAGAAGAAGAGGTGCTGCTTTCTTCCATGTGTTGCGCAGCTCCTTTTTACTCTTTGTGTTACCATCATTCCTGCTTGACCTTGTCCTTCTGACATTTTTTTTAACCTCAACATGCAGTGAACCCTCCCAGTAGAAAGCCTGAGCTGTCTGTGTTCTGCGAGGACCCCCCCCCCCCCACCACCACCTCCTACCGTATGCAGATGAAACAGGCCCTTGTGGACTTGCAAAAGGCATTCATGTTGGTGGTTTTCAAGGCTGTTCCCGAGTCGTAGACACCTCTGTGTCCCCAACTCCACCCACAAGGACAGAGAGCCTCACAATTTCAGGTTTACACAGTTTCCATGCTAAGTGCAAGTGACGCAACCTTTCTGCTTGGATATGGTTGTAGAGGAAATTGATTAAGGGGGTGGAGGTGGGAATATGGGGGGAGAAGAAGAGTGTGAGAGATGATCGAGGAGAAAGAGGTCGAGTACGGAGTCCATGGACTTTAATAGAGATTAAGAAAACCCTCACATGCATGCGTAGTGGAGAATCAACTTAAATGTGGGATTAATGTTATTCAGACAAGGAGACGTGGAAAAAAAGTAAATAAATAAAAAGCTTTCTAATCTCATTAGGAATAAAATTTTAAGATTTTTAAGAGGTGATACAAATTGTGATTCCTATTTCAACACGGGAAAAATATTTATTATATAGTACTTCCCAAATTAACAAGAATTACTTTCCAAAGTCAAAATGGATCGATGAAAGAAAGATGCTTTATCATCAAAGATTATATATAAATTATGATGAAAAATTTTAACCAATGCTTCTAACTGAGAGCTAGCTGCATATATATATATATATATATATATATATATATATTTATAGCAGTCCGTTGAACTGTGTGAAAAGTTATGCCTATTTCATTGATGGATACATAGTCTCCTTATTTAGTTTTTCTCCCCCCTCCTTTCTCGTCCTCTCCTTCATTGAATAGATCACCATATATATCCAAGCTACTTGACAGACATACGACGTGGCCGGTTGCATGCATCATAGTCAGTTCTTCATGATCCGGAGTAAACTGATCAGTTCGGCTCGAATTTCAACTTAATTTCACGGCGCGCGATTGAGTAATTAACTAGAGCGCTATCATCGATCGGTGCAAGGACGTAAAAGTGATAAAGAAATTTGGTAATAGGGAATTACGTACGCACCTTGCAGTAAAATAAGTATATATGATTCTGCACATGCACCCACATCTTCCAAGATAAGTATAATTAATGTAGGGTGACTTTGGTTCGTTGCAAGAAGTAACTCACACTATTGGAGGTAAATTCATAAGGGTGAGTTAATAATTACCCATGATTCAAATCAAAGACAAAATCGGAGAATTCTACAATCAAAGTATTAGGTCGACCGACCGAGGGTACGGTCGATCGAAATCCTGTGTTTTTGCTCGTTTTAAAGTTAAAACTTGTTATTTTGTTGTGTGTAAATTAACTTTCAAGAAGTCAATTTTTATTGTTTTAGTTAGAAGCAAGTAGATAAATTAGGTAGTGCTTTAGATTTACGAAGGGGCCGGCCGGGGGATCGATCGAGGTCGGTTACATGAAACTGCGTTCCAGATTTTTTTTAGAATTAGTCACTAGCTAGCTTCCACTGTTTTTGGACTCTTTTAATTAAGTAGGTGGAAGTCCAACTTGTTTTAAACCTTCAAGCAACTAGCCACGCTACGTACCTGAAGTGGGATATATAGAATTAAACTCACTTAAAATTATGGCCTCTTCTGCAAGCAATTAATAACCAAAGGAACCGTAATGTTAAGTTCAGAATCAATACTCTCATTTGTCATTAATTATTCTGCGCACGTGTTTGCAGCCAATATGTGTTGGAAAAAAAATCCTGCGGTAATAATCGTCTCAATTATATTTCTGATACATGTATGAGAAGAATTAAATGAAGTGGAATATTCCAGTGGTTAATTAATACTAAAGTTAATGACCAGGAAGATGTGATCCTGAGGGCACTTAATTTGAGGTGGCTGTCATTTCCCGGCCCACGGAATCGTACTGCCATCTACGTATAACCTCGACCTGCAGGGAGTTGCATGCGACATTCAGGGCGCGCGATTGATGATGAACGTGCTGCTCCAATCGCGCGTTAATCCGAGTGGGTGGTGGGGGTTGTGCCTAGCTAGTAATTGGTAACAGCTGCCAATTAATTCATCCCGAGTGATCATGCACACTTGATAAACGCCCAATTAACTAGAGCTAGAGCTAGCAAGCGAGGCCAATATATGCCGCCATAATATTGATGGCCAGATCTCGTCAGTGGATCTTTAGCTATAGTGGTTGTAGCAGTAGTAACAGTACTACAACCATCCGTTGCCCAGTCCATCCACCAGCCTGATTCGGGATCATCTCCTTTATCTGGGGGCAAGGTGGCAGATGGACAGTGACGGGCATTTCTAGCTAGCTAGGAAACCATCTACGATCGCCTCTGCGAATGGGGAGAGGAGCAGGTGACATGTTCTGCATATTCCACCGGCGGTGGGCTGGCTTTCATATCTCTGCGTGTGTGTGTGTGTGTGTGTGCGTGGATCCTCACAGGGGACATGAGACCCCGCTTCACGCCACGCCTGTTGTCGGGCTTGGAGCGTTTCCCTTTCATGACAAGTTGCACGGCAGTCCCACACTTGAAAGGGATGGGATGAGAGATGAGGGATGAGAGATGAGGGATGAGAGATGAGGGATGAGCCGGATGCAGATTAATATCCCAACGTTTCTATCCCCTAATAAATATTAACATCGTCTCTGCTCACTCTCTCCACTCTCATCAGACTCGTGTGATCAGTACAACATAATTTTTTAAAGGGAGGGAGGGTGCATGGGGGCCGGTAGTGAGGGGAGGGGAGCTATTCTTCTTGGAGCCAACGCACTTTCAATCATAACAAGCGTGCTTCCGCCCCCTTGCTGAGCCGTCGTACATCAATCCCCCCCCCCCATTCTTATCTTCTCATCATCGGCACCGCGCTTCCCTCCGGATCTTACATATTTTATAGCATCACTTCCGGAGATCTTCCACAGTTACCAGTACGCACCACCTTAATTCAGGTTCTGCTTTTCTGTATAAATATTAATATAATGATCAACCAAGGAGTTCTATGGTCTAGGAAAAAGCGTGCTGCCTGCATGCCGATCGATCTTGGCACACGCGCGGGCAAACACACACACACACACACACACACATATATATATATGCATAGAGAGAGAGAGAGGGGGGGGGGGAGCGTCAGGGAATGTGGGTCTGTCCGTGTGTACGTGCAGGCGTGCAGCCGGGCTGCTCTTGGCCATGTAGGGCGCAGGGGATTGGGTTGCTCCCGGAACAAACAAACAATTGGACATGACGTCGCCCGCGGCCGGGAGCCTCCATTCTGGACCTAGCTCCTTTACTTACCTCCCCCTTTTCCTCCGCCCATTTTCTGTGTTGTGTCATGTGTACTAGGTTAATTATGGGGGAGAGAAAGTAACGATCGATGCCGTGCTTGTTTTGCCTTTCACTACTTGCGTGTTGGGTTGCAGATAGATACCGGCGGACGTGCGGCGGCAGCAGCTAGACTGGTCCTTGCGCTTAACAGGGGAGGAGGTGTTGGTGGGAGGCGAGGCCCAGCGAGGCGAGGCCAAGGGCCAAGCGAGGGGGTGGTCCCAACTAAAAATGGATTTGCGGCATGCAGCGCCGCGGCAATGCCAAGGGCTTCTTCTTCCTTTAATTTCTTGTACTTTGTGCCGACGCTTTTGTTATTGAGACGTCGGTAGCAGATGCAGCCATGAAGCCACAACGTTCGATCGAGTTGTTAAACGACACCATCATAATTACACGATTCCTCCACGATGAGTTCTCTCTCGGAGCTGCCCGTCCCGCGATGGATGCCAAAGTTTCGCAATCGACGCTGCTGCATTCGAATTCGTAGGGCTTGTCTCTTTGCGGTCCAACTGAGATCCCACTCACCCCATACACTAAATCAATTAATTAATCAGGATTCATATGCATCTTTTTATCTGTCTCGCCAACCATTTATCTATCTTCTTTGTGCGCTTTTATTTTTTTATATTATATTAGTTCACAGATACATGTACACGTCCGTTTACGTAATCAATCCTCATAACTCGACCATTCTTTGTGGTTCCGAGGACAGCGTTAACGTCTGTTTAACACAACTTAACTTCACATATAGTCATGCTCCATGAGACAAATGAAAAGTTCGATATCACGCATACAGAAACGTAGGAACTCCTTTAACGTTCAGTTTATATATATTGAGTTAAAAGTGGTTAGCAGACCATTCACTTATCTCTTCTAATTAATGTGACACAGCCGACATCCGACCCCTTGGACGAGGCCGAGGTCTGATTACAGACGGAGGGTGACTCGGGACTAAAGGAACGCGCTGGTCGACTAGGTGGAGGATCAAAAGGGAGGCTGAGTGCCCGTACGTAATCATTCAGACTGCTGCCTCGAGGGATTTCATGGCCGAGATGCCTGCCACGTAGGAAACTAACAGGGCCAGCTGGACATCGGGATGGTCAAGCTGGTCAATGGCCTCGGAGAACGTAGGGGGAGCAGGAGGAGTCAAAGTTTTATAGTGTAAAGGGGAAAATTTCTTATAGTGTGATGTTTACGGCGTGTCACTGTCTATTTCGATGTCTATTTTTTAATCCGTTCTCATTTTATTCTATTTTATTATATTTCATTCTACTTAATTTTATTTTATTCCACTTTATTTCATTCTATTTTATTTCACTATGTGTTATTCTCTCATAGCCGCTTTGATAGCGGAGTTGTCGGGGGATGGCGGACTACTTGGAGTTGGCCGCGGTAGTATTTACACTAAAGATCTGGAAATACTATCTCTACGGAGAACAATTCACAGTATTCTCCGATCATAAGAGCCTCAAATATCTATTCTCTCAGAAGGAGCTTAATATGAGACAACGTCGATGGCTGGAATATTTAAAAGACTTTGATTTCACTATCGATGAGAGAGAAGGCACGGTGGGTCCCACCTCCCCTCTCACACAGAAGACGCTAACCGCCCCTGATTAACGTGCTCGACCCTCCGGAGTCGAGCACGCTAACCGTGCTCGGTTAATAAATTCGCCCTTACAAATTAGACGGCAAGACGAGACAACTGTAGACACGCTAAATTTGATATCATATTGAACAAATCTCTTATCACGCCGAAGAGGCGTGATCTCGTACGTAAGTATGAGCCGTACGATCCTTGGCGAACCTTGATCGCTGCCACCAACGAGAGTTATGTAAAGTATGAAACGGATTAGAGGAGCCCAGGGTTGTGACTCCGGGAAAAACCCTCCGATGTCTAAGTCAGCAAATCGATAGAGCATAGGTGGGAGAAGTGTGAGAGGAGGAAAAAGATGGGCACGAGATCTGTAACATCCCGGATTTTTTGGATATTGTTTGGATCAGGATCCGTGGGTTTCGGATCGCTTTTGTGGGTCTCGGATTGAGTTTTTTATGCGTGTTTTTACCTGTCGGACCTTCGGAACCCCGTGTAGGGCGAACCATTGCGCTCTCCGACTCCGAGATGTTATCACTGCGTTATGCGTTTTTCGTGGATCGTGAAAAATATTTTTCCCCATTTTTATATTTTCCAAATTTTCTAAATCCCTAATCAATTTCCTATAAATAACCCCCACCCCCTCTCTTTCTCTCTTTCTCTCTTCCTCACTCTCTCTCTTCTCACTCTCTCCATTTCTCTCCCTCTCTTCTTCGGCGGCCGACGGAGGTGGACGGGGGCGAGGTGGCGACGCGCATGGGGCGAGGAGCGGCGTGGATGGGAGGAGAATCGAGGTGTGGTGGCGCGTTGAAGCTCGGGTGCGCGTTCGTGAACCGACGGAGATTTTGTGGGCGTTTCGCATCGAAACGGCGTCCACGGCGC
This sequence comes from Amorphophallus konjac, assembly GCA_022559845.1. Lineage (NCBI taxonomy): Eukaryota > Viridiplantae > Streptophyta > Magnoliopsida > Alismatales > Araceae > Amorphophallus > Amorphophallus konjac. The sequence continues at coordinate 13,896,567 of CM040127.1, read as the reverse complement.
GTCAAATCTTCTGTAGAGGTAGGGGGATGGATCCTTAGCCCTTGTGCTTCGTTTCCCGTGATTTTGGTAGCCCGTGGTGAGCCGAGCGTGGGTTTATTGCCGTAGGGGAAAGATCATATTTTTAGGGCGTGCGACGGATTCGGCGGATCGTGCGAGGTTTTCTCACTTTCTTCCCACCATTTTTGGGTTTTGGGGTCGAGGGAATGTACCCTCATGTCTTAATTTTCGATTGGGATCGAACGGGGCGTGGAACCGGGGCTTAGGGGTTGGTTCGATTTGGGTCTGCGCCGTGTTCGGTCGACTGACCGAAGAGGTTCGGTCGACCGAACCGGCCCGCAGCGGGGCGGCCGACCGTGTGGGTTCGGTCGACCGACCCTCGAGGGCCGGTCGACCGAACGCCCTGTTGGTCGACCGACCAACAGGCCTGGTCGACCGAAATATGCCCCTCTTGCCCGTTTTGGGTCCCGGTCGGTCCGGTCGAGACCCAATGACCAACCTTTGGCCCCGTGGATGTCCCAGTCATCCCGTGGGTACCGTGACCGTATTTTTAGGTGTCCGGAGGTACCGTTTAGCCTCGGTTAGCATGCCCGTAGGTTTGGTGGGTCCAGGTGACCCTACGTGTTCCGGACTTTCATGCTTTCGCTAGATCGAGTCACCTTGTGTCGGTACGAGTGCGGAGGGCTTTCCCCGCACGATTTGGGTTTCTCCGGAAGGTGGTTTCCGAGTGGGCCATGCGTAAGGCCTTGGACTGTGAGTCCTGTCACCCAGCCTGGGATTGGAGGTTTCCCTTAGATAGGGGAACGATTCGGCGGCCTGTGAGCTACCTTGGGAATTGTGCTATCGTGATTTCAGATCTAGAGGTTAGGCTTGATTGACGGCATGGAGCTGTCCTTGTATGATGGTTTTGACCCGAGTCGTGTGACTCAAAGATCGTTGGGTTGTTAGATCTAGTGGGCTGTCCAGAGTCTGGTGGACTCGAGCCACCTGGCGCTTCGTGTTACTCGCGATGGGTTCGTGTGTGACTTTCCGTGTTCACGTTTAGTGACCTGGCACTAGTTGTAGCTTTCCTGCCCACACGTGTGCGGACCCACTTGGGAGTGGTGGAGAGCGTGACCCCGAGAGAGACGGTTTTTAGGCTGGTTATCGCAGGGCCCCTCGCCTTTGCAGCATGCGTTCGGGCTGGGGGGAAAACCAGCTAGAGGACCTGACATAGTGTAATGCCCGGGTTCCAAGTGGTATCACGTGTATTCGGTAGTTCTACCGGGTACATCTGGTATCCGGAATTCGGGTCACTACAGCTTGGTATCAGAGCAGTGTTCTGAGATGTTTGGAGTTCTTTTCTGAGCTATCAGAGCATTGTCGTGTGAAGTACATGGGAATCTGAGATATACAGTTTCTAGAGTCGTAAAAGTCCAGTACAGTCTTCAGCTGGCTTCGGTTTGCGATTCTTAATTTGTCGCGTTGTTTTCGGTGTGTTGTCTTGTGCGTGCTGTTCTGGCACTGTACGAGATGGTTCTGCTCTCGTCAGGATATGACGAGGTGTTTCTTTTCGACATTGTGTTTGTCTCGATCATGTTGTACTTGGCAGTGTTCGCCGAAAGGCTTGAATCTGTAGTACGTTGTTCGAGATTTTCTCTGTGTGTTGTTCAGGTTGCTGTTGACCTTTGGCCTTGGTTTGATGACCGTACACGTTCTTACGTTGTCTTGGTCGTCCTGGCTTGAGTCTATTCAGCTCCTGATGCGTTTCGCTTCTGTTGAAGTGCTCGATTAGATTCCGTGTTGGAGAAGTTGCTCAGGCAAGCTAGGATTTTCCCTTCCTGGTGAGCTTTTGTGATTGAGCTTCCTGCTTCTCGTCCCTTCTGGTGGAATCTTTTCGAGGTTTGCCTTGGAATTGCTGTCTTGGTGATGCTTTTGTCCTGTGTCTGCTTAAGTGTGGACAGTTTTGTTTTGAGCCTGATCTGCTCTTTGCTATACGGTTGCTTGGCTTTGGACTCCATGATGGTGTTAAGAGCTGTTGTGTACCGTATTTGTCGTGCCGTGTCCAGCGGCCGATGTATTGTGAAGGCTCATTCATCGTTGTCAGGACGTGAAGGTAAGCTGAGATTAACGCTTTTCCTTGTACCTTGTGCTGAAGCTGGTACTCCTCCTCTTTGCACTTAGGTTTCTTGTGAGCGGTTGTTCGCTGGATCGGTACTCGTGGCGTGTTGTTTGCGATCTTCATTGGTTGCGAAGGTGTCTGGTGTGTACTGAGATGCGGATACCGAGGTCTCTTCTGATGCCTGCGTGCGTTGTTGAGTATGCAGCTGAAGCGTGTGGGTTGGCTACCCACGGGTCGAGAGGTTTGTTCCTTCTCGATGTGACTTCGTCTTGGCTTCTTGTGCCTTGACTTCGTCTGTTGCCGTGCTGTTGCTGGTGTTTGTCTGGTGTTGGCATTGGCAATTGCGAGTGTTGGGGAATTTGTTGGCATTCCTGCTGATTGAGTACCCTCTACTCTGTATTTTCTTTTCTTGGGTGTTGTGCTCTCGAGGCGTGTTGGTAGTCCTTGAGATGCGTTCCCCGAGATCGTGGTTGTTGTTTTGGCGCTGTTTCTCTATGATTTTATGTCTCTGTTTTGGACCAAGTCTTGTCGGTTGGCCTTGCTGTACTCTTTTTCCTTAGAGTTAGCTTGCGACTCGATCAGATGTAATATCTGAGTAAGGACTGACTCGATTGTGCTTGTGGTCCAATGGTGTTGTCATTGGCGTCATGTGTGCCAGGTGTTCCCTGTTGCCTTTGGCACTAGAGCCGATGATGTGGTCGAGCTGTCAGCTGAGAGGATTGTGTCTCCTCGTGTAAGCTGTCGCTTGCCGTGCTGCCGTTGTGTTTCTCGGTCGGTTGTTTGTGGTTGTGGCAGTCGTGTCTCTTTCCCCTGTGAGACGTAAGCGACGTTGCCTTGTTTCGGAGGTGTCGGACTTGTGTTCACTTGTGTCGTGCTCGATCCAAAGCATGTGCTCGTGATTGTGGTCTGACAGTGTTCCTCTGAGCTGTGTTTCTCGAGATTTGTGTTGTTTCCGTGGTGGTGCTGTTGGGTTGTTCTTCCCTGCTTCTCCTTTATTAGTCCTTAATTTTGAGGGTAAAATTTCTTAAAGGAGGGGAGGATGTAATACCCTGGATCCTTGGTAGATCTTCATTGGATCTTTTGGATTTGTTTCGGTGAGTTTCGGTTCGCTTTGGTGGCTCTTGAGTTGGGTTTTACGATTCGTGTGGGTTTTTCTCTCGTACTAGTTACGGAACCCTATGGTGAGTTTAGTTGTCAGTTCCTCGACTCGTGAATGTTGCACCGACGATGTACTCTCCGAGCCGATCGTTTCGACTATTTTTGCGTATTTTTTGGAGATAGGGCCAGAAATCAGATTTTTCAAAAATTAGGAAAATTCCTAATTTCTTTCCCTTTTTCTTTTCCTTCCTCTCTCCTCCTTCTCATTTCGCCACCGTCGTCTCTCTCTCCCATTTTCTCTCCTCTCGAGCCTCTTCGGCTCCGACTGTAGACGGGGTATCTAGAGGCACGTGTTGGGGATGCTGTGGAGCTGGTTGGGTGCGCGACGGAGCGAAGATGGAGTGGTTTTGGCGCGATCCTGAACGGTGGATTCAAAGCCGATGTTTGAGCTCGCGGCGTGGTTTTCGGCGCGGTTTAGTCCCTTCGGGGCACGGTTTCTTCGGTGGAGGTAGGGTGATGATTCCTCACTTCCTCCTCTCCATTTTCCCTGCCGTTGCACGTCGTTTGGCACGAAAACGGCCGAGTTTGGGCTTGTTTAGCCTAAACCGTGATTTTCGGGTTTTGTAGGGTTCACCGGAGAACGGCAACCATTTGTAGGTCGGTTAGTGTTGAACTGACCGTTGGGATGTTAGGATCCCATTCATGCTAGTTTCATGTTGATCGGTGGTCATTCGAGGCCGGTAGGAGTCCGGGAACCTCGTTGACTCTTTTAGGGTCGATTTGCCCAAATCGCTCCGATCTTGCGTTTTGATGCTTGCATGTGGGCTTTTTAGCCTTCTTATGTAGTTTTTCATCGTCGAGGGTTGTTCCCCCTGCGCTTCGGCGTGAATGGGGCATGGAACGGGCCGATTTGGCCAACCCTCCGTTTTCCCGCCGTAGCTGGTGTGGCGGTCGTTCCAGGGACCGTCACATGCCCTGACGGCCCCACGATTGACCGTTACAACGTCTGGGTTGATTTAAGTTCTTCGCGGTTTTGAGAGTGTGACGGCCCAGGGGTGGTGCGTCACATCTCTCTAACGCGTCCCGTGAGACGCGTTACGTCTATTTTATCGTTTTATGTTTGGGTTAAGTCGGTTCCTCTGACGCGCTTGCCCCTGTGCGTTAGGTGAGTGTAACGTGCCTGCCCCAGGCCGTTACATTCTGGTTGACTGACGTTGACCTTTTGAGGCGGTTCCCCTGGCGCGCCTGCCCTAGCGCGTCAGGTGTGCGTAACGCGCCTGCCCCAGGCCGTTACGTTCTGTTTGACCGTGTTTGACCGAGTGTGTTGGTTCGCCTAACGGCCGTGCTCCCGTGCGTTAGGTGTGTGTAACGCGCCTACCCCAGGCCGTTAGGTGTGTGTAACGCGCCTACCCCATGCTGTTTTGGCTGAGTTGGGGTGGTTGTGTTGTTGTTTCTAACGGCCTCGTCCCCGTGCGATAGGTGATTGTAACGCATCCGGTCGGGACCGTTAGATGCCTCTCAGCCAGTTGTTTTCTTGTCTTGCGTCAGGTTGGCCCTGACGTGTCTGTCCTACCGTGTTAGGTGGCTATAACGCGCTTGGTCCCGCGCGTTACGTGATTCGAGTGTTGTTTTGGTTTGAGGTCTGTTGGCCCTAACGGCCCGGGTCGGGCGCGTCAGAGCGGCGTAACGCGCCCGGTGCTGGCCGTTACGTGCCTTTACGTTTCTAGAGTTGGTTAGGGCGGTGTGTGTGACGGCTTCTCCCCCGACCGTCGCGTGGAGTGTAACAGCCTAGGCTTAGACCGTCACGTTCATGTAACGGTCTAAGGGTGGTGCGTTACATGCCTTGTGCTCTGATTTCTGTTCTTTCGGTTTCTGCTTATCTTGGCTTGGCCTTGTGGTCTGCCCGTTGTCCCGTGGGTGTCTCTTGACGTCCTATGAGGGCTAAGACTACGTTGTAAGGTGGCCAGGAGTCTTCTTGCTTGTGGTAGGATTCTTTATCCTACTTTTGCATGCCTTTGTTTGGTTCTGGTCAACCCGGGGTGACCCAGGGGTTGACAGGCGACCTTGTGAGTGGGTGTCTTGGCGGTTCTGTCTAATCCGAGACACTGGTTCTGGATGCCTCGAGGTATCGTCTTGCCTTGGTTTGCGTGTCTAGGCGTGTGCTGAGGGTCTTCGGTATTCCCTCGGGTCTCCGTGAGTCGTTTCCTGCGGAGTGTCATTTTTCATGGCTTAGGATTAGGCCGATTGGCGGCTTGTTCCGCTGTCTGTGACGATCTTGCCCTTGAGTCGTTCGACTCAGGATCGTTGCGTGGTAGGTCTAGTTGCCTAGTCCTGAGTCTGTTGGCAGTTGCCGTACTACCGGTGGTGCTTTGTAGTACGTGTGACAGCGTGTCTGCCAGTCAGTACTCTAGCACTTGTGCTCGGAGTTTTGTGTTTTGTACGCCTCCGATTATTTTTGCCCTAGGCCTTTGAGTGCCGACTCGCCTGGTGATGGCGGAGGGGTGTTCCCGAGACACGGTTTGTAAGCTAGTTCCGTGGGCTCCCAGCCAACGGTAGCGTCCTACCGAGGGAGAAAACTAGCCGGAGTACCTGGCTTAGGCTAGAGCCAGTGTGTGTACAGGTGGTCAGGGACTGAGGACTTACGTCGACGGGCGTGACCCTGACTGGTTACTTGATGCTGTTTGGTTTTGTGCGGGTGTCTGCGACTCTACCGTGGCTTCGGCGGTATTGTAGGCGAGACACCTGTGGCGCAGCATAAGACGTCTGTGGACGCAGCTGGCCGTTGCTCTGGTGGGGAGGTGCGTCCGCGTGTGGCGCGTGGCTCTCCACTGCTCTTCGTGTTTCTTGCGCGTCGTGACCTTTCTGGGTTGGCCTTTCCGTGGCTGCACCCGAGGTCAGTGTCCTGTCACATGCATGATGTTCTGGTCGTGCGTGGGGCAGTGTGCACGACGTTCTAGTCGTGTATATGTGGCCGAGTCTGTTGGTCGTCCGTGTGGGTCTTTTCTAGACCTGTCGTCTGTTCTTGCAGGTCTTCGTCTTAGACCTGGTGTTGGGTCGACAGATCGGTAACTTCTGACTTTGTTAGATCAGAGTCGCCCTCCTGTCGCTGCTTGGAGTAGTTTGGGGTGCCGAGGTTAGTTCGGCCGCCGCTTGTCTGGCGCGGATTCTTCCCCTTCCTTGCTTGTTCCCTACTCCTACTTCCTGTCTGTTTACTACTGCTTGTAGCGTAGTTTTACAGTTTTGTAGTGTAGTTTCCTGCTTTACTATACCTGCTGTTTTCGTTGTTCCGTGTTACTGCGTATTTTTCAGTGGGGATCCGCGTGACCCCTACTGAGCCAGTGACACGTGGCTCACCCATGCTTTTCAGGTGGGGTGGCGTTGTTTGTTCTGCTTCCGCGTGGTTCCTGGAGTGCGTGCTCGTTGCGTGCCGTTGCTGCCAGCTGGTACCTGCGTCGGGTCTCCCCCGACTTCTCGGTACGTCTTTCCTTTCTGTCGACTGTACTGTGCTAGACTTGTTGTCTTTAGCTTTGGACTTGACTCTGGGATATAATTGTTAATTTGAACAGTTAATTAAAAAGTAATTTTATTTCTGCTACTTTAGCAAACCGATCTAATGAAATTTAATTGCTTCTATTATATCTATGTGGCTTCAATGTACTCTACACATGTCTTTTTCCCTTCGGAGCTTTCCCGCTCTTGGGAGGCCTCACGGGTTCCAAGTGGTATCACGTGTATTCGGTAGTTCTACCGGGTACATCTGGTATCTGGAATCCGGGTCGCTACACATAGAGCGGATGGTCTGTGTGTGCACACGTAGTTGGGGATGTTAGACCCGCGCTGACGAGCACGTAGTTGGGGACGTTGGACCCGCGCTGACGAGCGCGACCCCAGCTAGTCCTTGTTTTGTGTTCCTGGTTACTGTACGGTGTCTCTGTCTCCGCCTGGGGCGTCACAGGAAGACACCTGAGGCTGCGGATTAAGTCATCAGTGGACGCATCCGGTCTTGCTTCTGGTGGGCAGTGCTCCCGTCACGTGACGTGAGTTTCTAATGACTCAAGTGTCCGTTTCACGTCTGCGAGACGTGATTTTACGTATAGTTTTCGGGTGGTAATTTCCCGAGGTAGAGGTGAGCGTCACCGAGGGTTTTCCCTAGCGAGTGTGGGGTTCACGATGGCGAGGTCGTGATTGCGTCTACCTAGACCGCATGGTCTTGGGTTGGGCCTCTGTCTGTGAGACAGGCCTCCACGATAGTGTTGTCGTGGTGTGTTTTCAGGCGGTGTAGCCAGTAATTTTTCCATTAGTTCGGTGGTCCTCCGATTGTGAACTCGGGACGTGTTTTCAAGTATAGTAGGAGTAGCTGTAGTGCCGAGTTTTGACCGGCCACCAGTTTGTTGTTCCTGCTGTCGTTGCTGCTTTTCGCTACCACCGTTGTTTACGGTTGGGGTTCCGCGGGACCCCTATTGAGCGAGTGATAGGAGACTCACCCCTACTTTTCAGGTGCGGTAATTCTTCCTCGAGATTCGAGGGTGCTGCGCGAAGGTTCTTAGTTACCAGCTCGCCGGGCCGAGTGTTCACTCGGTGTTGGGTACGCTTCTCTGCCTAGACTGTACTTCTGTTAGACTGGACTATGTTGTATTTGTTTATTTATTTTTGTTAATTATTGAATTATCCTGCGACGCCCGCCCGCCACCGCGCGCGCGGGTGTTTTTTTAATATGCTTCTTGTCTCTATTTTTTTTTGATCTACTGATAACAAAGAATTCCTAGCATCCTGTTCCCTTAGATTGTCACGAACAAGGATACCCAGCATCCCGTTCCAATTTCAATAATTGAAGATCATGAAAATTACCCCTAAACATGATTCTATGCGGAGAAATTACATCGATCAGAGCGTAACCTGGCTCTGATATCACTGAAAGGATTTGGTCAGCCTGGTTCGGGCAACACAGTGGATAATAAAATGACCCACAGGTCCCAGGATCGTAACCTGGCTCTGATACCACTGTAAGGATTTCGAAAGGTGGTTCGGGCAACACAGCGGATAATAAAAATTTAAATCCCGAATCTAGGCCCTTTCGGAATCCTAGAACCGTGCTCTAATCGATGCAATAAAACTCTCAACCTCAAAATAGGTTGTAGATCTTTACCTTGCGCGGAACGACGCTGTCCGCAGTGCCCGATGCAGATTTTCACGAATGCAGATGTAACACCCTCAAATATAGCTAAGTTGTACTCTATATCATCGAGGCGTCTTTTCAAGTATCGGCTCAGTTCTTGGAAAGAACTCCGAAGTTAAGCGTGCTTAATGGGGAGTAGTACTGGGATGGGTGACCTGCCCGGGAAGTCCCCCATTCTGGAGCCGATCACTATTAAAGAGGGGATAAAACCGTGAGGCCGGTAGGCCAAAGCGGATAATACCTCGATCGTATAGAGTACGAGATGTGACAGAGTGGTATCAGAGCCCAAGATTGAGAATTTACATAAATGGTCATCAGCTTAATCCACATTTTAAAAATCTTAAATTAGTAGGGAGTTATGATGAAAACCTAACCGTATTAATGCATTGTCAGACCATGGCGGGAGGAGGTCGTCGTGCGGTTCAAAATGACGATGCTTAGGAGGAGCCGAGAGGACCCCCAGCTCCGCCCCCACCACCTTTGGTGGACTATGGGATGTTCATGCAAGGCCTGGTTCAGGCTATGCAGACCCAGGCGCAGACGCAGGCGGCACTTCAGGCGCAACTCCAGACTCAGACAGTGTCACCAGGCGTCCATTCTGAGGAATCAACCTGACAGGCTGGAACATGAAATTACTTGGGAAGAATTCACGGAGCTATTCACGGCAAAGTACATACCGGAACATGTGCAAGACAAGCTGGAGCAGGACTTTCTGGCCCTAACTCAAAGGTCAAAGACCGTGCTTGAGTACGAAGCAAAGTTCGCGGAATTAGCAAAATATGCACCACATATTGCTACAGATGAAAGGAGGAAGGTGAAGAAATTTGTGGCAGGTCTACGACCGTCGCTTCGGACCCGCCTAGTTACACTTGATCTGGCTACTATGGAGGCGGCTCTTGGCGCGACATGTCGTCAAGAGAGCGACATGGAGTTATATCAGGAGGAGAAGATGACTTCCACAAAAAGACCATCGGCACCCTTTCACCGGAATGATAAAGGCAAAAGGGTGATGAGCAATCCGTCACGACCGTTCGTGGCAAGGAAGACCACACCACCAATTTGGGGCAGCAACAAACCAGAATGTAAGCAGTGTGGCAAGCATCATGGCGGGGAAGTATGCTGGATCGCCACCGGCAGATGTCTCCGTTGTGGTGAGAAGGGCCACATGATTCGGGATTGTCCAAAGATGATGCAACCTATTGCGGCTCGGCCAGTAGCAGCAACAGCAGCTCCAGTGGCAGCTAGACCAGCAATAGTAGCAGCCAGACCAGGAGCAGCGAGACCCGCGGGGAGACCCCGAGCGCCAGCTCGGGTATTTGCACTTGCGAGAGAGGATGCCGAGCAGGCGGAGGATCTCACAGAAGGTACTATTTCTATCAATGGTATCAGAGCCATACCCCAGCCGGAAGTGTGGGAACTAAGTGCCATGCAGGGCAAAGTGCTACGCTATGGGAGCCACCTCTTGAACCCACAATGGGACAAAGTGCTACATAGTGGGAGCCACCTCTTGAGCCTGTAGAGGACACCTCTAGAATCCTACCTGCCTGGGGGTTTGATTGTATGCTATATGTGCCCAGCGACGAGGACGTCGCCTATATAAGAGGGGTAGATTGTAACACCCTCAAATATAGCTAAGTTGTACTCTATATCATCGAGGCGCCTTTTCAAGTATCGGCTCAATTCTTGGAAAGAACTCCGAAGTTAAGCGTGCTTAATGGGGAGTAGTACTGGGATGGGTGACCTGCCCGAGAAGTCCCCCATTCTGGAGCCGATCACTATTAAAAAGGGGATAAAACCGTGAGGCCGGTAGGCCAAAGGGCCACCTCTAGAATCCTACCTGCCTGGGGGTTTGATTGTGTGCTATATATGCCCAGCGACAAGGACGTCGCCTATATAAGAGGGGTAGATTGTAACACTATCAAATATAGCTAAGTTGTACTCTATATCATCGAGGCGCCTTTTGAAGTATCGGCTCAGTTCTTATAAAGAACTCCGAAGTTAAGCGTGCTTAATGGGGAGTAGTACTGGGATGTGTGACCTGCCCGGGAAGTCCCCCATTCTGGAGCCGATTATTGTTAGAAAGGGACAAAATCGTGAGGCCGGTAGGCCAAAGTGACCTGCCCGGGAAGTCCCCCATTCTGGAGCCGATTATTGTTAGAAAGGGACAAAATCGTGAGGCCGGTAGGCCAAAGCGGACAATACCTTGATGGTATAGAGTATAGGGCGTGACAACAGAGCCGCACAGATGTACGGCCTCTAGAGCTGATCCACATGGATCCTCATGCGGTGACGACGTCCACCCGTTCTTTCCCCCACGTACGAACCACCGATGCTCAAAACCCCCATCTTCTCCCTTAAGCCTTTCTCTCTTGAGAGGGAGAGAGAGAGAGAGCAAGAGGGAGAGGAGGGGAGGAAAGAGTAAAAGGGTGGACTTTTCTCCCTTGGAAGTGCTTGGCATCGAGAGAAGAACCCTTTAGGTAGGATGCATATGTATAAGGGTTGGGCTCTTTCTAAAAGAGCCCCTAAGAACTAATATTACATATGTATCCTTTCATATTATTGTACATGTATATATATTAAGCCATTCTTTTATTCCTTTCCCAAAAGAATTTAAGGCTTTTAATATATACATATGTACAATAATACCCCGTCACCTGAGAACCCATTGTGTGTGATCCTCTAGGCCCATAGGCAATCTAGTTTAAGACCCATTAACTTCTAATTCTTAATTAGAAGCAAATTAAACTCATTATTCATTTCTACTAGAGCCGAGCAATAGTTTAATTTATTCTGAACCTTTGATCACGTTGGGTCAAGCAAATCCGCGTGATCCTAGAGGACGCCGGGTTCAAACCACCCTGTCTGGTACCTATATGTCCGTATCGCTATAATCTCTCGCTCCTTCTATGAGTCTGGTTCGATCGAGAGTATGGTAACCGTCAAACCCTATGATCGTGCCATTCGACCACGGCCTCCTTAAAGTGTGTGACATCCGTTCTAAACGAACTCACACGACTCTGGTCAGAGAATTAATGGAGCGTCACTATCATGACCCATTAACTGCCTGATATATACCCGACAATGAGCGATCCCCTCTTGACTATTGATGATCTTCACATGTATCCTAAAATGGTTAATGACTTGGCAATTAATGACTTGTGGTTAAAGTCACTTAGCCAACTCATTAAATCATTCCAATCCTCGTGTAAGATCCGATCAATGTCTCAGGTCAAAAGACCAACGATGCTACTGAGATAATTTGATCTTTAGTTGACATTAGGTATAATCAACCATCTGAAGATCCAATAGCAAATCAGTCCAGTGTACATCCTCCCAGAACGTACACCTACACATATATATCGGTGCCCCGCACCAGCGATCATGATACTGCTCACCCATACATCATGTGTACTGGTTTAATAGGTAATCAAAGTCTCCGAGTGATTACCCTCCAACCAGGAACAATTTTAAGGTATGTGTCCATGTAAAGTCAGTCTCATAATCGAGATCCCATCTCGAGTTGACTATATAACCACATATCCTAGGGACATCGTAGAGTAATATATAATTATAAATTTACGCTCAAATATCACTTTATTAATGATGAACAAGATTGTACAACTATCGGGCCTACCTGACTCGAAATTGGCATATAGCACACCCAATACTAACGCATGGCCCTTCACACTGTCGAATCCAAGGATCGTTTGTCTTGGGTCGTTCGTAGCAGGCCGTGGTTATAGGCCTGTTAGGCGCGTCGTGGACCGTGAGTTGAATTGGGCTTTGCTGTAGATGGGCCCGATATGGGCCGAGCCGGATTTACCCTCCTCAATAATATTTTTATGTTTTTATGAAAAATGGTATGGTTTATCTTTTAGAATTAAGATGATTCGACCTTTAATATCTTATGGGAATTCCATCTCACAACGTATGTGTTTGATATGGCATCTCCAGACCTAATGAAAGATATCGGAGAAGGGGGTGTCACAGTTGGACCGTCCCTAGCCGAGAGTCGTGCAGGGGGAAAGGGATACCCAAGAGGAGAGAGCCACCCGAACCAGGAGTTCCGGTGTGCAGCTGCTGAGAACGTAAAGCCACTACTACGTATGGGGGTTGAGGCGGGAATGAATTGAACTTAGTCCCATATCGTAAAGTGAAAATAGTTGTTGAGCCATATATGTGGGATTTGGAACCATACATTATGATGTGCTTTTTGGGGACAAAATCGTGCGGACTTGGCCCAAAACAGACAATATCTCACAAGGGTTGGATGTGACATTACAAAATGGTATCAGATATCAGAGGGAGACCCATGCAGTATGATATGAGCTAGTTCGGGGATGAACCGAGCCGAAGTTGATGGGCCCGTCCTTCGTCGTGAGTTGTCCAAGGGGAAAGGACTACCCGAACCAAGAGTTCTGATGTGTAGTCATCACTGTGTATGAGGGTAAATGAACTGAACTTAATCCCATATCGGAAAGTGAAAATAGTTGATGGGCCATATATGTGGGATTTGAAACCATACCTTGTAAGGTACCTTTTAGGGACAAAATCATGTGAGATTAGTCAAAAAAAGACAATACCTCATAAGGACTGGACTTGGTCGTTACTCTCTCTCTCTCTCTCTCTCTCTGCGGGCACTCAAGCCAAGGGTTGTTCTATAGAAAGCGTCAACCCTCAGTTTGCTCCACAATGCTAAAGTTGGTGGTGAGCAGCTTCATGCAATGTACATAGTGGGTCGCATGAGGTGAAGGTCTCTACATCCCCTCGAGATGTCCAGGCGGGGGTTGGTCTTGGCAAATGTGCCAATGCGGCAAGTGAGAACACTCCGATGCCATGGAATTGAAGATGATCCTCGAAATCTTGAACTCAGTGGCGACGTGGGCTATCCGTGCCACTCTAGTCCTCTTCTCAAACCCCTCTAGCGCCTTCGCTATTAGTGGAACCCACAAAGTCAATATGCAGTGCCTACCAAGATTGAAAATAAAGGCACAGGAAGGGCCATTCGCGGAAATGAAAGGGGGTAGTCATGGGACGGAGGGGATGGGAGGGTGAAGCCCCTCCTATAAAATGAGATGGGTTGCTCCCATCAGAAGTGAACGTTGAAAATCATCCCATCGTCGGAGTCCGGAACCACAACACTCAACATCTCTAAGCACCCATGGGAACAAGTCGATAGGGGCCGATGCACCACGTATGTCTGCTCCATTAGGATGAAGGTCTCTGCATCGCTAGAGACACCCAGGTGGGAGCTGATCCTAGTAAATGTGCCGATGATGGTGAGGGAGAATGCGTTGGTGCCATGAAAATTTATCCTTGGTTTCCTAAACTCGGCGGCGACGTGGGCTGTCCAAGGGTAGAACTCATCGTATATGAAGCAAATCAAGGTCGCACTTCCTAAGGAGCCACTCGATCGAAGGGTTGCCGGAGCATATATAGTTAGGACCGTAAAGAAGTCCTCAGCCACCTCCCCCGTGTCGGTGTCCGTGACGCTGTCACACATGCTCAGTTGGCCGGCCATCAAGGAAAGGAAGTCGACCTAGAGTAGCTAGATGCCGTCTGTCTGAGGGTAAACATGTAATCTCACATGAGTGAGGGTGATGTAATCTTAGGGGGACGGCAATTCAAGTTAAAGAGATTTTAAGGATATTATGATAATTCCATAAAGATAGGTATATAAGGATGTTGAACCCTGCTCATATTTTATATGACTTGTATGTTTTGATTGATAACAATATTTATGCTAAAACACAATTGACCAAACTGAGCAGGAACCTCGTAATGATGATGACAACATAATAATACCCAGACCTAACACTTAGCAATAGCCAAATGATATGAAATTCTATAGAACATCGTCTAAATTGGCACTCGTAGTTATAGCACCTATTCAGTCAGAACATAGTTAGTCAATACGATCAACTGAGTTTCTCAGTTGGAACCATGTGACTGCTCTCGACACTAAGATTGCTTCAATAATACAAAAAAAATGGTATCTCCTAGAGCCAAACTCTTTGTCGTCAAAATAAATCTCATTTTGAAAATCCTAACTCATGGCTGTAAATCTTTTAGCTAATTCTTAGTCTACTTGTTTGAGCAAAATATATTATGTGTCTGTGATTTCCAGAACCTAGTCGCACTATCACACACACCCAAACAAATGCATGTATATTTCTTCATTCTCTTTTTTCCTTTTATTCTTGACAGAATGAACAACTGATTCATTTCATTCTCTCTCTGATCAGTAGCGTGTTATTTTGACCAATCGAACTATTTGCCAAAGCCACAAAACGTATATCTATAATAATCATTCATTTTGGCTTAAAAATAAGAAAACTCTGGCGTGTTCATGGAATAAATTCAAATAATGAGTGTGATTCCCATGCAAATATCTTAGCACTTAAATATAATATTCTGAAAAAATGAGAGATTGCGTATGACAGTCTGACTAGAAAACTAGCAAAAGTGTTTCCTTTTTGCAGAGATTTCAAACTTAGGAAAATCTGGATTACATGCATGAAATCTTCTGTCAGAAGAAAAGTTGTCCGATCAACACAGGTTTACGATGCAGTTAGGGGCGATAGAACGACAACATCCCTCTTACATGGAATACATGATTACACTAAAACCTGGTGATCAAGTTTCAAGATAGAAGACGACGAAAAGGCCCGAAACACAATGGATACTTCGATTCCCTCTCTGAGCAAAATCTCCAAGAACAGAGAAACACTCGTCATTCCAAGATATGTCCAACGGATAACCAAAATCGAATGGCTATATATATAGAAGGGGTTTCAAGGCGGGTAGACTTTGACGACGAAATCAAAGAGATCTAGAATATCCTTAGTATTCTCGTCCAATATTGGTTTGTGAGCTACTCATTTCAGATCAAATAACACTTCATTGAAATAGTCTATCTTCAGTGAGCTCAAGCTATATCTCGAGAGATCTACATCAGAGTTACTGCAAGTTGAAGCATCTATGTATTTTCATTATTTTCTTATCCTTTTACGCATTTTGATCTACGACTTCTTTTTGAGTTTTATCGTCTCCACAATCTACCTAGACATAGAGGTATTTGTTTTAAGTTAGATGAACTCTTGAGTTGCAAGAGTTTGTGTGATGACATCTGATCAACTCTTTCAATAAGTGTGGTGTATCAGATACCTGATCAAAACTTCGAGGCTGGTGAAATGAACACTTGAGCGAAACTCAACTAGTTGGAAGTTGGTGAATTAAACATCAGAGCAAAACTCAGCTTGTGTATTTCTTGCGAGTAACACTGAAACTCTAGATGAGGTCTAGAAACCTAAGAGAGTTGTCTGAAATGGTATAAAAATCTTGGTGTAATATTCGTGGTTTGACTAGTGCGTATATTTATCTGCTCGACTTTTATATCATTGAATTTGAACATGTTTTATGTGCGCCATTCATTTCTACTATGGCTATTTTGTGAACTGATTTTAAAACAAGATTTTTGCTCGGCACTGCTATATATTCACCCCACCCCACCCCACCCCACACTGAGAGCTATACTTCGCATCCTAACAGGGGGTAATAATTAAAGTTTTCAACAGTACATAGATAAGTTTCCTTTTTTTTTTAATATGAAGGAGATGAGGGTGATCCCCCCGCCACTTGTGCACTGTTTCATGCCAATGGGCTGGTGTAAAACAAGGTGATGTTCCTATAGACCGCACTCAATAATCCCCCCACATCCAACAGAATGCATGCCACATGCGTTAGGTTGCAATACACATGGCCGGCCGGCGTGGAGTAGATATATATAGATAGAGGCGAAGAAAAGTGCAGCAGTAGGGGAACTTGTATTATTTAATCAGTTATCCTCCTTTCCCCGCATGCTGTTATCAGAATGCAGCAGCATGTGTGGCTCCCTCGCTGCTTTTCTTCGAGGATTACGGCCTGTGCTTTATTTGGAGACTCCGATCGACGACGAATCCACTGCGGCCTGCTGAAGAGTACTTGCAAAATTAAGAAAGGTTGCACATGATGGACGGGGGCGCGGCTAGCTAGTTAGCAGCCCCGATCTCGATCGCATGACTGCCAATTAATTAAGCCACTGAACGTTTTGCATGCAGATTGATATCTCGGGATCGTATCGTATATATCGTCCCCCCCCCCCCCCGTCCCCCTGCCCCCAGCCAGGGGGATACGTACGGCGGCCGGGTGGTGACGGAAAGGTTCCCGTCAAGTTGGTCTGGTGAAAGGAGGCCGGGGGCTCTGTGGTGGTGAGTGTGACATCAGATGGCGCCGCTGTATCTCTCCCAGGGACAAGCAAACATGCATGTATACGAACATGTCCTTCCTATGATCTCCACAAGGCCTTCCCATCAGATAGTTCACATCTTCATCACCGTCACCCATGCAGTACTGGACGGTACTCGATCGATCGCTTGCTTATAACGACGTACGATGAGGGACAATATTTGAAGTACCCTTTCCCCTTACCGCCCCACCCTTCCTTTCCCCCGTCTGCTGTACATGTGTGCGCGCATGTGAGTTGATGGCTCCTCGATCTCCCTTCGATTTGACAAGTTATTCACCATCAAAGTGGCTTTTCCTAGAGGGCACCTTCTCGCCTCCACATACACCCAGTGGGAATTATGCCGTTGATGTGTCTTTTGATGTCAAAGGAGGGGGGGTGGGGAGATCTTGTGCTAATAAGTGCGATACCAATGCCTTTTACGAGGGTGGGGAGCTGATATGAAGCATCTCACTGCCACACCCACCATCCCGGCCACCCACCCACATTCATATATGCCCCAATCCATATGAAAGATGCCCCCACCAATCAAACGCACAGGAAGAAGGGAGAGGAGATAGCCTGTACAGTGACCGAGTGGCTGAAGCTTTGTAATCTGCAGTATGAAGTATATAGGATGCATGAGAGGGCCGGGGGAATTGAAAGAAAAGAAACATGACAACCATATATATATATATATATATATATGTGTGCAGTGCACCCTTTAATTAAACGGCCATAACTAATTTGTACATGCATCATCGTCAAGATTACTATTATAATTATTGTAATATGAATTTAGAATCATCTTTAGATTCAGAATGTCTGTACATGGAATATTGATTATGAATTGTTTCTTTCCACTCTGAATAACCCTCCCCGGCCCCCCTCCACGGTCTCTCTCTCTCTCTCTCTCAAACAGCTAGCAGG
The DNA here is from genome assembly GCA_022559845.1 of Amorphophallus konjac. Classification (NCBI taxonomy): domain Eukaryota; kingdom Viridiplantae; phylum Streptophyta; class Magnoliopsida; order Alismatales; family Araceae; genus Amorphophallus; species Amorphophallus konjac. The sequence continues at coordinate 13,879,002 of CM040127.1, read as the reverse complement.
AGGGCCAGCTGGCTGACCGAGTAGCATGCATGGAGCTGTGGGTGGAGTGTGGTGTCGATAAGAGCGAGCTCAGCGCATCAATGTGCTCATGGGAACGATCGATGATGGCCGGGTGGGGTTGATCGAGGGGGATCGAATCGGGAGACGTCCCATGCACACCTCCCCTCACGTCGACATTGGTATATGATCAGTCTCACCCGGAGAATAAAAGCGTCGGTCGGAGAGAACCAGTTCCTCTTTTGCTCGTCATCTGCAGCTGATCCCCAGCTGGTTCCATGGTACGTAGTCAGAATTGAAGTCCGGGCGGGCGGGCGGGCGGGCGCGCGTGTGCTGTGTGGAGGGCAACATGCCGTCCTGGTATAAAAAAATGATTGGATATCGATCGATCGATGTGTGGGGGAGGAGAACCTGATGCTCTTTGACTGCGCTAGCTGTAATTAATTCCTACGGATATATGATGAACTCGCTGTGTCATATCGGTGGTACAGGCCGAAATATATTCACTAATATATATCTGCATGCCAGCCAGCCAGGCAGCCAGCTTAATTAATTCGATCCCACAGCACCTAATTAATTAATTAATTACCACAAGAAACTCCTATAACGTACGCCATCTTCCTTCGCTTCAGACAATCGGCATCTCTAGTACAGTACTCCGACTCGATCGTCATTAATGTGCGCACACCGACCGTTCGTTCGTTCGTCTCACGTACGTCGTCATGGTGGCGGGCGCCATCACGTCACGCATGCAGCATCATATGGCGCGCGCGGACGGTGCCGACCAGCAGAGCTATCGACGGACGGGCTGTCGCCATGCAGAGCTAACCTGGCAAATTCGGAGAAAAGGGATACATGTCGTTGTTCCCCCATGAGCTGGAGACCCATATATATGATTGAGACAACACCCGATTCTCTCAACCAACTCCTGTTTCTTCTGTGATCGTATTACGCGGTAGTTTTTCTTTTCTTTTCTTTGTGTGTGTGTGGGGGGGGGGGGTGGGTTGGGGTGGGGAGAGGGGGGGTCCCTCCTCCTGTGGCCGAAGCATGCATGCATGCTTGAAACGAAGCTGGGGACCGGCCAGCAACGACGTCGACGATCGTCCATATATAGGCATAACGTGGTTATTGTGCGCGAGCTAGCGAGCGACGCGACCGGAGCCCCCCATCCATCACTTTTCATTAGTTTGGTTAATTAATTACAGACACCAATATATTAACAACTTATATATATCTGGAGCACGCGATCGACGACCATATATATATATATATATATATATATATATATATATATATATATATATATATATATATATATATATATATATATATATATATATCACTACTAGGGCACGGCAATCATCGATCGTGGCTCCAAGCAGGTGCCCAATTGGACCAGGCATCCAATTAAGCGCCCGATCTATGGGGATATATATGAATGGACGTCACAAGGTGCGCTCAAGCTCTCTCGGCGTGGCGTTCCGAGCTTTCCTCTGTTTATTGGACAAGTGCGCGCTCACATAAATTAATCACCCTAGCCCTTTAATTAGGATTGTTTTGTTTGACTCGAGGATATATTTTGAGTAGAATAGATGTAACTCATTCTGAATTAATTTATCATTATTCTCATTCCTATGTATATAATTTGGTATGGGAGAGGGCGGATAAGTATAATAGTATCGATCGTTATTATTCATTCGGTAAAACATAAGAACACAACGAGAATAAGTGCTAAAAAATATTATTTTGCCTTTCTAAATGATCTTGATTAGTATTAATATTTATCTTTAATGATCATAATTAGTGTATGTGACACCCCAATCCCGCGATCCTGTGTCGTGTCCACGTCACAGCGGATGTACGGATTATTGTGGGCCGAGATATTTACAAGGCGCTAAAGGTCAAACCATCACATATTCCAAAAATATAATCATACCATTTCCATAATATAGACACACATAATTTACATCGTATACAAAGTATTACATATCTCTACTCAAAAGTCACATTTACATTCATTATTCAAAGAAAACTAAATCTACTTATTATAGGCAGCGAAAATCCAAACTACGCCTGGGATCACCATCCGACTTACTGCTCGTTGGAGTAAAGTGCACGCTCGTCAATTTCCTGAAATGTTAGGCAACAGAAATGAGTCCAAAGACTCCGTCCGCATTAAAATCAGTCACATACTTATCATATACTAAATAATGCAAATCCATGATATATATATAAAGCTAATCAAAATTTTACTGCATTATACATATACTATGAATGCGAAAGAAATAGATAATAGAATAGAACAGTTTTTTATATTTATAAGAAAATACGTATAACAAATCTTATCTGACTTATATGTATATGACATGGTACATATCTTAGTTAAATCAGAACTTATACAGATGAACTTATTCCCACATCATATCAGAGTCATATATCAAATCTGAACTTCATATTAAGTCATACATGTTTACAGAGTCACATAATACATTAGTTATTTATCACATATTGAATAAGCACATATTTGGCAACATATATTAGACAGGCATCCCGTCACTATAAGCAGTAGCAAACACATACTTAGGCATCCATACGTTGATTTAACGATAAATAGTCTAAACGCTGGAGCCTATCGGTCTTGATCAACTGCGCAGGATCGGGAGTTAATACTCCACCTTTTCTCAGATAATTTTCTTATTCTGAGTTCCGGATTTTTCAGAAGTCCGTTTGTCCTCAGAAATAGACTAGCCTAATCCCGTAGCGGAAGCTAACTACGGTTTATCGCCCCACACCTCCTTAAGTGACACAATCCATATGCTTAATCAAATTTTTATTCTTATTGCATAGTCATCTCAATACTTAAAATTTATCATTAAAATTTCTAAAATAATTGAATCATATTTTAATATCGTGAATTAGATTTTAATCATAAGATAGTGAGTCAAATTTATTAACTAAATAAATTACTGTTATATAAAATTTGAAGAGATTAGAGAGAGGGTAGAGAGAGAAAGTAGAGAGAGAAAGAGTAATATTTTTACAGAATGGTAACTAAACAAATAACTGATTCTAAGTATAGATCATCAGGTTAAATAATTACATTACATTTCAAATAAAATTAAATTAAAAAAATACAAATACCAAATAACATGCACTCGGTTTATCATGTGCCTACCTTTAAGGTGGTCTTCTGAATTAAACTTAGTATCTCACCCGAACTCCCGTAATAGTCCTTGCGTAGGAAAAGATAATTTTCTCGTCCCAAATACGTAAAGAAGGGTGAAATGGTCCAAATAAGCTCCAAACCCTTCGTCCAAACTTTTGTCAATTATTTATCTTATTCTGACGTCGTATTCTCTTCTCCGTTTATTTATAAGAGTAGAGAGAGAAAGTAGAGAGAGAAAGTAGAGAGAGTAGAGAGAGAAACTAGAAAGAGAAAATAGAGAAACTAGAGAGAGAAAGTGAAGAGAATAGAGAGAATAAGTGGAGAGAGAAATTAAAGAGAGAAAGTAGAAAGAGAAAATATAGAGAAAGTAGAGAGAGATTAGAGAGATGAGAGATAAAAATAAAATAAAAGAAAAATGAGAGGTAGGGGGAGTTAGACGTAAGAGTGAGAGGGAGAGAGAGAGTGGCAAGAGAATGAGAGGGAGGGAGAGAGGTGGGAGGTGAAAGAGGTGGGAATGGGGTTCACGCACTAGTACAAAGTGGCTTATCACCGACGGTTTTAACCGTCGGCGTTTCTTAAATAGTCGACCGTTTACCGTCGTCTAAAATATAGACGACGGTCTAATCGTCGTCTTTTTACCATCGGCTAATATAGCGTCGGCTATTCTTGGACGACGGTTTTTAAACCGTCGTCCAAAAAAAACCGTCGGCCATTCTCTTTTTTTTTTTATCGAAAATATCATTCCTGACGGTTTAAAACCGTCGGCTATTCTTCCAACCTATTTTTTCTTTTATTTTTTAATATCTGCATGTTGATATTTGTCACCTACAACATATATATTCACATGTTTCATAAATTCTTACAACATACATATCTACATATTTAATTTTACGAACAAAATCCACAATTATATTCAACATTCATTTAAGGCCACATTTATCACTATTTTACAAATTCATTAGTGATCCTTGCAAGATACACGTCCATATGTTGTACCAAAAGAAATTGACATATACATTCAAATATTTCTTGTAAACACATTTTACACAAAATACACATCCACATTCACATACTATATCAAAAGGCCACTTTAGTGAACATTTACTTAAAGGATAAGATTCAAATTCCAACCCTAATAACTTAAATACAAGTCTCCAAACAAAATTCAAAGTCTATTCCAACATGTCCAAAGACAACTACAATGTTTTTTTATAGTTCAAAAACTAAAAGAAGATCTTTAGTTGATGTCATTGTGAGGATTAGGTTGCATCTCTATCAATATGGATGTTGGACATTTCATCGTGCCATCTTGAATCTCCAACCTATAAAAAATAAAAAATGAAACATAATTTAATTTACAATAAAATACAAGAATATTTCACATTATTCTCTTAAAACTATAATAAAACCAAGAAACTTAAGGTACAAAATTTTAAACTAACATTTCAAAAACATATTTATTTAGAGCTGTTATAATTTTTTTTTGTAGTTAACTAATAACTACGAGATAACAAATTACAATAAGAGAATGCGAAACTACAATACCTTCTTGTTCATCTTCATATCCCTCCTCGGCTTTGCAATAGGAAATGATCAGATCCTGATCGCCGGTTATATAAATATTGTTGGTATTGCAGTCTGGGTGCCACAACAAGTGATCTTCAAAACATGTAACCAGCTCCCCCTTGAAGTTCCAGACGGCAACAGTTCTGTTTCTAAATGTCAAAAATAGGTGGTTCTCGTATAGAAAAATGAATGCAGATGGAGTCATAAACTCTGTCCTACTAACTTCCGTCAAGTCTGAATTCCTCACCTGCAATCGACAAAGAATATCAGCAGGCTTAGAAGTCCACACAACAATAATGACACAATGAAAACAACGAAGAGAAAGGATACACACATCAAGAATCTGCAGGTTCTCATTTTCTTGTTTGACCAAAAGTTTCTCATTGAATTGCTCTATGAAATCAATCTTCTTGTTACGATGCAGCAAGTGATTGAATGATTTCAACACTATCTTCAATGGAAAGTATCTTCAGAGGAACATAACCAGGAGCTCTGTGGAATATTAACAGCATGATACCTGGACTGCCATCATCGAATTTCAATTCAGATTCATGATGTGATCTAAACACAGTATGCTGAAATAACTAGTCAAAGCCCGAAAAATATATTAGACCTGATTTTTATCTCCTGTACGTTCTTATCAGATATTGAGTACAAAAAGGAGTAGTTCTTCAGATCAAAGACCTTGTAGATGCTGCAATATTAACATAAACCCAAGTCACTTTATGTTCCAATATACGACACTAAATAGCAGACTGAAGGATGTTATTCATAACCATCCTGAGCGGACGTGAGTACTTTCCCATTTACATCATCAAACTCAACAAAACCAGGCCACTTTAGTGACTCTGTCTAAACAGAGGGAAACCAGCATCGAGTTGATTTCTTCTGATGTACCTGCAGCTAGTAAACAAAATGTCATTCACAAGGTTCAAGTCCATAAAGACCAGCTAGACTACTTTCAAAAAAGTAAACCTGTTCCGGGAAAATGGAACTTCCATGGAAGAGAATCAAATGAAACGCTTTTATAAAAATTCTCGTGATTACTCGGTTATTCACTAAAGAAAGATAAATTTTTATTAAATATAAATTTAGATCCAACTCAATTTGAGGGTCAGCAATTAATTTGTTAAGCATGTTCTATTTAATACTGGTAGGAGAAGAACCCGACTCGTGTTTTACCTTAATAGATTACAGATTGGGTCCAATGCCTCAACACCCTCTACTTTTGTTGTGCAAAAGTAGCTTGCTTTGGCACCCAGCAGCGGAATCCCAAGATTGCGGGCACATACAGATCCCACTTCTCCTCCACAAAATTCACTAAATTTTCTAAAAACCAGGGCAAGGCTTGGAGTTCTTCTACATAGACGATTCATAAAGTCGTCTTGTGGTAGAAAAACCTCTTTGCGACTCCAAAGCAATACAGCCACTAAATTCTTACATCAAACAATCGACAAAAATCAGAATCTAGCTGAAAAAAAAATTGTTATGTTCTCATTGGAAACAACTTGACATCAAACAAGCAGCTCCCCACGAGACATCATATCCTCGGCGTCCTCTTCCGACTGAGGAAGCTCGGATTGGGCATCCCCGGACTCCGAGTCCCTACCCTCACCTCCCCCATACGTGCCTCGCCATCATCGCCGCATGGCCACGGCCGATGCCGCACGGCGTAACTCTCAGAAGAATAAAAAACAAAGCATGGCACTCAGAAGAATAAAACACAAAGCAGGAAAAAGTAGGAAAACCTTCGCGGCGGTGTCCCTCGCGGTGGCGTCCGCAGTGCAAAACCCTCGTGGCGGCGTCCCTCGCGGTGGCGTCCGCGGTGCAAAACCCTCGTGGCGGCGTCCGCGCTACAACAGCAGGAAAACCCTCGCGCGGCGGTGTCTACGTGCAGCAGCCCGCGGTGCATCAGCAGGAAAACCCTCGCGGCGTTTCGCGGCGTCCACCCTCGCGGCGTTGGCAAAGTCAAGGGGAGGGTGGCGTCTCACGGGGAAGTGAGGCAGCGGGGGAACTCAAGCGAAGTTGGCGGGGTAGGGCAAAGAAATTAGAATTAGGATTTTTTAGCGTGACGCTTGGGCTTCTTCGACGGTCGGTTACCGAAAACCGACGGCCTTTTGCAGGATTTTTATTTTGGGACAGTTCCACAAGGTCGACGGATAAAACCGTCGAGCTTTCTATGAAAACGTCGACGGTTGTAAAAATAGGGTCGGGAGTGCCCTGTTTTGTACCAGTGACGTAGGAGGTGGGTGGAATAAGAAGGTGAGGGGGTATTTATAGGTGGAGGGGAGAGGGGGATTAGAAGAAGTGGAGGATTATGATGAGAGTGGATAAGAACGAAGGAGGGGGAGACACGTGGGGGGGGGGTTAAGATATTTTGGGGAGGAGGAGGTGATGACGTGGGAGATTTTTTTGTTTTTATTTATTTTTTATTTTAACTTTCGTGGATGAGAGTGAGGGTATAAGAGAGAGTGGTGGTCTTTTTTCATAAAAACCCATTATTAGTTATCAATAATAATATTTCAAAAGATTAAATCATTCTATCTCATTTTTGACTTATAATATGTCAAAATTTGAAAACGTGTTCAACATGAAATTTGTAGATCTTTGAATTCTCTTTTCAATGAGTCTAATATCGACCCTATTCAGATATTTCTTATGAAAAGTTACATATTATTAAAGTGAGATGTCTATTTAATTTGCTTAATAAAGTTCGTTAAATTATACTGTTCAAGGTATTAGACTTTAATTAAAAGAATCTAAAATTTATATGAGCTCTAAATATAAAATATTTAATTATTTTTAAGTTTCGGACGGATTCGGGTGTTACAAATCTCTCCCCCTCAAATAAATTTCATCCTCAAAATTTTAAAAAAAATTACTTAACACGTACCGAATAACTATGGATGTCTTTTCCTCATCTCATCTTCCATCTCCCAAGTGGCTTCTTCTGCTGAAATACTTTTTCATAATACTTTCACCAATGGAATTATCTTTGTTCTCAGCACTTGTTCTTTTTGATCGAGAATGCGGACTGGTTTCTCCTCATATGTAAGATCTGACTGAATTTCCAACTGCTCATGATCTATAATGTGCGAAGAGTCTGACATGTATTTTCTTAATATAGACACATGAAATACATCATGAACTCCTGACAATGAGGGTGGTAAAGTCAGCCGATATGCCACCTTACCTATCCTTCTTAAGATTTCAAATGGTCCAACATACCTCGGACTGAGTTTGCCCTTCTTGCCAAATCTCATTACTCCTCTGGTAGGCAAAACCTTCAGAAATACGTGATCCCCAACAACAAATTATAAATCTCTCCTTCTTTGATGATCATAACTTTTCTGCCTACTCTGAGTTGTAAGTAATCTTTTTCTAATCAAATCAACATTTTCTATACAATCCTGTACAATATGTGGCCCAATCAATCTCCGCTCACCAACCTCATCCCAACAAAGGTGATCTACATGGTCTACCATATAATGTTTCATATGGCACCATTCCTATACTTGCATGATGGCTGTTGTTGTATGCGAACTCAATTAAGGCCAAATGTTCATCCCAGCTGCCTCGCCAGTCTAAACTGCACGCCCTCAACATATCTTCTAATGTTTGAATGATTTTCTCTGATTGTCCATCTATTTGACGGTGAAAAGCTGAGCTAAATTTCAATTATGTACCCAATGATTTATGTAAACTCCTCCAAAATTTTACTGTAAACCTTGCATCCCGATCTGAAATAATAGACACAGGCACACCATGAAGTCTCACAATCTCTCTGATATACAAATGTGCTAAATCATCTAACGATTGTGTTTTTGTGATTGCCAGAAAATGAGTTGACTTAGTAAACCAGTCAACAATTACCCAAATAGAATCATATTTTCTCCTAGTCATTGGTAATCCCATCACAAAATCCATAGTGATATGCTCCCATTTTCACTGTGGAATTTTCATCAACTGTAATGGTCCTGCTGGTCTTTGATGCTCTGCCTTCACTTGTTGACAAGTAAGACACTTACTGACAAATTCTGCTATATCCTTTTTCATACCAATCCACCAAAAATGCCTCTTCATATTTCTGTACATTTTTGTACAGCCTGGGTGAATTGAATATTGTGATTTATGTGCCTCAGTTAATATGACTTTCTTTATTTCTTCATTCCGAGGTACACACAATCTTCCTTGAAACCTGATTGCCCCGTATGCACTTTGAGTAAATCTCGGTGTGTCAATCAATCCCTGTAACTGCTGATCATTTAGTTGTGCTTGCACAATTCGTTCAACCATTGTAGACTGAATAGTTAGTTGGGTCATAAAAAAGTTTTTCCCTTTGTATACCGGAGAATACTCCACTACATCAGATGTCATTCTCCAAGTTTGGCGCAACTGGATTGCCATTAGCCTCTTCCTGCTGAGTGCATCTGTTACCACATTTGCTTTTCCTGGGTGGTAATTCAATGTGAAATCATAATCTTTCAAAAATTCAATCCACCGTCTTTGCCTTAAATTTAATTCTTTCTGAGAGAAAATATATTTTAAACTCTGCTGGTCTGTAAATACTTTAAACTGCTCACCATACAAATAATGGTGCCAAATCTTCAGAGCATGTACCACCGCCGCCAACTCCAAATCATGTGTTGGATAATTCATCTCATGGGTCTTTAATTGTCTGGATGCATAAGCTACTACTTTGCCATTCTACATCAGGACACATCATAGTCCTTTTCTAGAGGCATCTATATATATCATAAATCTTCCTGACCCACAAGGTAAAGTAACCACTGGGGCTGTAGTTAACCTTATTTTTAATTCCTAAAAACTCATTTCACATTTATCAGACAATTCAAAAGGAACTCCTTTCCTAGTCAATTTGGTCATAGGAACTGCAATTGAAGAAAAACCTTCAATAAACCTGCGATAGTAACCCGCAAGACCCAAAAAGCTCCTAATCTCACTGACATTCTTCGGCCTTTCCCAATGCAAAACGGCCTCAACCTTAGCTGGATCAACAGACACTCCATTACCAGAAATGATATGCCCTAGAAATTGAACCTGGTTTAACCAAAATTCACATTTACTGAATTTGATATAGAGTTGATGTTTCTTTAAAGTTTCCAACATAATTCTCAAATATTCTTGATGGGTTTCAACAGTAGGAGAATAGATCAACACATCATCAATAAACACCACTACAAATGTATCCAGATATAGTTGGAAAACTCTGTTCATCAAATCCATAAATGCTGCTGGTGCATTAGTTAACCCAAATGGCATAACCAAAAATTCATAATGCCCATATCGTGTTCTGAAAGTAATTTTTGAGATATCTTCTTCCCTTATCCTTAATTGGTGGTATCCAGATCTGAGATCAATCTTTGAAAATACTGTGGCAGCTCGTAGCTGATCAAATAAATCATCAATCCATGGTAAAGGGTACTTATTCTTAATGGTCACTTGATTCAATTTCCTATAGTCAATGCATAATCTAAGCGACCCATCTTTCTTTCTAACAAATAGAACAGGTGCATCCCAAGGGGATACACTTGGTCGAATAAACCCCTTATCTAGCAGTTCTTGTAATTGTTTCTTTAATTCTGCCAATTCAGCTGGTGTCATTCTTTAGGGAGGGATAGAAATGGATAAAGTACCTGGTGAGAGCTCAGTAGTGAACTCCACCTCTCGGTGTGGGGGTAAACTTGAAACTTCATCAGGGAATACATCTGGAAATTCTCTGACCACAACAATATCTGAGGTGGTTTTCTTATTTTCATTAGAAGGAATAGCCATTACACTAGCGAAATAACCTTGACAGCCACTTCTGAGCCATTTCAAAGTCTTAAGGGCTGAAACTAGTGTTTTACTATAACGGTGTCTTGGACATTGATAGTGAAATATCTGCTCCCCAGGTTTCTGAAAAATCACTTTATTTCCATGACAATCTAGAAGGGCAAAATTTGTATCTAACCAATCCATTCCCAAGATGACATCAAAATCAGTTATTTCTAGCAGATACACACATGCTGGCATAATCCTCCCCTAAATAACCACATTAATACTAGGAATAACATAAGTGGTTCTAGCTATCTCCCCAGTTGGTGTGTTAATGGACATCTCATCAGTGTTCAGAAGTTATTTATCTTTAAATAATTCAGCAAATCTCAGAGAAATAAAGGAATGTGTAGCACCCGGATCAAATAAAACTCTAGCACACATATCATCGATAAGAATAATACCTTTAGCTACTGCATTGGCATCTCGGGTATCTTCCTTCGTTAATGCATAAACTCTGGCTTCAACCCTCCGCTGCTATTGTGGTTGGTGCTCTTGCCTTGGTCTTTTTGGACAATCTCTTATCATATGTCTAGTCTCACCACATGAAAAGTATTTTCCAGCGGCCCGCCAACATTCTTTACCTCTATGCTGCATCCCGCACTGCTGACAAACTGGCATATTATCTCTTTTAACTGGCTGAATCCTATCTGGAAATGCCATCTTTGGCTTCTTATCTTTCCTTACGGCTGAACCATGATTGCCCCTTTTAGCATTATCCCTTTGTCTTTCTACTAAGAATTCCTCATATTCAGTTTCCACAACAAAAGTGGTTCTCAAAGCTGCTGCCATAGTCTGATGATCAAAAATTATAACTCTACTTCTAATATTGCTCCTCAAATATCTAACAATTTTTTTTACCCTTCTAAGCTCATCTGAACAAATATGGGGGACATACTTTTCCAATTCAGTAAATTTTACTTCATAGTCGGCAACCGACATACTTCATTGAGTCAGATTTAAAAATTATACTTCTTTCTTATCCTTCACGTGCTGAGGGAGAAATTTTGCATGAAAGACATCAATGAATTCGTTCCAACCAATCTCAATCTCTCTATCTCTGAAAGTGGTTCTAAGTGCAGACCTCCACCACTCGTCCGCACAGTCCTTCAACATAAATGTAGCTAATATCACCTTATCCTGCTCTGCACATCTAATGGCTGTGAAAATCTTTTCAACTTCCCTCAGCCAATTTTCCACAATCTCCGGTTGACTCTCCCCCTTAAAAGAAGGAGGACTCATTTTTGTGAACTTCTCCATCAAGGTAGCACCTGCTACCCTATGTGGCTGTTCTTCCATATGGGTTTGTAATTGGGCTTGCCTCATTGCCTGAGTTTGGGCCTGTAACTGTATAGTCTGTACTAACCCTTGAAAAGTTTGTGTGAACCCTCCTAAATCTGACACACTCAGAATAGGTAAGGCACCTTGCCCACCGGGAGCAAGCTCGCCATGAATTATTTTCCCGACAACTCCTTGTGATGTCCCATTTGAGGGCGCAGATTCCTCAGGAGAAGCATTCACCTCAACCCTATCACTCACTGCCATATCTTGCAAGGGAGAACTAACCCGAATTAGTATGATCCTAGGTTTGACATTAAATTCTAAAATAAATTTCTAAGATCTTGTGGTATGGTGTATAAATCAGATGGTTGCAAATGAATCCAAGCATCACAACTTTGCTCCGATACCACTCTCTGTGACGCCCCCTTCCCGCGATCCCGTGTCATGTCCGGAGACATCACAGCAGATGTACGGATTGTTGTGGGCCGAGATATTTGCAAGGCGCTAAATGTAACGATCCGAGAATCTGATTTCCGGGAAGGCCCGATAACCCGAGACTCGCACCGCCACCTACGAGTCCGAAGACTCGGAAGGGTTAAAGAAAGGTGTGGAGACTACACAAGTATCACAAATAATTGTAGAAATTAAACAGTTAACTCATTAAGCAGGAAATAAATTTAACAGTTTACAAGATACATGGTCCACAAGATAAAATAAAATAACAACAGCAGTAGTCCACAACTAGTACATAGACAAGAAAGAAAAGTACAGCTACACGGGGCATACCCCGGCCCTGACCTCTGGCACTAACGCTAGGCACCTGAACCACGCTGAGCCTCAGACGCGCTCCCCTGAGGCCACGACTCACCTGAAACACGGTGAAAACACGCAGGGAATGCGTCTCGGAACAAGACTTAGTAGGGATCACTCAAACCCTACCTCGTAAATGAAGAAACTGCCACGCTAGCAGTAAGTGAGTACCTCAAAAAGGGAAGCCCTGCAATATACAAAACACCGCTCTCACGGCACGAAAGCCGACACACGTGCCACGGTGAAACGACTGGAACACCACGGTCAACGCGACAAAACCCGAAGGTCGAAGTCGCAAAGACTGACAGTCTGACATTCTCGACTCGACAGGAGTACCACCCACTAGAAGCACAGCCGGTAGCGTCCCTTGACGTCTTACACCGCACCGCAAGTGAACTGCCTGACATGGTAGCTCCTACCAAAGGCACGGACACCACACAAGAACTATAAATGAGTGACTAGCTTGGGTCACGCTTGTCAGCGTGGGTCCAATCGTCCCCCACCACGTGTGCACACACAGACCGCGCGTCCCTGATCTGGCCCTCTGACCGATTTTCCCCTCAGCCAGACTCTGACTGCAAGACGTGGGGTCCGACGGAAACCGGTCCACAAACCGTCTCTAAGGGTAGCCTCTCCACCACTCCCTGGTGGGACCACACGCGTGTAAGCAGGCTACGACTAGTGGAGGGTCACTACGGAGTAGACTCTCAAGTCAACGAAAAATCACGCCACAACTGGACGGTATAAGGAATGCCCCTCGTACCGATACCGTCGCACGGTGACAGACACCGACAACGACATCTCCCGGTACCACTCGGTATGACGGGAGACCCGCTGACACGATCTGTCCCCTTGAACGGTCCACACTGGGCCACTCAGGGATGTGCGATCGCATAAGGACCGCACCTAGGGTTAAACGGCCAGCACAAGTGTAATACCCCGGTTTTAAAAATTTGATTGAAATGAATGAATTTTAGAATTTAATATTTAATTCCTTAGTAAATAGAACTAGTGAAATTTCGACTACCTTATAAAAATCTAGAAAAATGATAAATTGGTAGAGGACAATTTATTTAACAACTTTGTCTTCTGTGGTCGACCCAGCAAAAATCCGTAACTTGGTCTAATCTTTGATTTGAGCCCAAAGTGCACACTTACCTAACCTTAACTTAAACTACGGAATTAGGGCTTAATACTCAATCAAATGAGCCCAAATCGGTGGCAAATGAAAGGCCACGATCTAAGGATCATTTCCCCTCTGCCAATTCATCGAAACCTTAACCCTAAAACTTGTAGTCGGCCGAGCTTTGGTGAGGTCGACTATTACGACGCCGTTTCAATCACTCAACTTGCTTCGACGAATTCTCCCAGCACCGAAGGCTCCAGAAGGTGTATGAGCTATAAAAACGAAGCTCTGCAACCCTAGAATCCTTTGGTAGTAGCGGTAGTCGCAGTGGAGATCGATCTAGGGAGATCTCTGGTGATTAGTGGAGACGTGTCGGCGTCCTTTCTTCTTCCTTTCTTCTTCGTTCTTCATCTAATTGAGGTAGGTAATAACGAGCCCAACATAAAGTGTTATATATGGATGGAATCAGCGTCAAGTCCTCTTTCTTTTGAGTCCTAAAGCCCTAAATTCCATAAGCTATCCTGCGTTAATTTAATGGTTTAGTAGAGGCATGTCAGAATTAGGGCAGAACCTGTTCCCCTTTGATTTCAGTAACGATTTCCGGCTGTAAACCAAAATTGATTCATGCATCTCGTAGAGTTTTTCATGCTCGTTCTTTTGGTAGTAAAAGCCCCAACTTCCATGTTGTATACTCTTCGAATTTCGAGTTCTATTGTGACCCTTAAAACCCCCGTCGGGGCAGGCAAGGGTTGGTTTAATCGGGTTTTTACTATACTTGGACGGTCTTACGATAGACCACATATCTTGGATGAATGGTCTCTAAGAGACCACATAACCAGGATGGGCGGTCACTACATGACCACACATCCTGGGATGGGCGGCCCCCATCTAACCACATATCTAGATGAACGGTCTTCAAGTGACCACATATCCCCTGGCAGGATGAACGGCCACCCAGACGACCACACATCTTGATGGGCGGCCATCCCTGTGACCACATAACCCAGGGATGGGCGGTTCTCACTTGACCGCCCAACCCCTTGGGCAGTTCCCTCCTGACCGCCCAACCCCATGGGCGGTCATGCCCCTGGCCGTCCAACTCCCTGCAATCCAGAAACACCCCCTTCAGCCCCTGTTAGCCCAGTAGATGTAAGGTCATTCCAGAACCGTTTATCTATGCAGTAATTGACTTAGTATTAGTTCTATTTGATTCATCTTAGTATCATAATTGATAATTAGTAAACTAGAAACCCACATGATAAGTGATAAATTATGCAAGTAAATTTCTGTAAAATGCATGCTTTTCATTCCCACATGATCTTATTCATTATCTTTATCATCTTGATTCATATTTTTGGCAAATACATTAATGTAAATTGTGATCCTTGATAAATTAACATGGAAATTAGGACTAAGCTGAATGCTAGGTTGCTGGACAGCCATTCTATTCCAGTAGAACGTTTTGACCAAATTACGGACTTCTAGTAAGTCATTAGCCATATTAGTTGTGCTAGTCTTGAACTTACCCTCGGACACTCCATCCGGCGGACTTACCATCATCTTGGGATCTTTGTATCTCCCTGCTAAGAACCTAATGAACCACCAGAACTTTGATTTACGTGACTGAACCGCTGGTTTATAAATATTGGATCAAATTGGGCTAAGAGAGGCATGTGCGACCAGTAGTGAAACGCATATCCTCGTAGGCGGCCTAATAACGACCGTATATACCTGGCGTATGCCATTAAGTGTTGGTCGATTATCCTTGATCAATCTTCGACCAAACATTAAGCCCTGGACTGACCAATGGACAATATACTAGGCCCTGGTTTAGTTTTACCCTATCTTTGGTAGCCGGAGTCCAATAGGGTGTTTTCTTAGCTTTCTAGCCAAGCCCGGGTGGTGCGACTGGAATATGACCGTTTAAACCTTATGCGGATTCTCTTGGACCGCATATCTTTAATACGGCCTGGTATGGACCGTATATCTTGTTCATGGGTCTTAAGGTCTTCTTTACCTGTACGGCCCAGAACTTACCGTTCATACTTTAGAGCGGCACACTGTCAGCCGTTCATTCTTGACCACGTGGGCTGAGTATCAGTCCAGCTCCTGTAAGTGCGGCCTAGTGTTAGCCGCATATATCTCTTGAGCGGTTTATGTATGACCGTACATCTCTTAGAGATGAGTTTCATCATGTTTTGTGCTCTTGAATCCAAGGATGGATTAGTCCTTTAAATCTTGAACTTCTGGACAGTAATTCATCTGATTATTTGGACATAAACTTGACTAAATGTCTAGACGGAACTTGGGATCTTGAATCTGATAAATCAATGCCAACGCATCATAAGGGCTCAGTCTGGTCCTGAGGACAGCGCCCGAAAAGTACTTGTGCCCATGGGAGTTTGTAATGACAAGGTGAGACATTGCACCGAGTGCATGACTAGCGTGATGTCTACGACAGAAATCCCTTGTTATATCTTGTTACTTGTTCGTGCTTGACTGTTTAATTACTTGATGATAGCCATTTTCTCATTACAATTTCATGTTACACTTGTTACATGTTATTCTTGTTGAAATTCAGATATCTTATATTTTCTTGACCTTGCAAGATCTTTATATTACGTTGTTTTTCTTCTGTATCGTCAGTTCTTTTCTTATCATTGCATATAAAAATGGAATAATTGGTTAATTACGTAAACTTGTCTGTTATTATCTACTGAGCGTCAGCTCATAGTTGTTGTTTTCCCCCCTTTCCCGGCAGTTCAGGTGACGACGCACATACAGATGGGGAGGGACAGGAGTGATATCTTTGAGTGTACCAGTTCTAGATGTTGAGTTGGCACAGTTATCCTAGTTTTAGTTGTGCCTTAGAGTATGTTGGCTTCAGTTATGATATTATTTTTAAAGTTGTATTGCCTCAGTTTGTATTAAGTTGGTTTAAGGTTATTGTACTAGATTTGGAATGTTTCTTGATCAATAAGTTATCTCTCTTCATAGCACTTGTGTTTAATGCTTATATTAGCTTATCATTATTTCTAGCTATTTCTGATTGTACGACCCGATATTCCGCGTCGGGGCGTGACAACAGGACCGTTCTACCCAGGTCCAAACAGACTGAAGAACGGCCAACATGGGCCCATTCAACAGATGTGCGGCCAGCTCCTGGCCGCACGTGGGTAAAGAACGGTCAGCTCCTGGCCGCTCGTCTCCCAACGATAATAAACCTGAACGGTTAGGCCTTAGCCGCACTAGGGAAGAGCGGCTTTGGTTTCACCGTTCAAGGGTTATGCGGTCCAGATCTGGCCGCACACCCAGGCAACGGCACCAGACGACGTACGGCCAGTACCTTGCCGCACGAGGGGTTATGCGGCTAGCTCCTGGCCGCACATCCCGGTGCACTGTATAATGGTAAAATTCAACGGTCGAATACCTAGGGTTGTGTGGTTGTTGTGGGGCCGCACCTTAGGATATGCGGTCCCATGATAGACCGTGCAAGCCTACTGCGCGCCGAGCCCAACCACAGCTCGCCGAGCCGATGGACGGCCAGAACGGAGCCGCACAAGGGTTGTGCGGCCCCTGATTCGACCGCACATCGCCCATCGGCGCGAAAACAGCGAACCTCGCAGGAATCACCCATTCCAACCCCAAACAAGCCCCACGAAGGGGGAAACGGTGAGAGAAGAACCCCCAAGCCCCCTAGCATGCTCCTACGCCCGTGAACCACGGAATCAGGGCTCAAAATGACAGATCGGACGGACTCTCCCCGCGGCATGAACGGCCCTTCCCAGCGTCAAATTGACCCCTCTCGACCTCGTCTCGAGCTAAAACTCGCGGGGAAGGAAGACAAGAGGCCAAGGAACGTCACCCTACCTCCGGTCCGCGATGAGACGCGCCGATCCAAGACCAAATCCACGAAGAATGTCGTTAGAACCTGGCATTCCCACGCTTGCCGCACGCCCGCACGATCGCCTCGTCGTCACCCACGTCCTCGCGCCGTCACATCGCCGCCGTCTGCAGCCGAAACGGAGGTCGCCGCTGTCGAACGGGAGAGAGAGAGAGAGAGTGGGCGGCCACGGTCGTGAGGGAGGAAGGAGAAGAAAGGAAGAAGAAGAAGAAGAAAAAGAAAAGAAAATGGGGGGGGGGGCTTAATAGAAAATCCGAAATTTTTGGAAACTACTAAAAAATAGAAAATTACATTTCCACGATCCTTGGAATGCACCGATCGCAACGGTACCACTCTCGCCTAGGTGAATGACCCGATTCACCCGCAACGTGGTTCCGAAGGAATTACCAAAACACACACCGGGAATAGAAAAATACACGCGAAAAAATGGCGGAACGCTCTCGGGCCTCCGAAACAACTCCGGATCGCGCCGATCTGGACACGGAAGATGTCCAAAATGAAATTTCAGACACAACGGAGTCGGACACTCGGAGAAACTAGATCCGGGACCCACGAAGAAGGATCTGAAAGGTCCGAGATATTACACTAACGGCCAAACCACCATATATTCTAAAAATATAACCATACAATTTCCATAATATAGACACACATAATTTACATCGTATACAAAGTACTACATATTGATGTCGCCTCGACAGTCGTTGTTAAAATTGCCGTGCCACACAAATTTCAAATATTTATAACCGCACTCACTCACTTATGGATTTGAAAACATGAGTATAATGGTAAGTACGGGTCGATCCCACGGGGAAGGAATTTGGTTATTTTTCTTAGTTTGAAAATATTCTTGTATTTTAAAAAATCAATTGTTGGGTTTTGAGTGCGATTACAACTAAATGAAATTAAAGTGCAACTTCATACAACAAAAGGTAAGTGAAAGAAATAATTATCCAATTTGAATAAGAACGCCGTCGTTTCCATGCCGAGCCTTTGATGAAGATCGCTCCGCCTAGGAAGTCGATGCCATGAGAGGATTTGCAGAAGAATGATCACCGCTTTGGGTATGATTGAAGAACTTATGAAGACAAGAGTTGGATTTAACAAGTTTGAAAACTTAAGTTTGAAATCATAATAGAATTCAAGTAAAAATAGGGATTGGAAGAAAAAGCATAACTTCAAATCTGGACAGAATTAGAAGAAGTGTAAAACATGAAAGTTGTAGAGAATTGAAAGAGAAAGAACTTTGATGAAGAACACAAAGACAGAAAATAAGAGAAAGACAGTGAAAATGTGAATTTAAGAAAGAACTATCAACTATAAAATGGCAGAAAACAACACCTTGAAAAATTAATTCTAACTCTAAAAATACGCATAATTAGATAAGAAATGGAGATCTATAAGATAGGAACAACTTTGATGAATAACTCAGATTGAAAGGAGGTCTAGAAAGCCTTCAAAACATAA
This sequence comes from Amorphophallus konjac, assembly GCA_022559845.1. NCBI lineage: Eukaryota > Viridiplantae > Streptophyta > Magnoliopsida > Alismatales > Araceae > Amorphophallus > Amorphophallus konjac. The sequence goes on along the minus strand of CM040127.1, from coordinate 13,859,850 downwards.
GAATTCTAAAAGGTACACCACGGATGGATATTAAACACATAAGACAGCACTTAAGAAAATGGACCAGAACTCTATGAATTAAGAGGAATTTCAAGAAATGATCAACAGAGAAGTTGAAGAAGACTTACAAACAAACAACGTTTGTGAAGAAATCAAATTGAAATAAAGATTACAACCATGCGAAATAAGGCTAAGAACAGGCTGAATTCAAAAATGAAACTTTTATTGAAATAAGAACAACTTACAACTTTGACTTCAAAAGCTTGGAAAATACAACTTGATGCACTCAACAACTTCAGAAATGCAAAGAACAACTTACATTACAAGTGACCCATAGCTAGCTCTCCCCCTACTCAACCTTCTTGCCATCTTCTATCACTCACTATCTAACTCCACTTACTAACTCCCTTCATTCAAGACCAATGCACCCTTTATATAGGGGTTACAAAAAACACTCCATCAATATAAACAAGTGTACCCAATTTTAGCCTAAAATGGTAGGCAGGTAGGTTCTGCCCACTTGCCATTTTTTTCGGATTTTTTTGAATTTTTCTGGTATTTTATGGCCTTTTCTTCTCCTTCTTTCTCTCTTTCTCTTTCTGCGGGCGCAACGCGCCGACCGCGCCGCGTTAGGTCGCCGAACCCGTGGGCCCTTCGTACGCCCGCCGCTGCTGCTGTCGCCACACGTCACACGCGGCGCACGCGGCCGCGTGCGTCGCGTGTGCCTCGCCGTCCCGCCGCTGCTCCGCCTTCGCGCGCCGGCCACGACCCCCCCCGCCCCCGCATCGTCGCCCGCGCCATTCGCGCGGGCGGGAAGGGGCGGGGGTGGGTTTTGAATATATTTTTTTTCGTTTTTTTTAATTTTATTATATAATATATATATATATATATATCTATATATATATATATATAGGATAGAAATAGTTAGAAAAATCTAAAAAAATATCAAATAAGTTTATTTTTTTTTCTAATTTTTTTCTTATCTTTTTGAACAAGTTTCCGGGCTTTTGGCCCAGTTGAACATATATATTGTTATTCTTTTTTTTCTTTTTCTTGGAGCTTTCCTCGAACTGCGTTCCTACATAAATACATAAAAATTATCATAAAAATTTATTTAATTTCAGATAATTAAACATTTGATACAAAATCAACAATAAGTGTGAGAAGTGTATATTTAATATCAATTAAGCTCATAAAAATGTATATACTCATGAATTAAATGATAAAAATACACACTAATCACACCCCCCAACTTACTCATTGCTAGTCCCTTAGCAATGTAATTAATGAAAAATTCAGGACCAACAAGAGTTAAAAGATATCCATGTCTCATTGCTAGATCATCTTTCATAGAGTTAACTAAAGATCAGGAATTTGGAATAATTACCACAGACTAGCCTTAGGAACATGATCAAGAATTCTAATCAAAATTCAGTAGCACTTGTGCAAGTGAAATACTAAATTCACAGTATAGACAATTGCATCCTCCAATTGCTATTCCGAACAAATGCCTTTCAATTCTGCACTTTCTTAATCAGAGCGTTCAGCATACTAGCTTTTTATCTGCCTTATTGCTTTGTCCCTTTTGAGATCTTTTTATATTCTTTTTTTTATTTTTTCTACTCATTTTTTTTTCTACACACATGATGCTGCACTACCCTTCACTGTTTTACACGAACCTCAACACGTCTTAGGTGAAGGAGGCCCGGCTCCACAGATCGAAGTTCCCTTTTCTTTTTGACGCGAACCTCAACACGTCTCAAGTGAAGTAGGCCCGGTTACTCAGAATCGGAGCATTTTTCATGGTATTTTTATTCTCATAATTTTATATGGCAGAAAGCTTTGTAAAAGATCTCTTTTTCAGAAAGTGTAGAATATCAGACAGTCTGTCTAAAATAGCAGAAGGCTTGTCCTTCTTGTTTCATTAGCGTGCAAAGTGAGTTTCTTGTTTCTAAAGTGCATCTGAACTTTAAATAGATTCTTAAATCAGTTTTCCATAGCGAGAGTAAAGAAATTATCCATCATCCTTTTCCCAGTTGTTTCTATTCAGAATCACGTTTCATGTGACATGAATCAAGAATCATTAATGCGGGGAAAAACTGTTGTTAAACATGACAATTCAAGAAAGCAAGAAAAATTTTTTGTTGAAATTTTTGAAATTTTTGAAAAATTTGAACTTTATCTCCCCCCCCAACTTAAATGACATTGTCCTCAATGGCATAAGCAGTAGACAGATCAGAGGACATGAAAAAAATAATTTAGTTGGGAAGGAAGGATACAACCTGATGGCCTGGACGAAATGACGAGGGCTTCATTGCATTGTGGCCTGACAACTGAAAAAGCAAACACACTACATAAATCAAATCAGAAGCCAGTTATTAACACACAAAGAGTGGGACCCAATGTGTCCATGATTTTTAAAAGGAATCGACCACTGATGGCAACGTGAGGTACGGAGCCGAATTTCCCGTAGAAATGTCCCCCTATTGCGTGTTTTGGGCGAAAGGTGGTTACAACGGGACAAGAAACACAGCGAATCTTTGGACCGAAAAGAGAGAAAAAGTCAATAAAGCACGTCTCCGACTTGACCACTCCACATGGTAGAGTGGGTGCGAGATTAACGGGAGGATGACGTGTCGCAAAGGCTATGGCTAGATGTGATGGTGCGAGATGCAGATCATACCTCGTCAATCTTATAAATACCCCCCCTTTCCACTCGACCGGAGAACATCGAAGTTGTGAGAGTAGAGTCGAGTGAAAGGGAAGTAGTGAGTGTTGCTCAAAGTTCAGAATGGAGGGTGAATCAAGCATCAGAGCTGAAGGGGAGTCGTCTCGCTCCTCGAAGAGGAGTAGATTGGGCAGTAGTGCCAGGAGATTCTCTGAAGTTGAAGGACTTTTGAGTGAAAGGACTCTACCACAGCTTGTAAGTGATTCCTTTCATTCCTTTCTTCTTCTCTGTTCTTTCTTTGGAAAGCTTCCCATGTCTCACTTCTGGTGTATGTGCAGAGTGTGATGAAGTCACACATCTCATGGGAGCTGGTCGTGACTGCATATCGAGGGCTCCCAGACTTCTAGAAAGCGAGGTTGGACGTGATGGGATTCAGGCCCTTTCTCAGAATTGAGCCAATCAAGATCGACCTTGCCCTGATCCAAGCTCTACGTGAAAGATGGGACCCGGTAAGTAGGGCATTCCTGATGCCGTGGGGGCATATGGTGCCCATCTTGGAAGATGTGGTCCGAATTTTAGGACTCAAAGTGGATGGGGAAGCAGTAACTGGTGTCACCTACGCGGATTACCGTGAAGGTGCCCATAAGTTATTGGGAATGGACTTACAAAGTCGGAAGAACAAGTCAGTAGCCAGGGCATCGATCATGGAGGCTTTAGGGCTTACTGACATGCGTCCGCGTGATGATGAGTCTGTAGACACGCCATTCTTGACGCCTCCTGAGAAAGTCTCATATTACTATATAACGCCCCGCAACGGCTTACGCATTTTGAATCACTCGAGTGCTTCCTTTTCTCGGGTCTTCTTCTGCCTTTTTCGGCATCCGGAATCGTCTCGTCACGGCATTCGGACGGCATCAACACCAGTCGGACGCCTCAGGAGGTTCCGGAATCAAGAAGGGGGTCTACCGGGCGGTCGCCGACGCCTGATTTGAGGATCCGGGTGGGTCTTAATGGGGGCGTCCAGGCCCCTGGACGCCCCCATCTGTTAAATTTATTTTATTATTTTCTCAGGGCCCAAAAATAAATAAAAATATATATATTTTAATGGAGGCGTCCAGGCCCCTGGACGCCTCCATAAAAACTAATAATAATAAATATTTATAAAATGCCAGCCTTGGCATAAAAGACAAAAAATAAATAAAAAAATACATATTAATGGAGGCGTCCAGACCCCTGGACGCCTCCATAAAAATAAATAAAAAAATCAAAATGCCAGCCCCGGTATAAAAGACAAAAGAAAAATAAAAAATAATATAATTTTGGAGGCGTCCGGGCCCCTGGACGCCTCCATCAAAACCCTCACGGGTGCCGGCCACCGAACGACGGTTTGTCGTGTGTGAAAAAATCCAAATATAGAGACGTCCGGTCAGCTGGACGCGCCCATTTCTGAATCACGAGGCGCCGCTCACAAAACCACGCGTTGTGCCAAACCGCGTGCGGCCGTCGTCGGCTTTCGGTGGACCTGCTTGAGGCGTCCGGGACCCTGGACGCCTCCACAAAAAGTATTTCAAAAAAATCAATAAAAATAGAATAAAATATTATTTTGGCCCTGATGGAGGTGTCCAGGGTCATGGACGCCTCCACCCTCCGGAGCCCTATAAATAGAGGCCCACCCCCTCAGTTCTGGGGGAGCTTTGAAGTGATCCGATAGGCTGCCGGAGCCCAGAGGCTACGGAGTCATTTTCTAACCCGTGGGTTCTTTTGTAGGTGGAGGTTCTGCCGGCTTCTCGGGTGCTCACGCTCGCGAGAGGAAGATCGTCTTCATCCACCGCGCTTCCACGTCGTCCCCACGCTGCCGGAGCTCCGCCGGATTTCACCCTCGGCTCATCCAATAAGCCTTTTCTTCCCCTTTTTCTTCGTAGTTCTTTTGCATTCATCATCTCGCATCCTCTATCCCCCTTCATAAGGGCGCCTCTTCTTTTATACTTCTTGCATCCATCATCTCATTTTCCTCCTACTCGAGTCCGAGAGGGGTTTAAAAGATAACACCAACCAGGTGTGTGTCTTGCCATCATTTCGTTATTTTTTTATCGCAAGGATTTGAATACTACACCTCCATCTTTCTAATCCACTTGTCATTTGTTTGTCGTTGTTTTGCAAGGGTAGCCGAGGAAAGCCCTCTCCGTCGGTCGGCCGGAGGGAGAGGAAGAAGCAACCCGCCATCTCCCGCTCTTGAGGTAGGCGCGATCACTTTCTTATTTTGGGGTCTTTCGGCCCCTGACGATCACATCTTATTTTCGAGGCCGCGGCGAGTCACTTCCCCAATGGCCGTTTAAATTTCCGTTCTTATATTCTCTTATACTCTGTTATATTCTGCTCATATTCTCGAGGCCGTGGCGAGTCACTTCCCCAATGGCCGTTTAAATTCTCATTTTTATATGTTATATTCTTATCTATTCGTGTTCTCGAGGCCGCGGCGAGTCACTTCCCCAATGGCCGTTTAAATTCATGTTCTTATACGTTATATTCTTATCTGTTTGTGTTCTCGAGGCCGCGGCGAGTCACTTCCCCAATGGCCGTTTAAATTCCCGCTCTTTGTATTCTCTCTATATTCTGTCATCTTATTATCTGTTCATATTCTCGAGGCCGCGGCGAGTCACTTCCCCAATGGCCGTTTCAATTCTTGTTATTTAATTTTTGCACCATTCCCGTCCCCCCGAGGCCGCGGCGAGTCACTTCCCGCTATGGCCTTTTAAACCCCATATTTTGCTATATCATACTTGTCACGCTCGCCCCGCCGGAGTAATCTCCCGTGGTGGCCCCTTCTCTCTCTTCTCTTATTTCTGTGTTGCAGCAAACAAACACCAAAAAGAAAGAAAAAGAGGAGCCCGCGCGCGCTCCGCGTCCTCTCCGCTCTTCCCCGAACCTCGTGACATCGCTCACAGATTGGCGATCACGGTGGGACCTCTACTGCTTCCTTTCGGCTACCCTTGCAAGTTCGGCACCATCCGTGCCTCTCCACCTTCGCGCCCGTGCGCGCCCCCGTTGTGCTCACGGTAACACCGTCAGTTTTGATTGGTTCTTTGTTTATTATATGTCTGTTATTTCTGTTGTTTTCCCACTCCATATATCTGTCAGCATTCCATTGCATACATCCATTCCTCTTTTCTATCATTTTTTTCATTTTTTTGAGGATCACCCTTTCCCGGTGAAGGAAGGACTCTCCGTTTGGGAATTCCTCTCAACGGACTAGAATCTCCTACACTGGGACCTCCGTAAGTCCCCGACATCGAAGAATCTCCTCTTCGTTCACTGGGCTGGTTGTACCATTGAAGTTCCCCGGAGTTAGTCATTTCATTCGTGGTGAGACGAGAGACCCTAGCTGACACGGCGGTGAAACAAAAACAAACTAGGGTCCCCATTTTGTGTGAACTTCGGATCTCGCTAAAAATACAAAAAAAATCATCAAAATCAAAACACAAAAAAAGGGCGTAAAGGCATCCACTTGTTTGATAATCTCTGCTACCTACTTGCTAGTGTATGTTTTTGCGTTCTGGGAAAACTGTGAGCATGTCTCACGAGTCTTCTGAGGAAAACCACCCTAGTCGTGATTTGACAGCCGACCCGCGAGTCTATGCTATGGACTCGGGTCCTTCTCATGACCCCTCACATGAGGTGCATGTTATTGCTGGGGACACGTCCCTACCACATGATATCTCTTCCTTACTGGGTGTCCTCACCAACACGGAGCTTACCTCTGAACAGCTCCGGGCCTTCCAGGCCATTCTAAAGGGGAAATCTGTTTCCCCCACGCCCCAAGAATCAACTCCGGCCATCGCACCTCTCCAAGAGTCCGTGCAGGCCATTCCATCTCCCTCATTGGCGCAAGCTATCCAGTCTCCCTCGCTTCAAGGACAAGCGAGCCAACAACCACCCTCATTCCAGTTCCCATCACAATCTCAAACTCCCGTTGTTCCCCAGACGCCGCTTCAGCCAGGGCCAACTGTCGGCGGTCCGGCAGCTCCCTCTCATTCGGGGTTCCCCCCTCAAGTCTCCGGGAGACAGTTTCTCCCCCAGTGGCAAGTGCCACCTTCACCCCCAGAGGAGCTCGCCCAATCGCTCCTTAATAGGTTCAACCGCATGGACGAGCAGTTTCAAAATCTGAGAAGGATGGTGGACGTGAAAGCCACCCCGGAGGTTGCTTTGCCAATCCTTCCCGTCATTCATCTTCCTCCCTCCGAAATGCCCACGTACCGCAGATACAATGGTACCGGCAACCCCTTCATTCATCTCAAAGATTTCATGTATGAGTCCTCTTACTGGCAAAACAATCAGAGGTCCCTGGCATACCTCTTTCGGAGATCATTGGATGGTCCCGCGCTTGAGTGGTTCTATTCTCTGGAGCCCCGCGAGGCCGAGAATTTTGAAATAGTCCAGAGAAGGTTCTTACAGAAATATAGGGATAGGGTCGGTCCCTCACTCTCCATTACCGACCTAGTGGCCGAAAAGATGAAACCCGACGAGGATTTTGTCCGATATGCTGATAGATGGAGGTCTCTGGAGGAAAGAATAAGGGATACCCTCTCCGAGCCCGAACAAGCGAAGATGATTGTGTCTAATGCAACCCCACAGTTCAGACATGTCCTGGCCATGAATAAACTTACTACAATGGAGGAACTCTATGAAAGGGCCCGATACATCCAAACCCAGCTAAAAGACTCCCCCATCATGAACATGTTTGAGTCGCCGAAGCCCAAAGTGGTTAGAAAGACAAGCGCTGGTGTCCCGGGCGGAGCCACAGAAGGGGTCGTGACAAATGAGCAAGTCAGTGCGGTCAACAATGCCAACTATGCGGTCAACCCAAGGCCTCCACAAATGCCCCGACTTCCCCTTCAACCGGGTCCTTTCCCTCTCCGTCCTCCACCCCAAAATAATCCACCCCAGGATAATATGCCTCCATTACGCCAACCCCAGCAACAACAACCACAACCTCAGCAACAACAACCACCGCTTCAGTACAACCAAGTTCCACCCCCGGGGAACTATGGTCCCCAACAGCAACAAAGGAGGCCGCTCGGTCCCAAGAGAGCCTACTATCCACCATTGCCGGAAACCTTAGCAGACATTTTTAATGCCCTCATGGCATCAAACCAACTCGCCCTACCCAGAGAAAGGCCCGCGTGGCCCCCCAATGTTGATACCTCCAAATACTGCGTCTACCACAGGCAGCCGGGACACACAGTGGATTACTGCTTCCATTTCAAAGATTACATCCATGATATGAATGATGAACATCAAATAGATTGGGATGAGATGAGACGGTACGTCGCAGCTCTCAAGGCTAGGAGACCTCCTCAGAGGCCACATCAGCAGTTACAACAGCAACAGCAGCAGCAACCACAACAACAACAGCAGCCTCAGCAGGCCCCACAACAACAGCCCGACATGGGCATAATCCAGAATCCATTACCAGAGCACCAACACCCCAATCATCAGGTTAACCCCATCTCCTCCTTCCCGGAAGTCGGGAGAGAGCAGGTGTGGCACCAGGAAAGTACCTCCATTCTTTCTACCTCCAGACCTATCGTCATGCAACCCCCTCACCTTGCCCCGGGTAGCACCTCTCTCTCATCAACCCGCGTCAGTATCACCATCACCATTTCCACTACCATTACGCCCTCTCATCCGTACCCCGACCTCCTATCAACCGACACTCTCCACTACGCCTTCACACCCTCTCACCTTCTCTTCTCCACAGGGTATGCTCAAACCGCCAAAGGAAATTAGACCGAACCGCAGGTTTGGCCTAGGTTTCAAAGGACCGTTCAAGGCAGATTGGAAGCCCCTCACGTGGACTCTATCAAACCACTTCAACAGAGGGCCCGTTGTTCAGATGGGGAATCACCCACGAGAAGCATATGGGGGATCACATGCTGTATATTTGGCTGAAAAATATCCGAGGATCACCAAAAGAGGCAAGATCAAGGATCCGGAATGCGAGTGGGACAAATGGTTCGACATACGGGACATTTCCATTGCACTGGAAAGGATGTTCTCGTCTCCGCAGCTTGAAGGACCACCATTGATCTCCGAAATACCAGAGAATATTACCACTCTTGCCAAGGTTCCAAACTATCCTCGTCCTCGCCAGAAGGACCCTGTCATCGACGGATCTTCATCCGTCCTCAGCATTGCCGTTGACGGCTCATTAGCCGCCATCTTCTCCATCCACTCGTCTCAGCCTTTGCTGATATCTTCTTCCTGGGTCAGACAATTGTCTGATGATCTTCCCAGGTCCCCTTCTTTGCTTACATACCTGCGCGGGCTTTTCAACCCGCGCCAGGTCTTCAACCATGATCTGCTCTATGAGCCTCACAATCCTCTAGCCATAACCCCTTTTCTCTCCCCTCCAATCTCTTTTCACTGCTTTGTCATTAAAAATGAAAATGAAAAAAAAACGTCAATTTTTAAACTCCCCAACAACACATCTTCGTTGAGGAAACCTCCTACATCTCCCACGGGTGCGTACCGCCTTGCGGACCACCCGTCCAAGGTCCGATGAGCAACCTTTTCTACCCCTCCTCTGAGGGGTCTTCTCCTGTACATTCTACACCATCCTTTTTGTCTTCCTCTTCTTCTGTAAATATTGTCAGTCAATCTAAGAATGATAGGCCGAGGGTAGTACCTAGGAAGAAGTCCAAGGGGAGGCAGATCCCTCGTCGATTCCTTCTGGATTTGGCCGCCAGGTGTCAGGCCCTTCTTGCCATCCCCCAGTTGTTAGAAAATCCCATCCAGCTGCCCGAAATAGAATGCGAGGGCGACTGTGCATCTGATGAAGGGTATGGAGTCTACGAGATCACGGATGAAGAATGCCCCACTGAAGATGAGGGTGAGGAATATGAGGATGCGGCGGGCGCATACGCTAGTGGAATGAGGAGATTCGACGAGCCGTCAACCGCCGTAGAAGAATCCACCAAAGAAGTCAACTTGGGAACTGAGGAAGACCCTAGGATCATCCTCATAAGTGACAACCTACCACCCTCTGAAGAAGAGGCATTAATTGAGGTCCTCAAGGAATATAAGGACACGTTTGCATGGAGTTACGAGGATATGCCGGGTTTGGATTCAACCTTGGTCGAACACCGTTTAACCCTAAAACCAGGGTCCGTCTCGGTAAAATAAAGGTTAAGGCGTTTCCACCCTCAGATGGCTTTCAAAATGATGGAAGAGGTCGATAAGCTCCACAAAGCCAGGTTCATTAGAGTCGTCCTTTATCCTCAATGGGTGGCGAACATTGTCCCGATCATGAAGATAGATGGGAAAGTCAGGATTTGCATCGACTTCCGGGACCTTAACTGCGCGTGTCCAAAGGATGATTTTCCCTTACCTCACATTGATGTGCTGATTGATAACACGACAGGCTACGAAACCCTCTCTTTCATGGATGGATTTTCAGGATACAATCAAATTCGTTTGGCAGAAGAGGATCAGGAAAAGACGTCATTCACTACCCCTTGGGGAACATATTGTTACGTGGTCATGCCATTCGGATTAAAGAATGCTGGAGCTACTTACCAAAGAGCGATGATGGCCATATTTCATGACATGATGCACATATATCTGGAAGTGTATGTGGATGACTTATTGGTGAAATCAAGGACCAGGATGGAACATCCAGAAGTTTTGGCTAAGGTTTTGCAAAGGTCAAGAGAGTTCCAATTGAAAATGAACCCGAAAAAGTGGTGTGTTTGGTGTGTCATCGGGTAAATGTGTTGGGTTCATTGTGAGTAAAAGTGGGATCGAGATTGATCCCGACAAAGCCAAGCTATCAGGGATATGCCACCTCCCCAAGAATTTGAGGGAAGTCCGAGGTTTAATCGGGAGGTTACAGTTTATTCTGTGGTTTGTGTCTCAACATCACAAAGGTTTAGACCTCTCTACGAGTTGACCAAGCAGGAGTAGAGATTCCACTGGAATTCTAAATGTCAGAAAGCTTTTGAAGGTTTGAAGGAATATCTGGCTAGTCCACCCGTTCTCATTCCACCCAAACCAGAAAAACTCTGATCCTTTACGTCTCAGTCTTGGATGACTCCGTGGGAGCCGTCCTCGCACAAGCTGATGAAGAAGGCAAGGGACGGGCAACCTTATTACTTGTCCCAAACTTCTCAATCCCTGTGAGCAGTAGTACACCGGCATGGAGAAAACCTGTGCTGCCCAGCGTTTGGGTAGTGCAGAAATTGAAGCACTACTTCTTGGCTCACGAGCCCACTTGATTGCTCGAATGAATCCTATCAAATTCCTTCTGGAGAAATCCGTCCTTACGGATAGGCTAGCACGCTGGCAAAGTTTTCTCTCTCAGTTCGACATCACCTACATCTAGTAAAAGGTGATTAAAGGCTATGCCATAGCCGAGCCTCTCGCTCACCATCCTCTTCCCAAGTTCGATTCCCGTCCAATCAGAGTTTCCAGATGAGAACTAAGGTCCGTCAACTAATCAGATGAGCCAATGTGGACACTATATTTTGATGGAGCATCTGAATTCTCAAGGGAGAGGAATCGGCATCGCCCTTCTGTCGCCTGAAGGCCTCACATTCCCATTGGCATACCTAGCTCAAATTTCCAGTCACCAACAATATAGCCGAATATGAAGCTCTTCTAGCTGGCCTAGAACTCGCTCATTCTTTTCGTATCACTGAGTTGCGAGTCGTAGGTGATAGTCAACTCATCCTTCGCCAGGTGCTCACTAAATATCGCACTCGCGATCCCAAACTCAAGCCATACCAAGAACTCACTGCTGCCTTTGCCAAACTGTTCGCCAAACTGATCTTTGTTCATGTCCCTCGTCATCAGAATATTCTCGCCGATGCCCTCGCCTCGTTGGCATCATCCATAAGGTTCCCTCTAGGAAGATGGTTTAAGTCCATTTCCATCTATAAACTTCACGCCCCTGCAATCGATGATGCTTCCTACGTAAACATCAAAGACAGGATAGCAAGGAAGATCCTATAGGAAGATATCCTTGAGAAGAGGGAAATCATGTTGGCAGAGGCCGAAGAAGAACTGGCTGATGAAGAGAAACCATGATTCTATGAAATTATCAAATACTGTCAAGATCAGTCTTATCCTGAAGGGGCCACCACAGAGGACAAGAAAGCCATAAGAAGGGTGGCTCAGAAATATACTTTGGTTGGAGGCCTACTCTATAGGAGGAGTCTTACTGGTATTCTGTTAAGATGTCTTGGTGACGATGAAGTTTGGAAATGTGTAGAAGAGACGCACTCGGGTGTGTGCGGTGGCCACGTAAATAGTCAGATGCTCGCCAAGAAGATCATTCGCCAAGGCTTTTATTGGCCCACTATGGAAGAAGATTGTGCTGTCTATGTCCGTAGGTGTGTCAAGTGTCAACTCACGCCGATAAAATCCATTCACCATCTCCTCACTTCATCCAATATCCTCCCCATGGCCTTTCTCCATGTGGGCATTCGACATCATTGGTCCCCTAGGTGATCCCAATTCCCTCACCAGCAGAAATCTTTCATCCTTACTGCGACGGAATACTTCACCAAATGGGCCGAAGCCGAAGCTTACGCGGGAAATCAAGGCGTCAACAGTCTGCAAGTTCATCATGAAGAACATCCTCGCCAGATTTGGCGTCCCAAGCACGATCGTCACCGACAATGGGCCACAGTTCATTTCTCAGGACCTACAGGACCTCTGCAAAAGGTACGCAATTGCATTGCATCATTCATCACCTTATTACCCACAAGGTAACGGCCAAGCAGAGGCCACCAATAAAACATTGCTCAAAATCATCAAAAAAACCTGCGAGTCTAGCAAGTTTTCAGACTGGCCAGAAAAGCTTATCGAAGCTCTATGGGCCCTATCGCACTTCAATCCGTACCCCCACCGGGCAGACTCCATTTGCCCTTACTTATGGTATGGAAGCGGTAGTCCCATATGAGACTCTGATCCCTTCTCTCAGGGTACAATTAGACGAGGACTTTCCCCTCGACGATCGTCATAATTCACTCCTCGCCCAGTTGGAACTCTTGGATGAGAAGCGACTGGCCGCTGCCGAACACGCGCGTGTGTATCAAAATAGACTCGCTCGCTTTTACCAAAAGAAAGTCGTTGAGAGAAAATTCAAAGTCGGTGAGATGGTCGTAAAAAGAATTTTTGTCAAACCTGGAGGGCCGCGTTCTAAACTCTAACCCAATTGGGAAGGACCATTTGTAATTCAAGCCGTGCACCCTGGCAACGCCTACAAGCTAGTCAACGCCGAAGGGACCGAGTTATCCCACCCTTGGAATGGGCTTTATCTTAAGAAATACTACCCTTAGCACAAACAAGAAAAAATGATGAAAAGATAAAAATATCAAAAAATAAAGAAATATTGAAAACCACTAAAAATATGGAAAATTCAAAATGCCGATGCCCGGCAGTCACCATATAGTTAAGTCTCTACATCTAACCTTCATGTTAGGATAGGGCCCATTAAGACTTGGTAGGCACCGGGTCTTGGTTTGCCAGAACCGTAGAGACCCCTGTCCGGCCACGTCGGCCTATGCTCGCTCGAAGGAAGCTAACATGTGTTCACTTATGTATTTTATTCAAAAAAGTTGGCAGCATCACCTACGGTGGGGCCCCACCCAGAAGATCTCCGGAAGCTGTAATCTTTATTCTTTTCTCTTCAACCAAATGAGACAGTCGGCGCCCTTAAAACGCTGAGCATGAGAAACCGAAACTCAAACCCCAAGGGCAAGAGTAGGATCCATTTCCTCGAGCATCGATCAGTGCACGAGAAGAGGGCAGTGTCCCCGCAGGCATACAAAAAAAGGGAGCCCACAAACGTCAAACGACTATATCTCCCTCACAAAAAGAAATACAAAGTCAAAATCAAGAGAAAAGCCTGGTCGTGACCGTGCCTGTTGCGATAAAC